>SMDT01003326.1:0-236214 GCA_005392925.1 Aquilaria sinensis | reverse complement strand
AGGAAACCTTAAGATATTTCCATATAAACAGCCACATACAGGATTGTTAAGCTAAAATTAACTTGTTTAGATAGAAAAAAACGTTTCAACCTGATAAAATATGAGCTTTGACAGTTAAGACCTAAAATTTCAGTATTTGCCCGTAAAAATGCAATTTATTGACAAAACACATACTTTGACTTGGAAAACCAATTCTTAAAGTTTAGACACATCGTCCCCATGGTAAATGACGTAAATACTATGGTTGGTGCCCAAACCAAGTTAGGAAGCAATAAGTCAAAATTTAGCCCACAGGTTTTTTTTGGTTGCCCCCCCCCCCCAGAAATAACAGTGTCCCGAGTGAGGTAGCTTAAGCAGATGGAAGTTATATTGTAAATCCATATTAAATGTCCCCTTTGACAATTAAGACCTAAAATTTTAGTATTGACTGCAGAAATGCAATTTATTAAGGGAAGCCATAATTTTCCCTTTTCCTCCAATTCTTAAAGTTTAGACAGATCATAAACATGGTAAATCGATTTAGTATACTAAGGTTGGTGCCCAAAATAAGTCAGGAAGCAATAAGTCAAAATTTAGTCAACAAGTTCAGTTCTTAAGCCATATTTCTGTAGAAATAACTGAAAATCGATTTAGGTAGCTTAAAGAGATGAAAATTATATTGTAAATCCATATTAAATAATAATAAATCATTCTGAAAGCTCTGTATTTATCAGAAACAATAACAACCCTTCATATGTGTTTTACAATATAGTTAACAGAATTAGCCGAAATACGATGGAAACAATACAATTCAACCTGAAACCTAACCGGTAGCCTAAAATACAATAAAAATAAGACCTAGGGTTAAGAAAACCTATCCAAGACTTGTTTTAAGTACAAAACGCTTTAGAGAGGTCAATATCACCTTCATCAGCCTTGCCAAAGCTCAGAGTCTGCATAACCGAAACAGTAAAAGTAGAAAAAATATATTGTTGATCTAGCTCTCATGATTTCCTACAAAAAGAGTCAATAGGGGTGAGTTTGCTTGGAAACTCAATAAGAAACACTCAATGACCATTAAGATTTGAATATGGTCTAGATTAACAATAGCTTGCTAGCTTAGTAGTCACTAATTGCTTGCAACCAAAATCAGAAAACAAACGCAGGCAAGCACAATAATAAAATATATACAATAACAATATAATCTACGTGATGCATATGATGCAAATGGTGCAAATGATGCAAGCAATACCTACTTAATCCAATAACCATTTCGGGTTCAGTAAACATTCTAATAACCCTTTCAGGTTCAATAAGCAACCCAATAACCCTTTCAGGATTAGTAAGCAATCCATTAGCTAGGCTATTTTTTTTAGCCATCATTAGCTACAATAGCAAGCATAAAGACAAACAACAATGAGCTCCTGGGGATTCAATCAATCAATATGGCCATTTGTGCTCTCAGTTCAGCACTTCCCCTCACTTGCTTTGATTGCTTCAATCATCATTCAATAATCCAAAAATGGAATTAATCAAACAATACAAACAGTATATCAATAAGGCTAAAGTTTGATTCCCTCAGAGCATCCTTCTTTAATGACCTAGCATGGCTGTGAAGAAAACAACTTCATCTTATAACCTGAGCCCGACATTTAGCTAAACCAGGCTGCCTCTCTTTCAAGCTTGCCATTGTAGCTTTAAACAGCTAACCCAATCCCTGTAATTACCTAAAACCATCACCAAAGACTTCAATTTCTTTGACCTGACAAAGAAGCAAATTTCTTACCCTTGAATTTAAAAACTCCAGCTTACATCTCAAACCAAATCTGCACATTTTTTTCTTCGTAATCAGCATCTTAGCTCTGTTTTTAGGCTAAAACTAGACATGGAAATGGTTTAGACGAAAAAGGAACTTACTCTAGCTCCTTTTGACATATGCCCGACATGCTGGATTTAATAGGCGTTAAGTGGGGATTAAACCCTCACTTAAATCCTTCTTCTGTCCATTTGTTTTCAACTCAGACCATAGGTTATTAATTTGACCAGATTCTCCTTTGAACCTCTCTAGCCAAGCTTTTCCAATTATTTCAATTTAGCCCCTAGCTTTTCTTTTAGGTAAAACCTCCAACTCCTAGATTTCAGGCAATTAGGTCCCTTACCACTTGGCTCTTACCAATCTTACTGATTTTTTTTCAAATCAATCCATAACCTTTCAAATGCTTGTGATAGACTTTGCAATTAAGTCCTTGCCTTTATCCAAACAATCAATTAAGCCACTACCGTTGTACCTTAACTAGGCTCGGTTACACCAATTAAATCAAAATGCAATGTCAATAGGTGAATTAAACAATAAGGGGTATTTTCTTAACATAATACCTAATTTAAATAATTAGCCAAATAAGTCATAATTTCCTCTTAACTTAAGCATGTCTATAACACTATTAGACACAAAGAATGCTATTGTAGTGGAAGACATACAGTTGGAACCTAACTTGACATATGAAGAGAAACCTATAGCTATCTTAGCAAAAGATACCAGAAGGTTAAGAAACAAACTTATTCCCATGGTTAAAGTTCCGTGGTCACACCACTTTAAAAGAGAAGCAACCTGGGAAACTAAAAAGGACCTTATGGAAAGGTATACTGAAGAATACCTAAAGCTAAAGGCTATTTTGGAGGACCAAAATTTTAAAGGGGGGGAGGATTGTTACCACTTCACAAAAGTGGGAGAATTACAAGTGTGTCATAATGGCTAAAAATCATTATATTGTGTAATTCTCACCATAGTGATTGAAGTGTGGGGGCTAAAAGGCATCATCAACACCTCCTTAAAAGTGTTCTAAGTTAGTAACTTGGCCCCCAAGAAAAGCCTTAAGGGTTGCTTGTTTGTCAAGCAACCTATGGACTTTTTTGCAAGATTTTGGAAATTCGGGTACTCATTGCAAAACTTTCACAAAAGAGATTTAGGTAGTTATGAGAAGGATATGAGTGGTATAAAAGTGCTATTGGAGGAAAAAATTGCTCATAAAAGACAAGTTTGGACAAAGGAAACACAAATGGCATTAAGGACCTAAATGTCCTAGTGTAAACCTTAAGGTGTTCAAGATTTTGACTTAAGCCAAAGTGTTAGATTGTGGAATTATCCCACCATGGGGGGGGCAGCCAAGACTTGATAAATAGTAAAAAATGATGGGCACATGTGTACCAATGAGTTTAAGACAAAGAAACCATAATTAGTGAGAAGGAAAATGACATAAAGCAAGGTGAAGCTTCTTAAGTGTGTTTTGTGCCCTTAAGCTCATTTAAGGCCATTTAAGTGGCCAAATCACTTATCCCTCTCTCATTTTCATCCTCCCCCAGCCCAAGAACATAGCCCCACTTCCTCCATAGCTACGACACCTTCAAACTTGCAATTGATTGAAATTGAAGGGAAAAGGAAGCAATTGGATGTAAACTAGAGCTATAGGTTGGATGCTTCAAGGATCAAGCTTGATTTCTGGCCTACCCACTTTGGTAAGGATTCTCTTGCTCCCATGGGTTGTTTTCTGTATTTTAAAGAAACCATGGAGCTAGGGCTAAGCTTGGAAGAGAGTCATGAGCTTGATGAGCCAAGCTTAGTGAGGGGAGTGCACTTATTGAAGGTTTTGTGACCTAGTGTGAAGTGCACAAAGAGGCAGTGCAATGAGGGTTTATAGAGCCCAAAGTTAGTACTAACTAGTTTTGAAATCCTCCTAAGACCAATCATTAGCTTGAGGAGGGCTTCCATACTAATTTATTTAAGTTTATTACATGTTTTATGGACTAATCTATGGTATATGTTGCTGCCGCATAAATGAGTTTGTTGTTTGTGTTTGGCTGTTGCATTTGGATGTTGTATATTGGATATTTGCATTGTGGTTTTTTTTTTTTAGTTTCTTTGGATGCAGGTTTTAGTGATGGTTACATTGACTATTGAATCCAAGTGCTAGCCTTACTAAGTTTCTCAATGAAACTTACTCCCCTCAATTCTGTCATTTCAGGTACAGAAGAAAGATAACATTCAAACTGAACTTTTTCGTTTGAATTTTGATCTGAAATTTCATTTAAATGAACTAACATATGTCTAGTTATGATCTGGAAATTTTGGTGATTTTAGAAGAACATTTGGTATTTTTAGTGATGGTACTTATTGTGTTGTGCAGCAGCTGTCCAGCATCCTGTTTCTGGAGTCCATTTTGTCTCAGGACTCCTGTAACCTAGGATGCGTATTTAGCTGAGTTGAGACCATATTCTAGTGCATGTATGCATGTACATGTATTTTTTGTAAAATGATACAAGTTTGTGAATATTTGAGCAATGTTTTGGCTATGTATGTGTTGTGCAAAGCTGCCTAAGTGTGAATGATAGGCTGCTTACGTGTAAATTTTGTTTTGGCTACATAAAGTTGCTAGATGCAAGAGTATGTAATTCCTACCTATAATGAACATATATCGGGTAGCTTTGGAGACCTTTCCCCTTGTGAATGAAGTGTTTGCACACTTATGAAACTTTGTATGGGCAAAATGGTCATAAAGTGACTAGAATTTTGACTTTGGACTTAAAGTTCTATATATCCCTGTGTAGAAGGAATCTTGCTATAAAATTTTGACCACATCTAGAGAACACCTAGAGTGTGAATTGGTGTTTGGAATTTCTGAATTTGGAGCCCTGTAGCCAAGGATGTGGCATTGCAAAATTGGCTAAGTTACTGTTCATTTTGTCAGAATTTTGTAACCAACTTAAAAAATCCATAACTTGGTCCATAGATGGACTATTGATGTAAAAAAAAATTCCTTGGTTTGATCTAAGTCTCTACTTGATAATAGAATGAATAAAGTATGGGGGTACATGGCTAGAATGATACAATTTATTAGTGGAAGTTATAGGTACAGTGGCTGGTCACTAGAACTTAACAAGATTGCCTAATGTGTGGTAGCCAGGATTAAGATGTGTGCTAGCGTTTTCCTTCTTTGATGCGATGGTGTGCATGAAATGTGAATATGTGTGTGATGGTTGGACCAATATGCATGTGTTTACATAATGCCCAAGAGGGCCACTTGGGTATGCACACTAAGGGTAGTGTTCTGATGGCCTACAAAACGTTACGAATCTTGGGAGTCTAAATGCACAATTTTAGGAGCATCATTGGACTATCCTGGAGTGGGTAACATCCTTTACTGAGAATCTCTGATTCTTTCTCCCTTAGATTTTGTTGTGTAGTTTTGGGTGTCATTACACTGGCAACCTTTGAGGGTTGTTCAGCTATGCTAACAAGTAGGTAGATGGTTTATTTGAATCTTTATAATTGTAGTTTGTGGGTTCCTTTTTCATTAGGTTATGGTACTATCTACCATTGTCTTTTTGGCCAATAGAGGCTAATAAAGCATAGGGGAGGGCTTATGAATCTTACCACCGGGAGGTTTCTCCATGGTGGAAGCTTAGTTATGGATCTTAGTACTGTGTTCAGTGTAGAGTTTTCATCCACTAGTTTGCCTCCAATGTTCATGTATGAGTAGTCTACTCTAGAGTCGCTCTTGGGTGTAAGCATAGTCTACTCTTGTTTGGATGCTTGCACTCGATTAATTATGTGTAGTTAATTCCATAGCTATTTTGTATGATTTGACTACTTTGAAACTTGGATTTTAGTGAAAACCCTGGGCAATGTTTTATCTTTTTTTTATTACTTTTTTTACCATTCAAGTCACATACTCTTGCATAATTGCATAGTAGGATTAATCAAATAAAAGGATAAAGGTTTTAACTAATGTGCACATAATCAATTAGCCAATTGCAACTAATGTGGGGCAAGTTCTCATAGGCTTCCTGGGCAGGCCCATGAAAGGCTGTGTCAGTAAGACTTCCACTTCAGGTGTTTTTGTTATAGAGGCTAATTTTTTCAACTTCCTTATCTTGGGTACTAGAAACCAGATGTAGATCTCACATTTGTGCAAATGTGTAGGATCTAAGTAGGAGTAAGAGATTGGCCCGAGGTGAAGTAGACCTACGTGTTGGAAATGGAGCAAGAGTTGCTGCTTTAGTCGTAGGAACTTATGTTCTCTCTTTGCCTAGTGGATTAGTTTTAGAATTGGACAACTACAACTTTTTGCTTACAATTAGTAGAAATTTGATTTATGTTTCTTGCTTGGACATGAAGGGTTTTTCATTTATAATAAATGACAAATGTTGTTTTATTTATTTAAATGAAATCTTTTATGGTAGTGCTTAACTTAGCAATGGTTTCTATATTCTAGAACTGTAAACTACAATCAATAATGTGAATACCAAGAAGGTTAGATTAACTGACTCAAACCTGATATATCTCAAGCACTGTCATCTAGGCCATATAAATGAGACCCGTATATCCAAGCTCCATAAGGATGGACTCTTGGACTCATGTGATTTTGAATTGTATGAGACATGTAAGTCATATTTATTGGGCAAGATGACCATAACTCTTTTCACTAGGCAAAGTGAAAGTTCTAATGACTTACTAGCACTCATACATAGTGATGTATGTGGCCCTATGTGTACACATGCTAGAGGAGGCTTCCAATACTTGATTACCTTCACTAAAGACTTCAGTAGATATGGCTATGTGTATCTCATGAAACACAAGTCAGAATCCTTTGAAAAGTTCAAACAAATCAAAATTGAAGTACAAAATCAACTCGGGAAGAGTATCAAAGTACTTCTATCAGATCAGGGTAGAGAATACTTAGACTGAGAATTCCTTGACCACCTAAAGGACTATGGTATAATATCACAACTCACTTCACCTGGTACACCTCAATGGAATGGTGTATCTAAAAAGAGAAATCAAACTCTGTTAGGCATGGTTTGATATATGACGAGTCAAGCTAACCTTCCAAACTCCTTTTAGGGACATGCTCTAGAGACAACCATTTTTACTCTAAACCAAGTTCCATCTAAATTGGTTCAAAAGACAGCATACAAGATATGAAGCGAGAGGTGTCCTAGTCTTTCTTTTATGAAGATTTGGGGTGGTGAGGTTTATGTGAAACGTCAATCCTCTGACAAGCTAGGGCCCAAATCTCATAAATGTCTCTGTTGGGTATCCTAAACAAACAAAGATTTACTATTTCTACAATCCATCCGAGCAAAAAGTGTTTGTTGCTCGAACTGGTGTCTTTCTAGAGAAATGTTTATTCTTAAAGGAACCAGTGTGAGGAAAATAGAACTCAAAGAAATTCAAGAGCAACAAGGGGATATTGAACCTGAAATGGAACTTGACCAAACACCACAAGATGTTGTGGTTTAAGAGTCTGTTTCTGTAGCACAAAGCCCACATAGGTCTAGTAGGATTTGACTTAAGCCATAGAAATATGGATTTCTCATGACTCTACCAAGAACCTTTGCTGGGGCCAGACTCTAAGAAGTGGCAAAAGGCCATGATGTCCAAGATGGAATCCATGTATGAAAACCAAGTATGGACTTTGGTTGATCCACCTAAAATGGTAAAACTTATTGGGTGTAAATGGGATTTCAAGAACAAAATTGACATGGATGGTAATATGATTACCTGTAATGGATGATTGGTTGCAAAATGTTTCAAGCAAATTCATGGTGTTGAGTATGATCAAACTTTTTCACCAATTGCCATGCTTAAATCCATCTGATTATTATTGGCTATTACAGAACACTATGATTATAAAATATAGTGAATGGATGTTAAAACCACTTTGCTTAATGGAAAGTTACTTAAGGATGTGTACATGACATAACCTAAGGGTTTTGTTACCCTAGAGAATGCCAATCTCAAAGGTTCACATACTTGTCTCAACTTACATACACTACATGTACATGCATACATGCACTACATAATGGTATTAACTCAGCTAAATACACACCGTAAGTTACAGGAGGTCCTGAGACACAATGGACTCCAAAAACAGGATGCTGGACAGCTGCTGCACAACACAATAAGTACCACCATTAAAAATACCAAATGTGCTCCTAAAATCACCAAAATTTCCAGATCATAACTAGACATATGGAAGTTCATGTACCTGAAATTTCAGATCAAAAATCAAACCACAAAGGTTAGTTTGAAGGTGATCTTTCAGCTGGACCTGAAATGACAGAATTGAGGGGAGTAAGTTTCATTGAGAAACTTAGTAAGGGTAGCACTTGGATTCTATAGGCAATGTAATCATCATTAAAACCTGCATCCAAAGACACTAAAACACAAAAACCACAATGCATATATACAAGATATAGCAACCAAATGCAGCAGCCAAACACAAACAACAAACACATGAAATGTGGCAGCAACATATACCATAGGTTAGTCCATAAAACACATAATAAACATAACCAAATCACTATGGCAGCCCTCCTCAAGCTAATGCTTGGTCTTAGGAGGATTTTAACACTAGTTAGTACTAACTTTGGGCTCTAGAAACCCTCATTTTACTGCCATCTTTGTGCACTTCACACTAGGTCACAAAACCTTCAATAAGTGCACTCCCCTCACTAAGCTTGGTTCATCAAGCTCATGGCTCTCTTCCAAGCTTAGCCCTAGCTCCATGGATGTTTGAAAATTAGAATCTGAAAACAGTCCATGAGAGCAAGAGAACCCTTACCAAAGTGGGTAGGCTGAAAATCAAGCTTGATCCTTGAAGTATTCCAAGAAATAGCTCTAGTTTGCTTCCAATTGCTTCCTTTTGCCTTCAATTTCAATCAATTGCAAGTTTGAAGGTGTGGTGGCTATGGAGGAAGTATGGCTGTGTTCTTGGGCTGGGGGAGGACGAAAATGAGAGAGGGATAAGTGATTTGGCCACTTAAATGGCCTTAAATGAGCTTAAGGGCACAAAACACACTTAACAAGCTTAACCTTGCTTTATGTCATTTTCTTTCTCACTAATTATGGTTTCTTTGTCTTAAACTCATTGGTACACATGTGCCCAACATTTTTGACTAATTATCAAGTCTTGGCTGCCTCCCCCATGGTGGGATAACCCCACAATTCCACCCTTAGACTTAAGTCAAAAGCTTGAACACCTTAAGGTTTACACTAGGACATTTAGGTCCTTATTGCCTTTAGTGTTTCCTTTGTCCAAACTTGTCTTCCATGAGTAATTTGGTCCTCCAATAGCACTTTCATACCATTCATATCCTTCCCATAACTCTCCAAGTCTTTTTCTTGAGAGTTTTGCAATTGAGTACCCGAATTTCCAAAACCTTACAAAAAAGTCCATAGGTTGCTTGACAAACAAGCAATCCTTAAGGCTTTTCTTGGGGACCAAGTTACCAACTTGGAACACTTTTAAGGAGGTGTTGATCATGCCTTTTACCCCCCACACTTCAATCACTATGGTGAGAATTACACAATATAATGGTTTTTAGCCATTATGACACACTTGTAATTCTCCCATTTTGTGAGGTGGTAACAATCCTCCCCCCCTTAAAAATTTTGGTCCTCCAAAATAGCCTTTAGCTTCGGGTATTCTTTAGGATACCTTTCCATAAGGTCTTTTTCAGTTTCCCAGGTTGCTTCTCTTTCAGAGTGGTGTGACCACTGAACTTTAAAATGCATGGAAATATGTTTGTTTCTTAACCTTCTAGTATCCTTGGCTAAGATAGCTATAGGTTTCTCTTCATATGTCAAGTTAGGTTCCAACTGTATGTCTTCCACTACAATAGCATGCTTTGTGTCCAATAGACACTTCTTAAGCATACTGATGTGAAAAACATTATGAACACTTGACATATATTGGCGGTAGAGCTAACCTGTATGCTACCTTGCCAACTCTGTCCAAGATCTCATAAGGACCGATGTATCTTGGAGCTAACTTGGTTCTTTTCATAAATGTGACAGTGCCTTTGGTTGGTGCAACTTTCAGCCTATTGGGTCGCACACATTGAGCTATTTTGGATCTTAGATGCATCTAATTATTTGGGTTATGGTTTCACTTTAATTTTGTATGAATAATAGGCCAAAGAGTTGAGCCATTTCATTAAGCCCGAAATTAAATCCTAATTGGATTAGGGCTTTGAAACCCAGTTAGGCCTGGAAGTTAAGTCTCACTATAAATACAACTTTTAGTGAGAAACTTCATAGGTCTCCTTGCCTATAGCCTCCCAAAAGGATAGCCGGTGCTCTTCTCTTGCAATTCCTTAGATGACGCAAGCTAGCACTGCGAGACACAAGAGAAAGTCATCATGCCTTTAACATGGTGGAAGCGTGGTGATGTGCGAGATGCTCGTGTGGATACCTTCAAGAGCTTGATCCCGTGAGCTGTGCAGGTTTTGGCACATCGATTCTACAGTTGAGTGAGAGATCAGTAACCCTTGCTTAGGTAGGCAAATTTTTGAACACAAGGTTTACCCCGTTTCACTCTCCTGGGGGGTTTCGGTTAATCAAGAGTCTGTCTTGTTTGGCTCCCAAAACCCAACAACAATCCGAGACCTGGATGGAATTTCAATTTGCTTCGTTTGAGGTTGCTTCTCTTTCAGTGATTTGATGCCTTGAATCTTTAACAGACTATTAGGCACATATGTTCGTTTCTTGAACCTCCTGGTATCCTTGACTAAGATAGCTCAAGGTTTCTCTACATATGTCAAGTTAGGGTTCCAACTGTATGTCTTCTACTACAATAGCATGCTCTGTGTCCAATATACATTTCTTAATCATACTCCTTTGAAAAACATGTTGAACACTTTCATGCTTGGCGATAAGCTAACCTTAGGCTGCTTATGGTCAGTGTAGATCACATTTGGAACTATGTATCTTGGAGCTGTCTTGGTTGCTTCAGAGCAAATCTGACATTGCTGCTTTCTAGGTCATGGGTAGCAACTTTTGCTCATGGGATCTTAACTGCCTTGACCCATAAGCAATGACATTTCTGTCTTGCATAAGCACACAACCTAACCCAGATCTAGATGCATCTGTATATATGATGTAGGGCTTACTTGGATCAGGAAGAATCAACACTGGAGCTTCAATCAACCTTTGCTTGAGCTCCTGGAAACTCTTTTCACACTTCTCAGTCCACTCAAATCTTTGACCCTTCTTGGTCAGATGAGTAAGAACTGAGGCAATCATGGAAAAGCCTGATACAAATCTCCTGTAGTATCCAGCTAATCCTAGGAAACTTTTGATTTCCTTCACAGTCTTTGGTCTTTCCCACTCTTGCACTGCCTTGACCTTTTCAGGGTCTGCCTTAAGGCCTTGTGCATCTATGATGTGTCCTAGGAAAGACACTTCCCTTATCCAGAATTCACACTTGGATAACTTGGCATAAAGCTGATGTTCCAATAGAGTCTTTAAGATAATCTTCAGATGATGTTCATGTTCATTTTCATCCTTGGAATACACTAGGATGTCATCAATGAACACAACCACAAATTTGTCCAGATGTGGTCTAAACACCCTATTCATCAGGTCCATGAAAGCAGCTGGGGCATTAGTCAAACCAAATGGCATGACTGTGTACTCATAATGCCCATATCTGGTCCTGAATGCAGTCTTAGGAATATCTTCTTCCTTTACTCTCAATTGGAAGTATCCAGATCTCAAATCTATCTTAGAGAAGATCTTAGCTCCCTTGAGTTGATCAAACAGATCCTCAATCCTAGGGAGTGGATACTTGTTCTTGATAGTCACTGCATTAAGCTTCCTATAGTCAATGCATAGTCTCAAAGATCCATCCTTCTTTTTCACAAAGAGAACAGGAGCTCCCCATGGTGAAACACTTGGCCTTATGAACCCTTTTTCAAGAAGTTCATCAAGTTGTTTCTTGAGCTCATTCATCTCTGTGATTGGCATTCTGTAAGGAGGTATGGATATTGGACTAGCTCCTGGTTGCAGCTTGATCTCAAACTCAATTTCCCTTAGTGGAGGAATACCTGGCAGGTCTTTAGGAAAGACTTGTGGAAAGTCTCTCACTACAGGTATTCTATCCACTTCTTCTTCACAGTGCAATTGATTCAATGCATAACAATAATCATGCTCAGAAATCACAGGTATCTCATCTAGTACCTCTAGCTCCATGCCATGCATTTCATACACTAATTCCTTAGAATTCACTAATGCATGCACTTCACCATCAGGCAATGTGATTTCCCTCTTAGCACAATCAATTCTTATGTTATGCATAGCAAGCCAATTCATACCCAGCACTAAATCATACTTAGGAATGTCCAACACTAGCAGATTAGTCATAACCTTAGTCTTTCCTACTACTAGCTCACAATCCTTAGCTAGGTCATTAGTGAAAAGACATTGACTACCTGCTGTTTTCACTAAGGATATCCTAGGCATGATTTCAGTAGGCAATTTCATGGCTTCAACAAATTTCCTAGCCACTATAGACACAGATGCACCAGTATCAAACAGAACACTAACAGGCATACCATTAAGGTAAATGTTACCTCTTAGTGCTCCTCCCTGCTCTGATGTCTCTGGCCTCTCCACTTGGAAGACTCTGCCAGCTCTCTGCACTGGAGGCCGAGGCACTGGAGGAACTGGCCTCTGCTGTCCCTCCCTTGGTGCTCCTCCTCTAGGTCCTGCCCCAATAGGTCTTACTGGACCTTGGTCTTCTGGCCTCCTTTGAGCCTGTGGGCAGTCTTTGATCCAATGATCCATGGATCCACATCTTAGACACGCTTGGGTGTCAAAATAGCAAGGTTTCTTTCCATGAAACTTCTTGCATTTAGGGCACCTTAGGCCAGGGAACTTCCCCTTAACCTTGCCCTCACCACCAAAATGGGAACTCTTGGCAATTCCTTTGCCATGTGGTGGCTTCTTCTGCTTGCCTCCTGCCTGACTACTTTCCCCTGGTCCACTGGGAAAGTACTTAGTCTCATACTCCTCTTGCTCTACTAATAGAGCTTTCTGCACTACTTCATAGTATGTAACTGCTCCAAAAGGTCTAACAGCCTTTCTAATGTCTGACTTTAGGCCTCTGACAAATCTTTTGGCCTTCAATTCCTCCAGTCCATGATACTGAGGAGCATACCTCACCAACTGATTGAATTTGTGCTCATACTCTAGGACACTGAGGTTGTCCTGCCTTAGAGCATCAAATTCAGCTTGCTTCATATCCTTGATAGCATCACTGATGTACTGCTCCTGGAATAGCTGTGTGAACTCTAGCCAGCTCATCTCAATATCTCTTCCTGGCCTTCTCCCCTTCTGGAAAGCATACCTATCTCTGGTGCTCCTCCACCAGATCTCTGCACTGCTTACCAGATTGTAGGTAGCCAATGACATTTTCTTAATGGAGCTGAGTGGCATCCTCTCAAACATTTTTTCAATGAAGATTAACCACTCCTTAACTTTCTTTGGCCCAGCTCTTCCATCAAACTGTGGAGGTCTTAGGCCTTGAAACCTCTCCAACAGTCTAACCTCATCTAGGCCTTCTACATCCTCTGATCTATGTCTTCTGGATCTGTGAGAGTCCTCTGTATGGTGATGCTCTCTATGCTCTCTTTGCCTTTTCCTGGATCTTCTCTCATGGCCATCCTCAATCTCATTCCTAGTGGAAGAGTGGTCATAGACTGAGGGATTGGTCCTGGACACCTGACCAATCTGAGACCTTAGTCTTCTTCCTCTTGGATTTCTCCTATCCTCATCTTCCTCCTCAACAGTTTCATCATTTGTGTCTTTGAAGCTTCCAGAAGGAACATATTCAGATGTGTTCCTAGTATCCTCTTCCGGTTGCTGCTGTGCATCTTGAACTGGTTCTACAGGAGCTACTTGGACTCCCTCCTGTTGTGCTTGAATCAACCTTATTAAGTTTTCATTGATTAGAGCTAAGTTCCTCTGAAGCTCTAACCAAACCTGAGGCACTTCAGGGTTTGGTACCCCCTGTTGCCCCTGATTCCCTCTATTCTGTCCATTTCCTTGTTGCCTAGAATTAGTAGGAGGCCTTCGGGGTGGTTCCCCTCTCCTTGTGGCAACCATGTTTACGTCTTGCATTGATGATCCATCGTAGAGCACATATAAAGATCATAGGTATTTCAATGGTACTTGACACTAGCAGCTGACCAAACTGAGTTCATATATATAGATGCATGCAATGCAACTATATGCTTTGTACATTATAAACCATGCTCTGATACCAACTTATGTTAGCCACTCTAGGGTAGTCCAATTATAGTGCCAAAATTGTGCATTTAGACTCCCAGGATGGGTAATGTTTTGTAGGCCATTAGAACACTACCCTTAGTGTGCATATCCAAGTTGCCCTCTTGGGCACTATGTAAACACATGCATCTTGGTCCAACCATAACACTCATATTCACATTTCATACACACCATGGCAGGAAAAAAGGAAAACACTAGCACAAGTCTTAATCTTGGCTACCACACATTAGGCAATCTTGTTAAGTTTTAGTGACCAGCCATTGCACCCGTAACTTCCACTAATAAACTGTTTCATTCTAGCCATGTACCCATTATTTTCCTTCCTCCATTATCAAGTAAAGACTTAGACCAAACCAAGAAATTTTTTCTTACATCAATAGCCGACCTATGAAGCAAGTTATGCATTTTTTAAGTTGGTTACAAAATTTTGAACATATGAACAATAACTTAGCCAAATTTGCAACGTCATATCTTTGACTACAGGGCTCCAAATTCAGAAATTCAAAATCCCAGCTCAATCTCTAGATGTTCTCTACATGTGGTCAAAATTTTATGCCAAGATTCAATCTACACAGGGAGATATATAACTTTAAGTGCAGAGTCAAAATTCTGGTCACTTTATGACCATTTTGCCCATAGAAAATTTTAGAAGCGTGCAAACACTTCATTCACAAGGGGAAAGCCCTCCAAGGATACCCCATATATGTCAATTACACATGGGAAATACATTCCCTTGCACTTAAGAATCATATGTGGCTAAAACAGAATTTACAAGTAAGCAACCCATCATTCACACTTAGCCAGCTTTGCACCACATCACTTACATAGCCAAAACATTAATACTTGTCTCATTTTTCATACACCACATGTACATTCATACATGCACTACAAAATGGTCTTAACTTAGCTAAATATGCACCCTAGGTTATAGGAGTGCTTGAGACACAATGGACTCCAGAATAGGATGCTGGACATATGGAAGTTCATGTACATGAACTTTTAGATTAAAACTCAAGAAAAAATTGTCAGTTTGAATGTGATCTTTCTGCTGAACCTGAAATGGCAGAATTGAGGGGAGTAAGTTTCATTGAGAAACTTAGTAAGGGTAGCACTTGGATTCAATAGGCAATGTAACCATCGTTAAAACCTACATCGAAAGAAACTAAAATAAAAAACCATAATGAAAATATCCAATAGATAGCATCCAAATGTGGCAGCGAAACACAAAAAACAAACACATGTTTGCGGGAGCAACATATACCATAGATTAGTCCATAAAACATGTAGTAAACTTAAATAAATCACTTTGGCAGCCCTCCTCAAGCTAATGCTTGGTCTTAGGAGGATTTTAGCACTAGTTAGTACTACTTTGGGCTCTAGAAACCTTCCTTTCACTGCCATCTTTGTGCACTTCACACTTGGTCACAAAACCTTCAATAAGTGTACTCCTCTCACTAAGCTTGGTTCATCAAGCTCATGGCTCTCTTCCAAGCTTAGCCCTAGCTCCATGGTTGCTCAAAAATACAGAAAATAACCCATGAGGGTAAGAGAACCCTTACCAAAGTTGGTAGGCCGAAAATCAAGGTTGATCCTTAAAGCATCCAATGAATAGCTTTAGTTTGCTTCCAATTGCTTCGTTTTGCCTTCAATTTCAATCAATTGCAAGTTTGAAGGTGTGGTAGCTATGGAGGAAGTATGGCTATGTTCTTGGGCTGGAGGAGGCCGAAAATGAGAGAGAGATAAGTGAATTGGTCACTTAAATGGCCTTAAATGAGCTTAAGGGCACAAAACACACTTAAACAAGCTTAACCTTGCTTTATGTCATTTTCCCTCTCACTAATTATGGTTTCTTTGTCTTAAACTCATTGGTACACATGTGCCTAACATTTTTGTCCCATTTACAAGCCATAGCCTCCCTTCCCTTGGTGGGAAAACTCCAAATTGCTCCATTTTAATTAAGTCAAAAACATACACATCCTAAGACCTACATTACAACACTTAGGTCCTTTATGCCTTTTTGTGTTTTCTTTGTCCGTAGTTGTCTTCCATGAGCAATTTGGTCCTCCAATAGCACTTTTGTACCATTCATATCTTTCCCATAACTCTCCAAAGCTCTTTCTTGAGAGTTTGCAAGTAAGTACCCGAATTTCCAAAACCTTACAAAAAAGTCCATAGGTTGCTTGACAAACAAGAAATCCTTAAGGCTTTTCTTGGTGGCCAAGTTACCAACTTGGAACACTTTTAAGTAGGTGTTCATTATACCTTTTACCCCTCACACTTCAATCACTATGAAGAGAATTACACAATATAATGGCTTTTTGACCACTATGTCACACTTGTAATTCTCCCATTTTTTTGTCGTGGTAACAGCTTAACTCCCAAGCGAAAAGGTTTCAAAATCATAATCCAATTAGGTTTAATTTTAGGCTTAATAATGGCTCAAATTTTGGGCCAATTATTAATCCAAAATTATCATGAAACCAAAACCAAACAATTCAGCAAATGCACTCAAATAATCCAATTGGCTATAAGTGTGTGACCTTATAGGCTACTACCACATTGGCAATGATACATCATTGGTACCCAAGTGACAAGATAGTCAGTGATTCGACTAAACCCCTATGATCATTATTTGTATATGCCATTGTCCCTTTGTTACCCACTCCGAGGTAGTCCAGTTATGGTGCCAAAACTGTGCATTTAAACTCCCAGGTTTGGTGTATCTTGTAGGTCATCAGAACAACACCCCTAGTGTACAGACTCAAGTGACCCTCTTGAGCACTATGTAAATACATGCATATTGGTCTAACCATAACACACATATTTACATTTATGCACACTATGGCAGCTAAGAAGGAAAAAACTAGCACAAGTCTTAGTTTTGGCTTCCACACATTAGGCAATCTTCTTAAGTCCTAGTGACCACGTATTGCACCTGTAACTTCCAGTAATAAACTGTATCATTCTAGCCACATAACCCCATGTTTTATTTGCTCCATTATCAAGTGGAGACTTAGAGCAAACCAAGTAATTTTGTTTTACATCAATAGCCCACCTATGGACCAAGTTATGGATTTTTTAAGTTGGTTACAAAATTCTGACCAAATGAACAGTAACTCAGCCAACTTTTCAATGTCATATCTTTGGTTACAGGGCACTAAATCCATAAATTCAAAATCCCAGTTAACCCTATGGATTTCCTATAGGTGTGGTCAAAATTTCATACCAAGATTCATTCTACACAGGGAGATATGAAACTTTAGGTCCAGAGTCGAAATTCTGGCAACTTTTGGACCATTTTGCCCATACAATTTTTCCAAACCATGCAAACACTTCATTCACAAGGGGAAATCCCTCCAAGGCTATCCCATATATGTCAATTACACATAGGAATTACATTCCCTTTCTTTTAACAACTTTATGTGGTCAAACTTTACAAGTAAGCAGCCCATCATTCACACTTAGGCAGCTTTGCACCACATCACTTACATAGCCAAAACATTACTCGAATGTTCTCATACTTGTCTCATTTTACATACACTACATGTACATTCATACATTCACTACAATATGGTCTTAACTCAGCTAAATACACACCCTAGGTTACAGGAGGTCCTGAGACACAATGGACTCCAAAAACAGGATGCTGGACAGCTGCTGGACAACACAATAAGTACCACCATTAAAAATACCAAATGCGCTCCTAAAATCACCAAAATTTCCAGATCATAACTAGACATATGGAAGTTCATGTACCTGAAATTTCAGATCAAAATGCAAACCACAATGATTAGTTTGAAGGTGATCTTTCAGCTGGACCTGAAATGACAGAATTGAGGAGAGTAAGTTTCAATGAGAAACTTAGTAAGGGTAGCACTTGGATTCAATAGGCAATGTAACCATCATTAAAACCTGCATACAAAGACACTAAAACACAAAAACCACAATGCATATATACAAGATATAGCAACCAAATGCAGCAGCCAAACACAAACAACAAACACATGAAATGTGGCAGCAACATATACCATAGGTTAGTCCATAAAACATGTAATAAACTTAACCAAATCACTATGGCAGCCCTCCTCAAGCTAATGCTTGGTCTTAGGAGGATTTTAACACTAGTTAGTACTAACTTTGGGCTCTAGAAACCCTCAAATTCGCTGCCATCACTTGTGCACTTCACACTAGGTCACAAAACCTTCAATAAGTGCACTCCCCTCACTAAGCTTGGTTCATCAAGCTCATGGCTCTCTTCCAAGCTTAGCCATAGCTCCATGGATGTTTGAAAATACAGAAAACAACCCATGAGAGCAAGAGAACCCTTACCTTGATGGGTATGCTGAAATTGGAGCTTGATCCTAGGTGCACTCAAGCAATAGCACCAAATAGCTTCCAATTGTGCTTCCTTGACTTCAATTGCAAGTAGTTTTGAGTTTGAAGGTATGGTGGCTATGGAGGAAGTGTGGAGGAGAGGGCTGGCTTTCTTTTTGCTGGTGGAGGCCGAAATTTAGAGAAGCAAAGGTGGTCTTGACTACTTAAATAGTCAAAAGTACACTAAACACACTTAAGTAGTCTTAACCTTGTCTTATGTCATTTTCCTTGCTACAAGACTATGGTTTCTTAGTCTTAATCTCTTGGCCCACATTTGACCATCCTTATCTTCCTTTAGCAGCCCTCCTTATGTGGGATAACCCCACAAAACTTCCATTTGACTTAAGTCATAGACATACACATCTTAAGGCCTACATTAGAACACTTAGGTCCTTTATGCCTTTTTGTGTTTTCTTTGTCCTTAGTTGTCTTCCATAAGCAATTTGGTCCTCCAATAGCACTTTCATACCATTCATATCCTTCCCACAACTCTCCAAATCTCTTTTGTGAAAGTTTTGCAATTGAGTACCCAAATTTCCAAAATCTTACAAAAAAGTCCATAGGTTGCTTGACAAACAAGCAATCCTTAAGGCTTTTCTTGGGGACCAAGTTACCAACTTGGAACACTTTTAAGGAGGTGTTGATCATACCTTTTACCCCCCACACTACAATCACTATGGTGAGAATTACACAATATAACGGTTTTTAGCCATTATGACACACTTGTAATTCTCCCATTTTGTGAGGTGGTAACAATGACACTTGTAATTCTCCCATTTTGTGAGGTGGTAACATTGGGGGTGAAGATGAGCTCACTGTAAGGGCTTACAGCAATGCTAGCTTCCAATTCGATAAGGGTGATTTTGGATCATAATCTCATTATGTATTTTACATTGGTGGTGGTGCTTTGAGCTGGAAAAGTTCAAAGAAGTAGATAGTAACTGACTCTACAATAGAATTTGAGTACATTAGTCCTTTTGTTACTACGAAAGAGGCTGTTGAGATCAAGAAATTTGTCACAAAACTTGGAGTGGTTTTGAGCATTACTAACCCGATAGAGCTCTATTATGACAACAATGGAGCAATCACATAGGCTAAGGAACCTTGATCTCACTAGTGATCCAAACACATACTCTGATGTTATCATTTCATCTGTGAGATCGTCAAAAGTTGTGATGTGACGATACATAGGACTTCGACAGAAAGCAACATTGTTGATCCACTAACAAAACCCTTAAGTAGCAGAAGCATGATAGTCATTCTAGGTCGATCGGTGTTAGATATAAGGAAGATTGGCATTAATCCAAGTGGGAGATTGTTAGTGTTGTGCCCACAGCCAATCATGAGATGAATGCGTTTTTTACATTGGGTTGTGATATTTTATTGAGGTATTGTTCCAATAATTCTATTTGTTCTTTATTTTTGCATAGTGTAATCAAACAAAATTATAACCCTAGAATGTTGATATTTTAAATGTCCATGGTCTTGTATTATTGTGGAGCAGGTTGCAATAATACTTAAAGATGTACCATATGTCGAGACTAATATGAGATATGTAGTCTACATATGGGTACAAGTTGGAGAACTTTTGTACTAGACCAACCCATCAATAGAATGCTACATGGATCATTCTATGAGTCTCATAAGTGTTTCTCATAATGATCATAGTGTATGTAGTCCTTTGACCTGAGGTCATCATGGTTTCCTATATGTGAGTCACATACTGTGATACTACTGTATGTTGATCGTAACTACGTGAACATAAAAGTAGTCAGTGGGCAAGTCACATACCATGCGGATGGATTTATATGGTCAAGATGGAATTTGTCCGTCCTATATGTTGGAGTGATATCCTTGGACCCCTTGATAAAGTGTAATGAAGAAAATGCATGGTCATGCTCGAATGAGTTGATATACGATATCAATTTCATCAGTTTAAGTTAGTTTACTCAGGAATCAAGAAACCATAGACTGGACTATATGAGAGTGACACATTCCATCTCTCATGCTCAGTCTTGATATCTTGGACAAAGGGACAATGGCATATACGAATAATGATCATAGAGGATTAGTTGAATCACCGACAATAATGTCACCTGGGTAGCAATGATGTGTTGCTTGACACCACTCATTGTTTATGATCATAAATTTGATTTATGATCATTGGCAACGTGGTAGGAGCCTTTAGGGTTGCACACTTAAAGCTAATTGGATTATTTGAGTGCATGGGAGAAATTGTTTGGTTTTGGTTTCATGATAATTTTTTATTAATAATTGGCCCAAAGGATATGCCATTATTAAACCTAAAATTAAACCTAATTGCATTACAGCTTTGAAACCCATTAGGCTTAGAAGTTAATCCTCACTATATATACATCATATAGTAAGGATTTACGCACCCTAACCCTAGCCTCCCAAGAAGGATGAAATTAGAACAGTTCTGAAAGGTTCCAGCTACACTATCCTCTTCCCTTTCCTTTCAGGATGCAAGCTAGCATTGTAGGGATAAGAGGAATGTGTATGCCATAATGTGGTAGAGGTGTGGTGATCCGAGATGTTCATGTGGATACCATAGACTGTTTGAACATATCAATTGTTCAAGTTTTTATGATTTCTCTCAATGGTTGGGTGAAAGATCTCAGCCAACTTGGTAAAAATTTTGATTACCTGATTTATTCCATTTCACTTAGATCCTGTAGGGTTTCGGTTACTTTATGTTGTGCTAATTTGGCTCTTGAAACCCTACAGTAAGAAAATTGAGAGGTAAGTGGATAAATATGGTGAAAATCCAATGGCCACACCATTCTGAACAAAAAGCTACTGCAGGGTTTCCGGAACCAAACAAGCGTAACATATATTTAACTGAAACACTCCAAGATCCAAATGAAACGGGGTAAACCGTGTGTTCAAAAATTTTCATACCTAATTTTGGTTGAGATTTCTCACCCAACTATAGAGTCGAATCACAAAACCTGAATAGTTGACATGTTCAAGCTCTTTATGGTATCCACACGAGCCTCTCGGGATCACCACGCTTCCACCACATTCCGCCAGATGTGCTTCTCTTGCGCTCGCAATGCTAGCTTGCATCCTCCAAGGTATAGCAGGAGAAGAGTATGGTTGTCTTTTTTGGGAGGCTAAGGTAAGGCTGCGAATTTTTCACTAAAAGTTGTATTTATAGTGAGACTCAACTTCCAGGCCTAATGGGTTTCAAAGCCCTAATCCAATTAGGCTTTAATTTTGGGCTTAATAATGGCTCAACTTTTGGGCTAATTATTAACACAAAATTATCATGAAACCATAACCCAAATAATTAGCCCATGCACTCTAATAATCCAAATATTTCTATGTGTGAGACCCAATAGGCTCTTACCACGTTGGCAATGATCATAAATCACATTTACGATCATAAGCAATCAGCGGTATCTAGCAACACATCATTGTTCCCCAAGTGGCAAGATCGTCGATCATTCGACTAAACCTTGATGATCATTACCCATATATGCCATTGTCCCTTTGTCCAAGATATCAAGACTAGGCACGAGATATGAAATGTGTCATTCTCGTATAACCTAATCTTTGGTTTCTTGATTATCGAGTAGACTAACTTAAATTGATGACATTGACATCGTATATCAACTCATTTGAGCATGGCCATGCATTCTTTATGTCTCACTCTATCAAGGGGCCCGAAGATATCACTCCCATTACATAGGAGGGAAAAATCCCATTTTGATCATACAAATCCCTCAACATGATATGTGACATACCCAATGACCTCCTTCAAGTTCACTTAGTTACGAGTAAAGAAGGGAAGTATCAAAGTATGTGACTCACGTGTAGGGAGCCTTGATGACCTTAGATCAAATGACTACATATACCATGATCACTATGAGAATCACTTAAGACACTCATATAACGATTCATGTAGCATTCTCATGGTGGGTTGGTCCAGCACACAACATCTCTAACTTGTACCCATATGTAGACTACATAACTCATATTAGTCTCCACATTTGCTAGTCTTTATGTATTATTATAATCCACTACATAATAATACTAAACCAGGGCCATTTGAGAATATCATTATTCTAGGGTTACAACTATGTTTATTACATTACGCAGAAACAAAACAACAAACATAGTTGCTGGTTTAATACCTTAATAAAATATCATGGCTCAATGTGTAAAAATACAATCATCTCATGACTAGCTTTTGGGCACAACACTAACAGCTATTTGGGAAATAGAAGGTGAAATACCCAAAAGATACCAATGGCAATTTCCTACATTACATGAGAATTTGGAGGACCAAATTCATTAAGAGGGAGAAAATATCAGGCCCGTAACTTGTATAGGCCATGGGCTATGAATCTTATGTGAATATGATAAGGATCAAAGATGTGAATCGGTAATAAAAGTTATGGAACATTAAGAGAAAAGAAACCTACAAGACATTCTAAGGGCACATCAGTGCAACAAGAGAGAAAAGTGCTCTGTTCCTAAGCTAAAGATGACTAAAATGTGATGCCATGATGGGTCTTCAGAAGAAGACTCATGGTTTGTGGAAAGATTACAAAAAAGCCTTAGATCACTAATACCAAACCAAGGAGGGCCATAAAAGGGCAATCGGGCACAACTTGGTGTCCACTCATGTGAACTTGAAGGCTCTAAAGCCTAAAAATTTAAGGAGAATTGTATAGGATCAATGCCTAATGATAAGATTTAAATGAAGGTAGGCATGTAAGCCCAAGAAATATGAAGAACACATGAGAAAGAGTTAGAGCATTCGTGGGAGCACTAGAAAGCCCTCAGGTGCACCTTTGTGTGCAACCATAGGCATGTGAAGGGCCAAAAGCCTAATGTCTTGAAAAAGATTATATGGGGTTGATGCTTAGCATTATATTAAGAATGGGGGCTACAATTTGGGCTAAGCAAAGGTGAAAAATTCATGGAAACCATGGAAATGCCCTAGAGTACACTAAAGAGCTCTAGAATTCACTTAGAGTGCACCAATGTTCAATAAAATTTAGGGGGGCTATTTGGCTGAATTGAAACAGGAAGTGACTACTTAAAACATGCCACTTGAAGAGTTAAGTAGGACAAAATGATATACTAAATTATTGGAGCTACTTCAAAGGAGTTGGACCAAGGATTAGTTAAAGTCCTTGGCCATAAAAGCCATTTGGCGCACCTTTGTGTACAACCATGGGCATGTGAAGGCCCTAAAGCCTAATTTCTTGAAAAAGATTATATGGGGTTGATGCTTAGAATTAAATTGAGAATGGGGGCTACAATGTGGGCTAAGAGAAGGTGAAAAATTCATAGAAACCATGGAAATTCCCTAGAGTACACTTAAGAGCTCTAGAATGCACTTAGAGTACACCAATGTTCAAATAAAATTTAGGGGGGCTATTTGGCTGAATTGATACATGAAGTGACTACTTAAAACATGCCACTTGAAGAGTTAAGTAGGAAAAAATGATATACTAAATTATTTGAACTACTTGAAAGGAGTTGGACCAAGGACTAGTCAAAGTCCTTGGCTGTGAAAGCCATTTGGCCAAATTGTTGCACCGTTTGACGAAGGCTCGAGTTAAGGAAGCTTTTTAGCTATTTCTTCTTACCATCCAATACTATAAAACCTTTCCAAACCTCTACGAAAGCATCCTAAATCCATCAAAAAGAAAGAAAGCAAAGAATAACAAAAACAAAGAAAAACTAAGATATGGTGATGCAAAGGTAGTTCATGGTGGTGCTTATGGTACATGATGTATGATCTAGCTTCCTTGGTACTATTTTGGCCATAGTTAAAGAGCCATATGAAGCTTTTTATTCTATATTTTGATGGGGAAATAGCTACCCGATAAGATGGGTATAGCCAAAGGATCCTAGCGGCTATGTAATGGGCTATGTGTGCTTTACGCACTATTGTAAGCTAGCTAGTTTGCTTTTAGTAGGCATAGAGTTTTTCTTCAAGTTTGGCCAAGCTTGATCAATCACCTAGGGCTCTATGTTAATTAAATCTAATCAAAGTGATCACATGAAGAAATTGAAAGAAAATCATGCTTGCTATGTTAGGGAAACCGTGTGTATGTGGTGTGTGTGTTTGTGTGCTTTTCTGAATGTTTATGTGTGCTAACCATTGATTTCTATATATAAGCATCTTTTATTATCTTGTATATAGTACTTTTGGTGTCTTTTTTATCTTTGGGTGTAGGTTATTAAGTGAAATAGGAGGTTTATATGTATAGCAATGTTATAAACATTGTGAAGGCACTAGGTGCTGAATTTGGCTTCTCACTGAGTACATATGTACTCATGCCCTCTTTTGCCCATTTTAGGTACGGATGTACAATAGTGAAGGGCTTAGGAACCTCCTTGAGAGGTCTATGTATAGAGAGGTATGCTCTAGATTGATGACTTATGAAAAGGAAGCTTGGCAATGTTCACAAGATTGAACTAATGGTTGTGTTATGTATGATGGTTTGTATGGCCTAATGACTGCTATAGGACTTGTTTTGTTTAGATCCATCTTGGTATGGATTAAAGCTAGAATAGTAATATGGTAATTATGAAATAAATGTCAATTGAGAGTGGAGGTCAAAGTGACATTGGCCTTGGAGACAGTTTGAACTATGCCATGTAGCATGCATGACATCTCGAAGACCAAACTTTTGTTGTGTGCAACATTGGGCCATGTAGTCCTTATCCGCCCAATTTTGGCCTATAAATATTTGTATGCAACTAATGGCAAGGGGACTTAGTGTAGAACATGGGTCGTGCCTTGTATGTATTTTGGGCTTAGGAAAGCCATAGGGCACTAAGTATAACAAGCTAGGAAAAATGCATACATGGTTTGTTATTAACAAATCAAGGCTACATGTATGCCTGAATGTGTGTATGTTTTGACAAGTGCACTACGTAGGCCCTAATAAGTCTCCTAAGGACACAGAACACACACATATGTACTCACAAACCACCTAATTAAGTTCAACTTGGTGAATTAAGTAAAACTTAGTAAATCTTCAAAAGCTTGAAACTCCCACCTAAGTAAATAAAAGTTGGCATTAAGAATCCTAGGAGTCATAACCAACTTCAGCATATGGAAATCAACCAAGTGATTAAAATTAATCAGGTGGTGAAAATTAACTGAGTAACTAAAAACAACTGGTTGATTTCAAACCTCTTAATAGGTTTTGGGTGGGGGTGAATTGGGTCCTGACACACCAAAAAGCATTACTACTGATGTAGAAAAAAAAGACAAAGAAAAGGTAGAAAGAAAGCCAGGAAAATAACCAATAAGGGTATGTAAGCCAACAGGCTTGGAGGTGAAGAACAAGAACATGATGATAAAAGAAGGACTCAAAAGGGGCAAAAAGTTGAGATAGAAAATCAGGAAAAACATTGAGAACAAAGAATGAAAGTAGGTAGGCACTAATGTTGGAAGAATAGAGCCAATTTTAGAAAGCTCAGAAAAGCTGCCATTTTAAGGAAAGATTATGAGCCCTAAAAGAAGAATAGAAAGACCAAGAAATGAAGGTTTAAAAGAAGACCAGATGGAAGGCTTTCTGGTACTTAAACCCCTAGTGTTTATGAGAAGTGGTGATCCAGGAGAGGCTAAGTTCTGGATCTACCAAATAGAAAAGGTATTTAAAAGGGTAGAAGTCACATCCCCCCAAAAGGTGCAGCTAGCCACCTTTAAGCTAAAAGGTAGTGTAGAGCATTGGTGGAGGACATTACAAAGGGCATATATGAGCAAGAATCAAAGGTAGCCCAGAGGAAAGAATGAATCTATAAGGTTGGCTAAGTTCCTCGATGTGTTCTAACAACAGTTTGGCATTGAAGCTCTCAAGGATCAAAAACAAGTTGAGGTTGATTCATTGGAATAAGTAACTATGTCTATTAGGGAATATGAACAAAAATTTAGTAGTCTCCTTAGATACATTCCTCAGTATGATAGAATAGAGTAGTTGAGCACCAAGAGGTTCGTTGGATCATTAAGGCCTGAGTTGAGACAGATACCAAAGACTATTGGTATCAAGACTTACTATGAAGGTGTCCAAAAGGCTCTAACATTAAGGCAGGAATTTTAGGACCCTACTATAAGAAACATTAATGGGGCTCTTATAGGGCACCAAAGTGGATGGAAGAGAGCTAGGGATGTGCTTAAAAAGGCTAAAATAAGAAGAAAACAAAAGAAGCCCAAATAAGGCTAAGGGCACCTCAATGCTAAACCTGTAGAAAGTACCATCGTTTTAATCCATACTATAAACTTACTAAAGGATGCTTGAAATGTAGTTCTTAGAATGACTAGGTTAGATGTTTCTTAGTTAAGAAAAATGAAAGCAGAGCATCGGGCAAGTTTGGGGCTCCTTAGGCATGAAACCAGCAAGGTAAAAGAAAAGGAATGGCAGCAACCCAACTGATAACCGAAGGGCTATCGCCCACAAAAACCTTCTCCTTCGGTGGAACTTAACACTACCCTTGAAAATTCATAAGACTAACCTTGGTAGGAATATCTCCACTACCCTCGGTAATACACATAGCTGACTCCTGGAAAAAGGCTCATCGCCACCCTCGGACGTGGACAATACCAACCTCGTGAGCACAGGTTCACCATCCTTGATAGAGGAAAATGTCTCCTGATGATGGTCCACACATGTGAAGGCCCTTCTCTACTAGCCCTTGGGGAAAATCCCTGCCCAAAAGGGTCTTACACCTCCGAAGGGGTCTTATAGAGAAATGACAAATACAGTTGAGGGATGTCTAACAAAAAAGCCTCACACACAGCCCTACCTTTTGGCCGGAACTACCTATGGCCAACTTGAGATACCTGTCTCTAAAGGTACGGACCAGATCTAGCCGAACACGTGTCTTGACCTACATAGGTTGTGCAAAACAGCCTTCTCCCCTCATCCACCTATAAATACTTGGGAGGCTCCCATGTAAGGACAACGAGAATCTCTCCTTCTTACTCTTTGCTCCTAACAACATCTCTCCCATGTACTGACTTGTGCATCAGAGTCTCCTCCCCTGGAAATACACTCAAGGGAGCTCATAACCCACGTTCTTCTAACTCTTGCAGATACATTTTCACCGGAAGTCTCTCTTCCCGGCTTAGCATGTGATACAACGAAGATGTCACCGGGCATCATTTGGTGCCATCTGTGAGAACTCACCCCTAAGTCACTGTTGTCAAGACTCTACATTTAATGGACAAGGCACTCCTGAGGTCCCTGTCCACACCAGAGACTCATGCAACAATTGAATGGCCTACAGTAGAAACTTCAATGCCGGAGGATGAGTGTCCTCTGACTGTCACAATGGGTTTTCTATGTGACTTTTAGTGCTCTATCATAGTAAAGATGACACAACAACTCGACCAAAGATGGTCACAAGCACCTCCACAAAGGGCACATTCTCCAGACGCCCGGCTAAAGAAAAGTCATAAGTCACTTCACCGGAGCTCTAGTAGCGGAAGCCTTTTCAATGAGTCCTCAATGGAGAACATACCATCCTAGGGATGATGCACTATAAAAGCAACACCGAAAGAGCCTAGGACCTCTTGCTGGTGAAGCCCATCCTCAGACGAGAAGTCCTTATCCCTACATCAGCGAAGTTATTCACCAAGAATATGACGCTATTCTCCACTGCCACCGATTCCCAGGCAGTAGGGAGACCAGGGTACTACTGTCTTCATGGAAAAAATATTGGAGATGTTGAAAAATATGGAAAAATAGGTCTCTCAAAAGCCTGTCTGGTCAAGGCTACGGAGACCTTCACTGGGGAGGAGTCCCCCTTCATATGTATTATTGTATAGGCACCAATGCCCAATGATTTTTTAGTACCATGTTTGGAGACATATGACGGGTGCAGTGACCCCAAGGCCCATCTAACAAAGTACAGAAGGAGCATGGTATTGAATGGTACCAACGATGGCACCATCTGCAAATGTTTCGAAGTCATTCTTTCAGGGCTAGCAACTATGTGGTACAACTCCTTGGCACCAGCAACCATAATGGGTATCCAAGAGTTGTCTGCCGCCTTTACCTAGTAGTTCCTCGGGAGCAGACCAATGGCGAAGATGCCAGTCCAAATATTCGACAAAGCCCAAAAGAATGGGCAGACCATTTGGGACTACATCAAGAGGTTTAACTAAGGAGCTCTTAGTGTGCCGGACTTCTGCCCTGAAATCCGAATCCTTGTTATGATCAAGGGTCTAAGCAGGGACTCATAGCTCGTCTATGAATTCTCCAAGGTTCCTCCTGACACCCTTAGAAATTCTACCAAAGGGCCGAGCAACACATGACAATCGGGGAGTTAACGATGGGTGGCCCAAGGTTTGACCATAATCATACTGAAGGTCAAGGTCACAAACCTCGGTATTTCGCAAAAGGAGGCGGCAGACCTCAGAAATCAAGAAGGAAGAGGCCAATATCATTCACCCCATAAACATTACAAGAACAAACATCCTGATGGCCCTGGAAAGGCAAAGAACCACAATCCAACGTCCGAAGGCCATGACCACAGACAACAAGAAGAACATGAAGAAATTTTTCCAATTTCATCGGGACCATGGGCATTATACTGAGGATTCCTTTCAATTAAGAAAGTATATCAAATATTTGATCAAGGAATGGCAAATTTGTTGCTATTTGTGGATGTCATCACCCGAAGCCCAAGAAAAAAAGGAGGAATAGAGGAAAGGAGAGGATGAGGACTATGATTTTGACCAACGTCGAAACCAAAGTCCCAGGAAGCACCCGCCCCCTCCAGTAGGTATAATCCAGACAATCACAACTGGAATACCCTAGGCTGAGAGGAGAAGGAAGGCTTGGGAAATTGCAATGATGCAATTCGATAGCCCAGCGAATAAGCTTGTTCAGAAGGATAGGTCTACGGTGAAGTCCCCTGTGATGACCCTTTCCTGATTATTGCAATGATAGAAAGCTGGGACGTCAATAGGGTGCTCCTAGATGATGGCTCAAATACTAACATCCTCTTCATTCATGTGTTGCCAAAACTAGGCATAATAGAAAATGATCTCAAGCCAATGACATTTCCCATGTTCAGAGTAGGACTAGTCGAATTTCTCGTACTTGGATTGGTTGATCTCCTGCTTATGCTGAAAGGCACTTCGGCCAAAATGGGAGAAGAGCTCTTCGGATCTACTATGAAAAGATTCATAGTCATAGATGTGTCATCATCGTACAATGCCATCATCAGGAGGCAAACGTAAGGCAATCTCCATCTCTAAACAGACGTCAAATACCTGATTGTCACTTTCAAAGCCAAAAAAGGAGATGTAGAGATATTCATTGACCAAGCTAATGCTAGGAAGGTGTTTGTCAAAGCAAGAGGGAGTCCCCCCAAAGCCATTTACAGACTATTAGGGAAATGGGTACCATTGCCGAAGAAGCTACAGAAGAGACATTGATGGAAAGAAAATAAAAACCGAGGATATAGAACTAGTCCCCAGCCAAAGTAGCCGAGTAGGGAAATAGTTGGCCGAAGGGGAAAAAGAAAAACTTGCATTCTTCCTGATAATGAACAAAGATCTTTTTGCCAACTCACCAAAGGATATGCCTGGAGTGAATCCGAGCATAGCCCAACACTATCTTAAGATACGGCCTGACTCAAAGCCCAATCGGCAGAAAAAGTGCAACTTTTTGACTCAAAAGAACCACTTCATCAAAAAAGAACTTCAAATACTCTTGGAAGCTAGAGTGATAAGGGAATTCAAATATCCTGAGTGGCTTAGCAATGCCGTTGTCGCCATCAAGGAAGGAAGCAGTAACCTCTGAATGTGCATTGACTTCCGAAATATCAATGATGTCTGTCCTAAGGACTCATATCCTCTCCCCTCAGTAGATCACCTGGTCGACTCTATAGTTGAGCATGGGCCGTTAAGCTTCCTAGATGCCTTCAATAGCTATCACCAAATTTGGTTGAGTCCTAAGGATGTGGAAAAAGTAGCATTTCTTACCAAAGTCGGGACATACTATTCAGTCAGAATGCCCTTCGACCTCAAAAATGCTGGAGTGATGTATCAAAGGCTGATGAACAAGGTGTTTGACTCCCAGATCGGGAGAAACATCGAAGTATATGTCCATGACTTGATTGCTAAAACTAAAGTACTAGCAACCATGTCACCAACTTACAAAAGACCTTACAGCAACTTAGGAACTTTGGAATATGTCTCAACCCTAAGAAATGCATATTTGGCGTTACGCACTCCAAGGTAGTCCAATTATGGTGCCAAAATTGTGCATTTAGTCTCCTAGGATTGGTAATGTTCCGTAGGCCATCGGAACACTACCCATAGTGTGCATACCCAAGTGGCCCTCTTGGGCACTATGTAAATACATGCATATTGGTCCAACCATCACACACATATTCACATTTCATGCACACCATGGCAGAAAAGAAGGAAAATAATAGCACATATCTTAATCTTGGCTACCACACATTAGGCAATCTTGTTAAGCTCTAGTGACCAGCCACTGCACTTGTAACTTACACTAATAAACTGTCTCATTCTAGTCTCATACTCCCCCTATTTTATCTGCTCCATTATGAAGTAGAGACTTATAGCAAACCAAGGAATTTTTTTTACATCAATAGCCCACCTATGGACCAAGTTATGGATTTTTGAAGTTGGTTACAAAATTCTGACCAAATGAACAATAACTCAACCAAATTTGAAACGTCATATCTTTGGCTACAGGGATCTAAATCCAGAAATTAAAAATCCCAGTTAATCCAATATATGTCTTCTAGGTGTGGTCAAAATTTCATATGAAGATTCAATCTACACAGGGAGATACTAAACTTTAGGTCCAGAGTCAAAATTCTAGCAACTTTTGGACCATTTTGCCCATACAATTTTTCCAAACCATGCAAACACTTCATCACAAGGGGAAAGCTCTCCAAGGCTATCCCATATATGTCCGTTACACATAGGAATTATATTCCCTTTCTTTTAACAACTTTATGTGGCCAAAACAGAATTTACAAGTAAGCAGCCCATCATTCACACTTAGTCAGCTTTGCACCATATCACTTACATAGCCAAAACATTACTCAAATGTTCACATACTTGTCTCATTTTACATACAATACATGTACATGCATACATGCACTATAATATGGTCTTAACTCAGCTAAATACACACCCTAAGTTACAGGAGTGCCTGAAAAACAACGGACTCCAGAAACAGGATGCTGGACAGCTGTTGCACAACACAATAAGTACCACCATTAAAAATACCAAATGTGCTCCTAAAATCACCAAACTCTCCAGATCATAACTAGACATCTGGAAATTCATGTACCTGAAATTTTAGATTAAAATTCAAACGAAAATGGTCAGTTTGAATGTGATCTTTCTGCTGGACCTGAAATGGCAGAATTGAGGGAAGTAAGTTTCATTGAGAAACTTAGTAAGGGTAACACTTGGTTTCTTAAGGTAATGTGATCCTCATTAAAACATGCATCCAAAGACACTAAAACACAAAAACCACAATGCATATATACAAGATATAGCATCCAAATGCAGCGTCCATTCACAACCAACAAACACATGAAATGCAGCAGCAACATATACCATAGGTTAGTCCATAAAACATGCAATAAGCATAAATAAATCACTATGGCAGCCCTCCTCAAGCTAATGCTTGGTCTTAGGAGGATTTTAACACTAGTTAGTACTAACTTTGGGCTCTAGAAACCCTCACTTTAGTGCCATCTTTGTGCACTTGACACTAGGTCACAAAACCTTCAATAAGTGCACTCCCCTCATGAAGCTTGGTTCATCAAGCTCATGGCTCTCTTCCAAGCTTAGCCCTAGCTCCATGGATGTTTGAAAATTGCGTAAAATAGTCCATGAGGGCCAGAGAACCTTTACCAAAGTAGGTAGGCCGAAAATCAAGCTTGATCCTTGAAGTATCCAAGAAATAGCTCTAGTTTGCTTCCAATTGCTTCCTTTTGCCTTCAATTTCAATCAATTGCAAGTTTGAAGGTGTGGTGGCTATGGAGGAAGTATGGCTGTGTTCTTGGGATGGGAAAGGACGAAAATGAGAGAGGGATAAGTGATTTGGCCACTTAAATGGCCTTAAATGAGCTTAAGGGCACAAAACACACTTAACAAGCTTAACCTTGCTTTATGTCATTTTCTTTCTCACTAATTATGGTTTCTTTGCCTTAAACTCATTGGTACACTTGTGCCCAACATTTTTGACTAATTATCAATTCTTGGCAGCCTCCCCCATGGTTGGATAACCTCACAATTCCACCCTTAGACTTAAGTCAAAAGCTTGAACACCTTAGGGTTTACACTAGGACATTTAGGTCCTTATTGCCTTCAGTGTTTACTTTGTCCAAACTTGTCTTCCATGAGTAATTTGGTCCTCCAATAGCACTTTCATACCATTCATATCCTTCCCATAACTCTCCAAGTCTCTTTCTTGAGAGTTTTGCAATTGTGTTCCCGAATTTCCAAAACCTTACAAAAAAAGTCCATAGGTTGGTTGACAAACAAGCAATCCTTTAAGCTTTTCTTGGGGGCCAAGTTGCCATCTTGGAACACTTTTAAGGAGGTGTTGATCATGCCTTTTACCCCCCACACTTCAATCACTATGGTGAAAATTACACAATATAATGGTTTTTAGCCATTGTGACACACTTGTAATTCTCCTATTTTTGTGAGGTGGTAACATTCGTGCTAACAGCAGGGAAATTCCTCAGCTTCATGGCATTTGAAGGAGGTATAAATGCTAGCCTCAAAAAATTCAATGCCCTGCTAGCGTTCCAAACTCCAATGAAAACAAAGGATATACAAAGGCTCACTGGAAGAACAACTTCCCTTGGCAGATTCATATCTAGATGTGGAGATCGGTGCCGACTGTTCTTCAAAGTACTTACAAAATCTACCAAAAATGAAGGCAACCTCAAAGCCGTGGAACACCCTTGGCATGAGGAATGCCAAAAGGCATGGGAGGAGCTAAAAGGTTACCTGACCCATTTGCTAACACTCCAGCAATCGAGGGATGGAGAACCACTCATCTTTTACCTTGTAGTAACTAAGAAAGCTGCAAGTTCGGTTCTAGTAAGGGAGGAAGGGGGGAAGCAGTGGCCGATGCACTATGTAAGTAAATCCCTGCATGGTGCCGAAGTTGGATATCCTTTGCTACAAAAAGCCATGTATGCCTTAGTACTAGGAGGAATAAGACTTCAGCCTTACTTCCATGGACATCCCATCGTAGTGTGAAGTAACTTAACTCTACGGCATGTCATGAGGAAGGTAGACCACTCAAGATGATTATCAAAGTGGTGCATCAAGCTCGGTGAGTACGATATCACTTATGAGCCATGGATGGCAATAAAAGTGTAAGCACTGGCAGATTTCATTATTGAGGTACCTATAACCAAAGGTGCTTTAGGAGACCTCGAAAATGATGAACTTGAGTGGGCATTATTCATTGATGGCACCTCGGGATCCAAACACCAAGGAGCCAGAGTAATTCTCCATGAACCTAAAGGTATGGACACTTCGAAGGCCATCAGATTTGGTTTCAATGTCACCAATAAGGTTGCAGAAGATAAAGCGCTGATTGGAGGCTTACGATTGGCAAAGAGGGTTGGTGTGAGAAACCTAAAGGCCTGCAATGATTCCCAGCTAGTGATCTGGTAGATGATAGAGGACTACGGGGCAAAAGACCTAAACTTGGCAAAGTACCATAATCTCATAAAAAGGCTTATCCAAGACTTCAACAAGTTACCAATAGAAAATGTACCTCGACGGGATAATGTGGAAGCAAATATGTTGGCCAAATCAAAACAGTCCACCGAAGTACTCAATCACCCAAGCATAGCAATAATGGCCATCGCAACCTCGGGTAAAGCGTGGAAGTATCCTATCAAAAAATATCTCGTGACTTCATAATTACCCGAAGACCCTCTTTAAGCTATGAAGGTGTGAAAGTGCATGGGTAGATATTTCCTGATCGACGAACAGTTCTATCGAGAAGGGTATGCTAATCCACTTCAAAGGTGTATCAGTGAAGAAGACATCAAACTAGTTCTCACAAAAGTCCATGAAGGAGCTAGTGGATCTCACATCAGGACCAATGCCTTTCCTGGGGTATTACTCTGGAAAGGGTATTTCTGGCCTACTTTAAGGAAGGACACAAGGCAATTCATCAGAAAATGCAATAAGTGCCAGCAACACGCACCAATCCAAAGAGTACCCTTGGAGGCAATAACGTTGACTAACTATCCTTGCCCTTTCGTAGTTTGAGGTATTGACCTCATATATCTTCTCCTGACAACACATGGAGGAGTGAAGTTTTGCGTAGTTGTAGTAGATTATTGCACTAAGTGGATTGAGGTAGTACCTTTAGCAACAAATTTGGCAAAGGACATCCAAAAGTTTGTTTGGAAGAACATTGTTCGTAAATTTTGTGTGCCAAAGGTGATTGTAGCAGATAATGGTTCCCAATTCATTGATAGAGGATTTCAGGAATTTGCCACCGACCTCACCGTAAAATTATACTTTACCCCAGTTGGCCATCCTTAAAGTAATGGACAAGTTGAGGTGTCCAATAGGACATCAAAAGATGGTTTGAACAAGAGCTTAATAGAAGCCAAGGGAAAATGGACTGGAGAGCTCTGAGGTGTACTATGGAGTTATCGAATAACTCCTAAAAGAGCTATTGGCAAAACACCTTTCTCACTCATATTCAACACTAAGGCCATTATCCCTATCAAAGTCGTACAACCATCTATCAGAGTACAAGTGTTTGACAAAGAAGGGAACAACCTCGGTTGAAGAACCAAGTTAGATATGATTGATGAACATAGTGAGATGGGCGAACTTTGAAGAAAAGCCTTTCAACAAAGGGTAGCCATTGCTACAAACTTGCACATTAAACCTAAAGGGATCAAGAAAAGAGATGTTGTTCTCCGAAAGGCAGAACTAGAGCCCCGAAGACCATCTCATGGAGTACTTCAGGCAAATTAGGAAGGGCCATATTTAGTCCTAGAAGAAGTTCGGCTAGCAGTTTGTAAACTTGGAAGTACAGAAGGGGAAGAGTTGAAAAACACATGGCATTCAGACTCTTTGAAAAAATTCTACACTTAGAATTTGGTGATCTTCCCAAATAAATCAATTGAATGTGGTTTACTCTGAAGTACCTGAGTGATACTGTACAAAATTTTACCGAAGGAGGTTGACCGAATCTGGTCATCCCCAAAAGTATCTTAGTGCTTTTACATAGCAAGTTCCCAAAAAATTCCAATTGAATCCTATTCCAAAACACTTACAAAAATACTCAGGTTGCCAAAAAAAAAAGGCAAACGCTTTGAACCCTTGATAATATTTTCGTCGAAGTAGTACATGACCGAATGTGTTGAATGTTGCTAAACTGAAGCTTATAAGTGACCCGAATATGGTGAATCAAAACCGAAGAGGCTTCAAAGTCAAGCAATACTCGCCAAAGATAGTATTAATTGTGGACTTAACCAAAATTTTGAGAAAGGAAGGCCATTCTAATAAATGTGTGCGAAGTACAAAAAAATGGGTGCAAAGTAAAAAAAAAAAACTAAGCCTATGGGTTATTTTGCCCATCTTCATGTTCTTCAGCATTTGTGTCCTCAGCATCCTCATCAACATCATCGTCAGCATGTTTAGCTGAAAGAGGAAGCTCTGGGAGGTTCAGGAACTCCAACTTTGACTAGGGCAAAGAAGGTCCTTTGGAAATATTAATAGTTTTGAGAAAGGAGACGTCGACGTTGGGATATCGAAGGGGCATCTAATGGCAAGTGAGGTAGAAGCCATCCTAAAATGAGGACTTCTCCACCTCTTCTGCCCTGGCCTTCTCGGCCTTTGGATGCTCCACTTCATTTTTTAGTGACTCCATCTTGTTTTCTATGTTCTTCTTCTTCTTCTTATGCTTCTTCAGCCGATCAATTTCGGTAAAGAGCTTAGCATTGATATCCAGTGCCTTGGTGAAATTAGCTACAGCATCTTCCCTTTACTGTTGAAGGACCTCCCCCTTCAAGCTTAGTTCCACCACCTTCACATTGAGGTCATTTATTTTAGAGGAGATCTCATCAAAGAGCCTCCTCTAGCCCTCCAGCACTTCTTGGTGAACCTTGGGCAGGTCCTCATTGGCAATCTTGTTTAGCTCTTCATACTTCACGCACGAGCTCGTGAACACCTCCTTGGCCTTAGCCAAGTCCCCCTCCAACTGCTTGTAGATGAAAGACTGCTTGGATGCCCATGCTTGAAGGTAGCGTCTGTATAACAGCAGCTGCAAGTAGAAAATAGCTTATGTAAGCTAGAACAACTTAAAGACTCAGAGAAATCTCAAAATTTTCCAAAGTACTAAGGATTACCTGAGCAACATGCTAAAAAATCAAAGCAGCAAAAATCCCCTCATTCGGACACTCTGCGGTCAGGGTCTGAAAAATGGCATTTGTCATATTGCCCCTCGCCAATTTGAGAAACCACTTTTTGGCAATCCTCCAAAAATAGGTCCATGTCTTCGGTGAAAGTGCAAAAAGGTTCCCTTGGCACTTTGTCGTTTAGGATCTTCAAGTCCTGAAGAGCCCTCTTCCGAAGGTTGTCCATCATCCACTCAGTCTAAGCTCGATCCTTTACAAAATCATGCTGAAGTTCCTTTATCACATCGTCCCTTAGCCATTCATCTATGAAGTCTAAAATCCCAAAAAAGAAAAAATTCATAGATGAATGGCTAAGAGACAAGTCTGGTAAGAGTTTAACATCATCTTCATCAGAGTCACTAACATCGAGGACCTCAGATGGAATCTGCTTGCATTTTCTGTTGGGTTTCGGGAGCCAAACAGCGCAGTAGAATTTAACCGAAACCCTCCAGGATCCAAGTGAAACGGGATAAACTGGGTGTTTGAAAATTTTCATACCTAATTTTTGGTTGAGATCTCTCACTCAACTGTAGAGTCAAATCACAAAACTTGAACAGTTGACGTGTTCAAGCTCTCTATGGTATCTAAACGAGCCTTTCGAGATCACCACGCTTCCGCCACGTCCTAGTAGATGCGTTTCTCTTGCGCTCGCAGTGCTAGCTTGCGTCCTCCAAGGAATTGCAAGAGAAAAGTATGGCTGTCCTTTTGGGAGGCTAGGGGAAGGAGACCTTCAAATTTCTCACTTGAATTTGTATTTATAGTGAGACTCAACTTCTAGGCCTAATGGGTTTCAAAGCCTTAATCCAATTAGGCTTCAATTTCGGGCTTAACAATGGCTCAACTACTGGGCCCATTATTAATACAAAATTATTGTGAAACCAAAACCCAAATTATTAGCCCATGGACTCTAATGATCCAAATAGCTCTATGTGTGCGACCCAATAGGCTCTTACTACGTTGGCAATGATCATAAATCACATTTATGATCATAAGCAATGAGCGGTGTCTAGCAACACATCATTGCTACCCAAGTGACAAGATTGTCGATGATTCGACTAAACCTTTATGATCATTACCGATATATGATATCAAAGATCCAAGTCCAAGATATCAAGACTAAGTATACATAGACATTTGGTGTGTCTTCTCTTAAACTGATGACATTGATATCGTATATCAACTCATCCGAGCATGGCCATGCATTTTTCTAAGTCTTACTCTTTCAAGGGGCCCAAAGATATCACTCCCGTTACATAGGAGGGACAAATCCCATCTTCATCATACAAATCCCTCCGCATGATATGTGACTTACCCAATGACCTCCTTCAAGTTCACTCAGTTACGAGCAACAAAGGAAAGTATCAAAGTATGTGACTCACATGTAGGGAACCTTGATGATCTTAGGTCGAAGGACTACATATACCATGATCGCTATGAGAATCACTTATGACACTCATATAATGATCCATGTAGTGTTCTCATCGTGGGTTGGTCCAGTACACAAGTTCTCCAACTTGTACCCATATGCATACTATATATCTCATATTAGTCTCCACATATGATAGTCGTTATGTATTATTGCAACCCACTCCACAATAATAATAGACTAGGGACATTTGAGAATATCATTATTCTAGGGTTACAATTATGTTTGTTAAGTTACGCAGAGACAAAACAACAAACATAATTGTTGGATTAATGCCTTAATAAAATATCATGACTCAATGTGAAAAAGTACAATCATCTCATGATTGGCCTTTTAGGCACAACACTAACATTTTCTCCTTCCATGCTCCTCAAGTTCTTCATCCAAAATCTCCCTAGAGAGGTCCCCAGGGTCTCCACAGCTGCATCTACGCTTAGCAGGACGGATAAGACCGCGGCCTCTCGAGGAGAATCCACGCCCTAAGTAGAAGTTTCCGAATCCACCGAATGGTCTTTGGGGGGAGGAGGGAGTGAGTCCTCCTTCATTGTTTTGGTCTTCAGAGCCAAACACTATCTAGTAGGCTCCATCTTCAGTTTTGGGCCTTTCTTCTTCTGCTCCCCTTTCTCAACTTGGCTGAGGAAAAGGCTCTTGTAGAAGGCCATTGATTTATCACCCATCTTTACAAAGAAAAAAAATATTGGTGTAAGTATGAAGAAACCCAAATAAAAACTTGGAAAAACTTTACTATTTACAAAGGCTGAATAAGAGAGTTTGCCCTGAAGAAGCATGACCATCCAGGACTACTCTCTGTCCGTTGCTGGTTTTGGAATTTTCTTGTCAGTGATATGCTCCTTGATGACCCTAAGCTCCCGAAGTACCTTTTCGGTCATAAGGTTCCATTTGATCGAGAAAGGGTACAGTGGATGTGAACAAGCTTAGTCTGACCAGTTAGCTACTGCAAGAATAGAGGTGTCAAATTCCTCAAACTAAGAGTCAAGTTCGAGGGTAAGCAGCTTCGATGGATCCATCATGTCAATGTCAAGCATCCTAAAAGCTCCCTTTGTGGGCATGTCCTTCCACTTCTCATATACTTTCATGAAAAAGTACTTCTTCTGCCATCCTCGCCAACTATCTTTGGTTTCAAAAGTGAAAGTGAATTTCTTGCTCCCGAATCCCCGAGTAAGCAAAAATTAGAACCTGCCTTTCGATAACGGGTGAAGCTTGTAGTATTGCATGAAAAAGATGAACTGGGGCTGTATTTTGAAGACCCCATACATGTAGAGAAAGGCATTGAAGTATGAGTAAGAGTTTAGGGGAAGTTGGTTAACATCTATACCATGAAATTGGCAAAAGTCACAAATGATCTTCGGTGGTGGATACCGAAGACCCACCTTTAGCTGTGCCCTAAAGATAGTGACCTCATTCTTCTAAAGAAGTTAGCTCAGTACAATAGGGCCAAGGAGCCTAATGATTGCGTAAGAAGGAAGAAAAAATTTGGCTGACTACTTCTTTAGTTTTTCTGAAGTAGCATAGCTCAGATGAGAGTTGAAAGGAACCCAACTTTCAGGAACCAAATGAAGCTCAGCTTGAGAAGAAGACATGTTTAGAATAGTAGTGCAATAGCTTTAGCAATATTATCAAAAAGAAAAAATTGACATCGGAAAGCACTAACCTGCAGAACAAAAGGAAACCATTGTGAATGGTTGCCGGAAATTGCTCTGCCCCTTGGACACCGCCGCAAAAAAAAGAAAGTTGAGAGACAAAGAAAGAGTTAAAGGCAAATGAGTGAAGAAGCCTTGAAGGGAAAAGGCTTTATATAGCCCATAGAAGCTAGGTGAAGTGGTGCCATTATGACCTTCTACAAGCAAATAGATGTAACCATTGTAACAGACGTGAAGGAAGGCAAATTGCCTAATGACACATGTCAGATGATCCGAGAATCGATGGCACACCTTCTGACCTAGTAGGTCTATGTCATGTAACTCGACATGACATGATTGCTTGGTCAAAAGATAGGACGATTCATTTGCAGGAGCCGAGAATAAAAACCCTAAGGTGAAAGTGACTCATTGCCTACTGAAGATGTGTCCTCGCCAGAGCTAAGAATTTGGCTTAAGGGTATAAAAGAGCTCCTTTCATTCTAATGGTGTGAATTTGCCAAAAGCAAGAAGTTGGCTTGAAAAAGTGACTCCACCAACGGTTGAAATTCAACAAATGGACACAAAAGGTCTAAAATAATGCCAAAATTGCTTCATCGAAAAAAGGAAGGGTCGCGGACTAAAAAGCTAGTTACACTAAAGGGACAACCTCGATAAAGGGAATTCCTTTTCACCGAAGATGGCCTCAGCTTCCCAAGGCCTTAATATTCATGACATGCTCCCAAATGATTAAGATCAAAGACATAACTTTGGTGTTTTGGAGGGGGGCATGTGATAGCCGAAGGGCAATTGCCTACAAAAACCTTCTCCCTTAATGAAACTTATCACCACCCTAAAAAATTCATAACACCAACCATGGGAGGAATCTCTCCACCACCCTCAGTAATACATATTGCTAACTCCAGGAAAAAGGCTCATTGCTGTCCTCAGAGGTGCACAATACCAACTTCGGGAGCGTAGGTTCACCATGCTTGACAGAGGAAAATGTCTCCCGAGGATGGTCGGCCTGTCTGAAGGGCCTTCTCTAGTAGCCCTTGAGGAAAATCCCTGCTCAAAGGTCTCACACCTTTGAAGGGGTCTTAAGAAGAAATGACAAATACAGTTGAGGGATCTCTGACAAAAAAGCCTCGCACATGGCCTTACCCTCTAGCCGAAACTACCTACAGCAAGCTAGAGATACCTATCTTTGAAGGTACAGACCAGAGCTAGCCCAACATGTGTCCTGATCTACATAGGTTATGCAAAACTGCCTTTTCCCCCCATCCTCCTATAAATACTTGGGAGGCTCCCAGGTAAGGACAATGGGACTCTCTCTTTCTTACTCTTTGCTCCTAACAATGCCTCTCCTATATACTGACCTGGGTGTTAGATTCTCCTTCCCCAGAAATACACTCCAAGGAGCTCCTAACCCATGTTCATCAAAGTTTTGCAAATACATTCTCATCAGAAAGTCTCTCTCTCAAGCCCAGCATATCATACAACAAAGATGCCGCCGGGCATCACCAGCCACCCAAGTTGGGATAGAAAGGACCAGGTTAGCCCACACTAGCTAGAGTCCAACCACCGACCAGCAAAGTAAATCAAATTAAAGGATCAGGGAGAAATGGAAATTTTAGCCTTCAAGAATAGTCCATAAGCCACTACAAGCTAAAGAAGGAAGCATTGAAAGGTAACATTTACCTATATGATAATCTCATTTCTATGCTCTATGATACTGGTTCATCCATATTTATTATTTCACCTAACTTAGTAAGGGAATTAAACATAGAGGTAATAACTTTACCTCAGATGTATATGATTAGGACAACTGGAAATTAACTTATGATCTCACATCACATAGTCAAAGACTGTGTGATTAGGCTGAATGAGCTAGAATTAAAGTCTAATCTAATCATTTTGGAAACCATCATATATGACATAACATTGGGCATGAACTGGTTAGCTAAAAATAATGTTATTATAGTTGTCAAAATAGGAAATTGATACTACGATGATCAATAAAACATTCTTTAAAAGACTCAATAAAGTATGATGTTGGGCAAGGTAATTGATTGCATAGATATCATTTCTGAAGAATAATCCATGGGCTTAAATGACAAAGAGTCGAAGACTGAGCTAGACAAGATTCTTATTATGAAAGAATTTCTGGAAGTATTACCTTCTGAGCTATCAGGTTTGCCTCACCTAAGGGAGATAAAGTTTGAGATTAAGGTAACTCCAACAATAGCTACTATATCTACCACACCCTACAGGATGGCAATTCTTGAAATGAATGAGCCGAAAAAGCAACAGGATGAACTCCTTGAGAAAGGATTCATTAGGCTAAGTCTGTCTCAATGGGGGGCACTAGTGGTATTCATAAAAAAGAATGATGGGACACTTAGGCTACACATTGACTATAGAAAGCTCATTGCTATGACTGTGAAGAATAAGTACCCTCTGCTAGGATTGAGGACTTATTTATCAACTTAATGGGTACAGTTTTCTCAAAACTTGACCTCAGATCAAGGTATTTCCAACTGAGAGTCAAAGAAGTAGACACTCCTAAGATTGCTTTTAGAATAAGATATGGTCATTTTGAATATATAGTAATGCCTTTTGGGATACTAATTCCCTAACTTTCTTTCTCGACCTGATGTAGAGGATATTTAGACCATAGTTAGACCACTTTGTGGTAATCTTTATAGATGATATCCCAGTGTACTCAAAGGATGAGGAGGAACATGAAAACCACTTAAGAACAGTGCTAGATGTGTTAAAGAAACATCGACTATATGGCAAGTTGAAGAAATGCCATTTTTGGACCAATCAAATTCAATTCTTAGGCCATCTGATAAAAGGATAAGGAATGGTTGTAGACCCAGCAAAAGCTTGAAGGTATCTTAGAATGGAAACAACCCCAAAATGTTAGAAAAATAAGAAGCTTCTTGGGTCTAGTTGGCTATTACAAAAGATTTGTACCAAAATTTTCTATAATCGCAGTTCACTTAAAACCCTATGCTAATCCTGCCTAATCCCAATAAACCTTTTGAGGTTCATATAGATGCATGTATTGTAGGATTAGGATGTGTGCCAATGTAAGAAAAGCAAGTTATAGCCTATGTCTCAAGCCAGTTGAGACAACATGAAATGAATTATCTAGTGCTTCACTTGGAACTTGAAGTTGGGATTATTGCCTTAAAATAGTGGAGATAAAAAATTGAATAAGTTCTAAATCTTCACTGATCATAAAACTCTCAAGCATCATTTTACTGAAAAAGAATTGAACATGAGGCAAAGAAAATGGATTGAATACCTCAAGGATTTTTATTGTACCATTGAGCACATTAAAGGCAAGGCTAATAAAATGGCTAATGTCCAGAGTAGGAAATACGTAGGTATTTTGAAACATGGGGAAGAAGGAAAGTAGAATGAGCTTAATAGCCTAAATTGTTTGGCTAACAATTGGTTAGAATCTGAACAATCCCAACTGGAAGTGATAGCCATTTAATCAACATGGAAAGAAGAAATATTAATGGCACAATAGCAGGATCAAGATCTTACTAGAATCTCTAGATAGAGACATGGAAAACTATTCCATAGGTTTTCTTATAGGCAAGTCATGCTATATTTCCAAGATAGAATTTATGTTCCCAAAGGGCACAGTTAGCCCATTTCTTACCTATTAATATCACAGATCCTTTAGATAGGCAGGCATAGCTGTATATTAAAGAAATAGTGAGATTACAAGGAATCCCAAATGACATAGTTTCAGACAGAGACCCAAGGTTTGTGGCCAAATTCTAGATATCATTACATCAAGCACGAGGCACATAATTGAAACTAAGTTTAGCCTACCATCCCCAGACTAATGGGAAAATAAAGAGAGCTATACAAGTTCTTGAAGATATGTTCAGGTGTTGTGTATTGGATTTGAAAGCAGAATGGTATCAACTCATACCTTTGAACGAATTCTCCTACAACAATAGCTATCACTTAGTGATAAAGGTGGCACCCTATGAAGCTTTATATTGGAGGAAGTGTATTGTTCGTTATTGTTGGTAAAATCCTTAGGATAAAGTAGAGATACGACTAGAACTAATCCGTGAAACTACTAAAAAGATCAAGAAGATCCAATAGAGAATCAAGGCTGTCAATGATTGTATGCAAGCCTATGCCAGTCAAAGAAATAGAAGAAACTTAGAATTCTAGGAAGGAGACTATGTGTGATTCATGAGATTTATGAGGAAAGGTAAATTGACTCCCAATTATATTAGGCCATTCCAAATACTAGCCAAGATTGTTAATGTGGCAAATACGTTGCAATTACCTTACGAGTTAGGTCACATACATAATACCTTTCATGTGAGCAAGCTCAAGAAGTACTTATTTGACCCATAATATGTTATGGCTCTCCTAGTTGAAGGCTTGTTTGATGAAGGTAAAGTGCTTCAAATCAAGTTTGAAACCTTAATTCAAGTTCACATAGCAACGATGAGTAAGTTTATCAAAGTTCACTAAGTTCTGAGGAGATTAAGGCACTAAATAAGGTTCGGGATCATAATGCTAGTTTTTGCGTCCTGAATATTTAGGCTAGGTCCCGAGTGTTGAAAATGGTTTTGCATAACCTAACTTTTAACTTTAACCCAAACTTAGCTGAAATAAACAACGTTTGACCAAGTTTGACTAAGCTTACCTAAATTAGGGGACTTATTTATAACTTTTTAAATTCTTGGATGACTTCATAGTTAAGTGGCATATAAAATTAGTAAATGAAGGGAAGGCTGCAATTTTGATCTTCAAACCTACGCTCACCCTTCTCTCTACCAATTTTCTATTATTCTAGGCCTAAAATGAAAAGTTTTTGATAGAAATTGAACCCACCAAGGATATACAAGGTGTGGAAGGCTTGTTTCAAGCATGATTTCACATTTTTTAAGCTTAGAGCTATGTTTTCCACCATCCTATATTTTTGATAAGAGGAAACACTTGAATTCTTACCGAATTCTTGTTTATTAGATGTTTGGAAACTTGGGTTTTAGTTAAACGGTAGAAATTATGTAATTTGTGCCTTTGGTTTCTTGGAACTAGGTGGAGCTTTATAGAACTTGAGTTCTCAAGGAAGGGTTGCTTGTTTCTTGCTTGTGAAGTGAGGTTAAGGTAAGGGAGTTATGTTTTCGAGTTCAATTAATGCTATTGGTATGAGTTTGCTTGATGAATTTAAGTAGTTCTAGCAATAAGGTTAGTTAGTGGGCAAGGTTAAATCATAGTGAACTATAAGGTTTGTCATGGTTGGAATGATGTTATAATGCATCATAGGTTGGCTTGTGATAGTTGGTTGTGATTGATGCAACATGTTTTACATGTATGTAAAGTTTGGAGGTTATTCATGCATGTTTGATATGTTTGGAAAGTATCCAAAATTTATAGCAATGAGACTAGAAGTTTCTAGGTTGTCACAGGTATTGGCAACGTGTTGCCAATAGTCGCCAGTACCTGTGATGCGTTGCCGTTACCAAACAATTTGGCAATTCATTACCAACTGTGGCGATGTGTCACTGCAGGTATAATGGCTCAAATTTTCCAATTTTGCTAGAGAGGTTGGGGAAAGACCTAAGGAGGCTCTTAGGGTGCCTTGGGGTCTAAGCATTCTGAGGGTACACCGAGTCTTACAAAATTCCTTCGAAACCTAGGAGTTTCCTTAGGTTTTATAGCTGCTTTTACCATAAGCATGAGGACTAGTTTTAAAAGATCACAACTAAGTTTTGCTAGCTTGGGTAAAAGGTTTAGAACCCATGGCGACCTAGCCATGCCATTAGCCACAAGGTTGCAAAGTGAAACGTTAGTACACCTAGTCTACAAGGTCTTTACGGCCTAGTTTACAATAGTGCTACCATAGTGCCCCTGTACAACATAAAAGGGAGAGGTTCAACTGATGTTTTATCACTAGTTAGGCTGGCAAGCTAAGCTTCCTAGTAGACAAGGCTATGCCTTATAGTTCAAGGATGAGGATATGGAGAAGTCCTAAGGGACCTAAGTATATGCATATATTAGACCCTCAAGCTGTATGAGCTTATACTAGGATACATATGTTCTTATATGTGGAGTCCTTAGTAACTTTTCTTACAGGTAAAGTGAAGAGCTTTGCTGAGAATTTATGAATTCTCACTCCCTAGTTATGTTGTGCAGATTCTGAAGTTGTTGGGCTAGGAAACCGTTGAGGGTTGTCACGGTAGTTTGCTTTTGTTGCAGATTTTTCACTTGAGAGTCTTTATGATTCTAGTCTACTTGGGTTACTTGTTGGTTAAGTCACAATGTTAACTATAGTCTTCTTTTGGACGTAGAGCCAAGTAGCACATGGATAAGGAGTTTTGTGACTTGCCACTGGACTTGCATCCAAGGTGGGAGTTAGTTTAAGAAGATCCTAGTTGAGGCTTGTATATGTAGTACTCCTAGTTGGCTCCATTGTCTATGTTTCGAGGAGTCCTAGACTATAAGGTTGGTCTTGGGTGAGGGTATTAGTCTACTTTATGTATGAATGCTCCCACACAGTTCTTATGTGTAGTAAACTTACATAAATGTTGATTTTGCATGCTTTGAATTTTTGAACTTATTTTCTTTCAATATGTCTTGCCAAACTCAATGTTTTATGGATTTTGATAATCCAAGTCAAAGCATAAAGAACATGCATCTTGCATATTCTAGGTTAATCAACTAGTATCATGAAGTTTTAATTTGCGCACATATACAGCTAGCCAATTGCAACCACCGTGAGACCAGCTCTCACAGGCTTCTTAGGCAGGGGCCAAGCACGACCGTGTCAGTTTTTACCATCAGAGCTTAGAGCTCACTTCATAGATATTAGAGGCTAAGGCTGAGATCTTGTTTTGGCAAATCTGTGTGTTAGAATAATTAGTAGTAACCAACATTTGGGGAATGCCATCTGGCTTTGGTTGCAAGTTGCTATGGTTGACCCTAGGTCAAGAGCTTTGAGAGGAGCTAGAGAAGTTGGTCAATGTTATAATGACCCAGTTGTGGCAAGGATGGATGAGATATCCAGGGTGCTTTAGAGGTTAACTCAGACTATGACCCAAGTGGCACAGGGTATGACTACCATCATGATTAAGTTGTTTCAAGATCATGACAATAGATAAGTTGTCTAATAGGAGAATGATCTATGTTAGGATCAGGAGAAGCGTGCTGAGCAGCACCAAGTACCTAGGGTTCATGAACGGAGAAATCATGCTCATGAAGAAGAGAAGGAGTCAGAGGTTATGGAGGCTCTAATGAGGGGAGAGATCCCACATCAGATGAGGTTGTTGGAAAAGTTTAAGACTGTTGACCCACTAAGTTTTGATGGGATAGGTGATCCCAATCAAGCAGAAGATTGGTTATACAAGATGAATCAACTTTTCACTTGTGGGGGTTATGAGTCTGAGGAAAGGATGGCCCTAATACCTTTCTTTTTTAGAAGGAGGGCTAGTTTATGGTGGGATGATGTGATGGAGATGTTGAAAGAAAGTAATGGTACTCAATCGGAGCACAAGAGAAAGGTTCTTAAATTGTTAGACTTCGAGAAGAAGTTCTGACAGGAATATATTAGTGAAGCTGTACAGGATAAAAGGAGGATCCAGTTTGAGAATCTAGTGTAAAGAGATATGTTTGTATGAGAGTATGAGTATTGCTACAATTCACTCATTTAGTATGCTTCCTACATGGTTGGTATCAATGAGTTGAAGGCCAATAAATTCTTCCAAGGTCTGAAACCTGTGCTTTGGACATATATGGCCACAGTGGACATTAGAAATTATCACCAAGTGGTTCAAAAGGCGTTAGCCATAGAAAGAGAGTTTGAGGATTTGAAGGCATCAAGCGAAAAGGTGGAGGTTGGACCAGCCAACCTAGGAAAGAATGCCGGGAAGCGACTGATGGTGGAAAGCCAAAGTCCCTTCAAGAGAAAGAAAATGGATTTAAACCCTAAGTGTAGACGATTCGATGGCACAAGGCCATGCACCTTAGGGACAGATATTTGCAATATCTATTTTCAGAAAGGACATTAAACCAGGGAATGCCCACCGGCTCAACCTTTGCTAGGTCCGCTTAGGAAGATAACCCTTGCAACCCTCGCCAAAGAAAAATGACCTGGTGTAGTCGCAGCAGTAGTTGACCAGGGATTTTCCCCTAGGCGAGTCAGGTGACCATGGAATCAACCATATTTCGAGGAAATTTTACTTTTTAGAATGCTAGTGTTAGAGTTCTTTTTTTATACGGGAGCTACTCTTTCTGCGATATCATCTACTTTGGTAGATAAGCTTAAATTGCAGCAAGAATTCTCAGGTGAGTGTAGACTCATCAAAACTACAGGGAGGAGTTTTATTATGACGAATGAGGTGGTTACTAGCTATCCCTTGTAGTTAGGTGACCACAATTTCTGTTGTGAGTTGTGGGTGATAAAATTGAGGTCTTATGGCCTAGTGTTGGGAATGGATAGGCTAAGTAATCATTACTAATGCTCAGGGAGTTAGACTAACTTGCACAGAAGGTTTAGCATGCAGTGCTAAAAGTTTACATCTTAGATTTATGGATACCATCCTTATAGTTAGCACAGGATAGTATTATTCATTGAATGGGGTGGCCATAGAGGAGGAACTTGGGAAAATTCCTGTAGGTAATCAGTTTCCTAAAGTGTTTCTAGTAGAGTTTCCTGGGTTACAACCCATGAAGGATACCGAGTTTTAATCCATCTTCAGCCTGGGGTTGAACCTATTGCAATACCACCTTATAGAATGTCAAGTCCTGAGATGGATAAGTTAAAGAAGCAGTTGGAAGAATTGCTAAAGAAAGGCTTTATAAGGCCTAGTGCATCACTGTGAGGAGGCCCGGTATTGTTTGTGAAGAAGAAGGATGGAACTTTGAGATTTGTGGATCAACTATAGAAAGTTTAATGCAGTAATAGTCAAGAATAAGTATCCGCTTCCTAGAATTGATGACCTGTTTGATAGACTTAGAAGAGCAAAGGTATTTTCTAAGATTGACCTTTGGTCTGGATACTTTCAAAGCAGAGTTAAGGAGGAAGATATCCCAAAAACTACCTTCAGGACAAGGTATGGACACTATGAGTATACAGTTATACCGTTCGGTGTGACTAACGCCCTTGTAGTGTCCATGGAAGGTATGAATCAAATTTTTAGACCATTTCTGGATCAGTTTGTTGAGGTTTTCATCGATGACATTTTGGTGTACTCATAGACTACCCTAGTACATGAGCAGCACCTTAGGATAGTTTTGCAAGTGCTAAAGGATAATCAGCACTATGCCAAGTTATCTAAATGTGAGTTTTGGTTCAAAAAGATTCAATTTTTAGGATCATCAGTGCTCGAGGTCTGTCAGTTGATCCTGAAAAGGTCCAGGCGATAGTTGAATGGAAGAGACCAATTACAGTTACAAAAGTGAGGAGTTTCTTGGGCTTGGTAGGGTACTACAGGTGATTCATAGAGAAATTCTCTATGATCGCTACCCCGGGCTTGACCAAGAAAACTCAAAATTTTGAATGGATGTTGAAGTGTAAATTAGCTTACATAGAGTTGAAGAAAAGATTGACTAGTGTGCCGATACACATTCTACTAGATCCGAACAAGGCTTTTACGGTATACACTGATGCATCAGGTTCTGGTCTACGGTGTGTATTGATGCAGGAGAGTCAAGTGATCCCCTATGGTTCAAGACAGTTGATGCCTAATGAGTTGAACTACCCCATTCACGATCTCAAGCTAGCAGCAGTCATCTTTTCACTCAAGCTATGGAGGCATTACTTGATGGGGAGGTCATTTAGGATCTTCACCGATCATCAGAGTTTGAAATACTTGTTCACACAGAAGGATCAGAACATGAGGCAACGTCGATGGATTGAATACATAAAATATTATGATTGTTAAATCAAGTATTGTGCTAGAAAAGGGAACGTTGTAGTAGATGTGTTGAGCCAGAAATACACAGGGGTGGTCCTATCTAAGGATCACGCTACGAATTCCTCCGAAATAGCTTTGGGGGATTATTTATAGCTTGGCATAAAATTTGGCAAAACCTTGAGAAATCCCTAGTCTATATTCTGGAAACACCATCAGCTTGGTTACTCAGAGTTAAGGACGCTCAAATGAAAGATCCACTATTCAAGAAAATTTCAAGAAAAGCAAAACTTGGTATCTGAAGAAGGAATTCCAGTACAAGAATGAAATACTACAACATGAAGATCAACTATATGTACCGAATGTGGAGGAACTTATGCAGCAAGTCCTATACGAGGCACATAGTAGTACTTTGTATGTTCACCATGGCATTAGTAAGATGTATCGTGCCTAAAAATGCATTTCTAGTGGCCAGGACTTAAAAGGGATGGATTAGGACATGTGGCACAGTCTTTGACATGCCAAACGGTTAAAGCTGAACATCAGAAACCATCAGGCACACTACATAGTTTACCTCTTCCAGTGAGGAAGTGGAGGTCCATCATTAACAATTTCCTAGTAGGATTGCCAAATACCCGGAGGCAGCATGATGCTGTGTGGGTAGTGGTTGATCGGCTGACGAAGTTGGCACATTTTATACCTATTAGGATCACTTATACATTGGGTTGGTTGAGTTGTACCTCAAGGAGATTGTAAGACTCCATGGTATACCAGATCATATTATATCTAATAAAGATCGTTGGTTTGCGTCACAGTTTTGGAATACTTGCCAGGAGGCACTAGGAAGCAAGGTTAGTCTCAGTACCGCTTTCCATCCTCAGACTGATGGCCAGTCTGAGAGAGTAATCCAAACTCAAGAGGATATGTTACGTATGTGTACTGTTGATTTCAAAGGTGATTAGGACCAACATTTACTGCTCATTGAGTTTGCTTATAATAATAGTCATCAAACTGTTATTAGTATGATACCATATGAGGCTTTCTATGGAAGGCATTGCATGATGCACCATTGTTGGGCAGACCCCTCAGATAGAGTCGTTGTTGGTCCTGAAATCATGGCTGATACAACAGCTAAGGTTAAATTGATCCAAAAATGAATTAAAGTAGCCACTGACTGGCAGACTAAATATGCCAATCTGAGGAACATAGATTTAAGTTTTGAAATTAGGGACAAAGTACTTCTCAAAGTGTCACCCATGAAAGGAGTTACACATTTTGGGCAGAGGGGTGAGTTAACCCCTAGGTACATTAGACCGTATGAAGTTTTAGAGAAGATAGGAAAGGTTGCTTATTGGTTGCCATTACCACCTAACCTATCCTAATTACATAACGTGTTACACGTTAGTCTTCTAAGAAAATGCACAGTCAATCCATGATAGGTAGTTAATCCATCAGTGGTACCCATCTAGGAAAACTTGACCTACGAAGAGAAACCCCTTTAGATACTTGATAGGCAAGTCAAGAAACTCCAAATAAGTGGATTCTAATGGTTAAGATCCTTTGGTCTAACCATAGTAAAGAGGATGCTACCTGTGAAACGGAGCCGGATATGCTGAAAAGGTATCCTAGTGTTTTTCGAGAGTTATAGCAGAATTTGGAGGGCCAAATTCCAAAAGGATGGGAGAATGTTATGGCTCTCCTAGTTGAAGGCTTATTTGATGAAGCTAAATGCTTCAAATCAAGTTTGAAATGTTAATTCAAATTCACATAGAAAGAATGAGTAAGTTTATCAAAGTTCACTAAGTTCCAAAGAGATTAAGGCACTAAATAAGTTTTGGAGGCATAATGGTAATTTTTGCATCTCGAATAGTCAGGCTTAGCCTTAAGTGTCAAAAATGAGTTTCCACAACCTAAATTTTAACTTTAACCCAAACTTAGTTGAAATAAACAAGGTTTGACCAAGTTTGAGTAAGGTAACCTAAATGAGGGGACTTATTTGTAACTTTTTCAATTCTTCGATGGCTTCATGGTTAAGGGGCATATAAAATTAGTAAAGGAAGGGAGGGCTACCATTTTCATCTTCAAACCTTAGCTCACCCTTCTCTCTACCAATTTTCTATGATTCCAAGGCTAAAACCAAGAGTTTTTTTTATAGAAATTGAAGCCACTAAGGATATACAAGATGTGGAAGGCTAGTTGTAAACATGATTTCATGTTTCTGAAGCTTAGAGCTATGTTTTCCACCATTCCCTATTTTTGATATGAGGTAACACTTGAATTCTTGGTGAAATCTTGCTTATTAGATGTTTGGACACTTGGGGTTTATTTATAAGGTAGAAATTATGTAATTTGTCCCTTTGGTTGCTTGGAACTAAGTGGAGCTTTGTAGAACTTGAGTTCTTGAGGAAGAGTTGCTTGTTTCCTGCTTGTTAATAGCCAAAGGGCTATCGCCCCCTGAAAGACTTCGCATGTGCGCACCACCCTTGGCCAACGCACCACCTCCGGTCGAAATAGACACGACAAAACCCCGGCAAAGAGAGGGCCTCAGCACCCTCGGACAAGCCGGATAGGCGCTACCCTCAGGAAACCCAGGGGACCAACTTCGGTCAGAAGGGGTCACCATCCTTCCCAAGGGTGACCTCGCCCTGACCTCACGTGCCCAAAACCACCTTTGGATACTTTTTGGGCCACCCTCGAAGGGCACTCACGAAGTGCCATGATCAGGTTTCTGAGCCTGACCTCGAGAGAGCCCAACCGAAGGTGCCTCGTACAAACAAGGGACCTTCCTCCAAATGAGCTTACCTCCCCGAATGAGCTTTGTACTCCGAAGGAGTTCGGTCCCCTGGAAAGGCCACGTGGTCATACGACAAAACAGCTAAGGAGCCTCTGACACAAAAGCCTCGCACACGCCCCTGACACGGGCACCCCTGTCACAGCACCCCCGCCGGCACCCTTGGTTAGAATGGCCTAAGGCCAGCTAGAAAAGCCCTCTGCAGAGGTACAGTCTAAATCGGGCCAAACACGTGCCACCATCTCAGCAGGCTATGTCAAACGGCCTTCTCCCTGTGCCCTCCTATAAATATTTGCACAGTGCTTTCATAAGAACCAGGAAGAGGTAACAAGGAATTCTTGCTATACTCTGCTTACTATTCCCTTTCTCTACAAAGTACTGACTTGGGCGTCGGAGGCTTCTCCCCCAAAAAATACTCCGAGGAGCCCCTAACTCTTGCTTTTCCGAGTCCTTGTAGTCCTTCTTTGCACCAGAGGCCCCTCATCTAGGCATTCCATCATCGGAAGTTCCTGCTCCAGGCTTACCATGTTTCACAACAAAGATGTGGAAGGGCATCACTTGTGAAGTGAGGTTAAGGTAAGGGAGTTTTGTTTTTTAGTGTAATTAATGCTATTGGTGTGAGTTTGCTTAATGAATTCAAGTAGTTCTAGTAATAGCATTAGTTAGCGAGCAAGGTTGAATAATGATGGACTATAGGGTTCATGAGGATTGGAATGATGTTATAATGCATCATAGGTTGGCTTGTGATAGTTGGTTGTGATCTATGCAACATGTTTTACATGTATACGAAGTTTGGAGGCTATCCATGCATGTTTGATTTGTTTAGAAAGTATCCAAAGTTCATAGTAGTGAAGTTGGAAATTTTATGGGTTGTCGCAGGTATTCGCGACGCATCACCAATCATCGCTAGTACCCACAACACGTCACCATTACCACAAAAATTGGCAATTCGTTACCAACTATGGCAACATGTCATCGCAGGCATAATGGCTAAAAGTTTCCAAGTTTGCTAGAGAGGTCAGGGGAAGATCTAAGGAGGTTCTTAGGGTGCCTTGGGGTCTAAGCATTCCGAGGGTACTCCAAGTCTTCCAAAATTCTTTCGAAACCTAGGAGTTTCCTCGGATATTAAAGTTGCTTTTACCATAAGCAAGGGAACTAGTTTTTAAAGATCAGAACTAAGTATCACTAGCTTGGGTGAGAGGTTTAAAACCCATGGCGACCTAGCTATGCCATTAGCCACGAGGTTGGAAGGTGAAACCTTAGTACACCTATATTACAAGGTCTTTATGACCTAGTTTACAATAGTCCTACCATAGTGTCCCCTATACAACATAAAAGGGAGAGGTTCAACTAGTGATTTATCACTAGTTAGGCTGGGAGGCTAAACTTGCTAGAGGAGAAGGCTATGCCTTGTAGTTCAAGGACGAAGATGAGGAGAGGTCCTAAGGGACCTAGGTATATGCATATATTAAACCCTCAGGCTGTATGAGCATATGGCAGGTTACATATGTTCTCATATGTTAAGTCCTTAGTAACTTTTCTTGCAGGTAAACTAAAGACCCTTACTAAGAATTTCTAAATTCTGATTCTATAGTTATGTTATGCAGATTCTGAAGTTGTTGGGCTAGGTAGCCATTGAGGGTTATCACAGTAGTTTGCTTTTGTTGCAGGCATTTCACATGAGAATCTTTATGATTCTAGTCTACTTGGGTCACTTGTTGGTTAAGTCACAATGTTAAGTATATTATTACTTTGGCCGTAGAGCCTAGTAGCATCGACAAGGACTTTTGTGACTCGCCTCTTGGACTTGCATACAAGGTGGGAGTTAGTTCAAAAATATCTTAGTTGAGGCTTGTATATATAGTACTCCAAATTAGCTCCATTCTCTATGTTTTGAGGAGTCCTAGCCTGTAAGGTTGTTCTTAGGTGAGGGCATTAGTCTACTTTATGTATGAATGCTCCCACACAATTGTTATGTGTGATAAACTTATATAAATGTTGATTTTGTATGCTTTGACTACTTGAACTTATTTTCTTTGGAAATGTCTTGGCCAACTCATTGTTTTATGGATTTTTTTAATCTAAGTCAAAGCATAAAGAACAAGCATCTTGCATATTCTAGGTTAATCAACTAGTATCACAGAGTTTTAATCCGCACACATTTACTACTAGCCAATTATAACGATCGTGAGACTAGCACTCATAGGCTTCCTAGGTAGGGGCCAAGAATAGCCGTATCACAAGAGGCCACACTAGCTTTTCATATACCAATGACACCTAGCCTCACTTATGAGGAAGAACCTATAAAGGTTCTAGCTAGGGATGTGAGAAAATTGAAAAGTTTGTGGATAAACATGGTGAAGATCAAATTGTCTCACCATTCTCAGCAAGAACCTACCTAAGAAATAGAAATTGATATGCTCACAAGGTACCCAGAGCTACTCCTTACATTGCTTGGGAATTTCAAGGACCAAATTCTTTAAGAGGGATTGAGTGTTAGGCTTGTGACTTGTACGGGACATGGGTTGTGCTTATGCTGTACATAAAATGCACATGAATTGTGTATATGAATGCTAAATGTCATGGACATGAAGAAAGGAACTAAAGAGAAAAAAAGCACTCATGGAGTGTCTTAAAGAACACTAGATGCACTTTAGTGGAACATGTAGGAAACTGTTCCACTTGTGCGCTAGTAAGGGTTCTAATCATGTGCCAAGATAGAATTGGAAGTGAGAACTAAAATGTTGAGGGATAGGTGCCTAAGAATTTGAGGGCATCAAGGGAGCACCAAGGAGGGCCACAAGGTAGCTACCCGGCACACTTTTGTGTGCACCCCTACCACTGTGAAGGTTTTCAAGCTTAGTTCTTGAAGAAGGATTCTATAAGATTGATGCTTAGCATTGCAATGAAAATGAAAGCTATAATGTACGCCAAGAAAAGGTGGAAAACTCATGGAAGCCATGGGATGCACTTTAGAGCACATTAAAGAGCTTTTGAATGCACTTAAAGTGCACTTATGTTCAAATGGAAGTTTGAGGGCCTAATTGGCTAAACTAGTGCACAAAGTGGGTGACCAAAACATGTTACTTAAGGAGTTAAGTAGGTCAATATGATGTGTAAAATGACTTAGGCAACTTGGAGGGAGTTAGACTAAAAAGTGGTCAAAATTTCCTTGCAGTTAAGGCCATTTTGGCTAAATGTTGCACCACTTAACTAAGCTTGAGTTAAGGCATCTTCCTAGATATTTTTGCCATAATCTTAACATTGAGGACCTAGGTAAACCTTTAGCAAAGCATAACAACACTACCAAAAAAGAAATTAGAGCAAAAAAATGAAGAAGCCAAACATGAAGGCATTCGGGTGAACTCATAGTAGCGCCTATGGTACATGAAATATTTCTTTCTTCTTTTCCATCAATTCGAAACTAGGTAAGGGTCTACATGAGACTTATTCTCCTTGATTTTAAAGAGGAAAAAGTTTCCCTAGGGGATGGCGATGGCCAAACGAACCTAGAGGCTATGCTAATGGGCTATGTGTGCATTAAGCACTATGGTGAGCTAGCTAGTTCACTTTCAGCAAGCATTAGGGTTTTTGGCGTGCGGGGAAATACTTGTTCAATCACTTGGAGCCCTATGTTAAATTGAACTTAATTAATTTGATCACTTGCAAAATTGGAAGAAAATGCATGCTTGCTATATTAAGTGAAACTGTTGGTGGTGTGTGTGTTTGCATTCTTCTTTGATTATGTGCATGTGCTAACCTAAATTATGTATGTAAATATCTTGTATTATGTTGTATGTATTACCTTTGGTGTCTTCTTTGTCTTTGATTAAAAGTTATTAAGCAAAATTAGAGGTTTATATGTATAGCAATGTTATAAACATTGTGTAAGCACTAGGTGCCAACTTGGGTCCTTGTTGAGTACTTAGGTATTCCTACCTTCTTTTTCCTATTTCAAGTAGGGAAGTGAAAGAGTAAGGGCTAGGAAACCTCTTGGAGGGGTTTATGTATAAAGAGGTATGATTCAGATTAATGGCTTATGAGAGGAAGCCTGGAAAATTTTATAAGATTGAACTAATGGTTGTGTTGTGTATTGGTTTGTAGACCCTAATGGCTACAATAGGACTTGATGAATTTAGATTTATCTTGGTATGGGTTAGAACTAAAGGAATAATAAGGTAAATATGGCCTAAGTGCCAGGTGAAAGTGGAGATGACAGTGACAATGGGCATAGAGGTTGTTTGAACTATGCTATGTACCATGCATGACATCTACTGAACCAATTTTTGGTTGTATGTAATTTTGGGCCATGTAGCCCTTATCTAGACAATTTTGGATCTATAAATGTCTATAATTAACTAATGCCAAGGGGAAATAGAGTAGAACATGGCTTGTGCCTTAGATGTACATAATGGGCTTGGGTAAGCCTTAAGGCAATAAATATGGTGGCCTAGGAAAAATCCATGCATGGCTTGTAACAAAGAATTCTAGTATATATATTTGTATGTTTGCATCAATGTGTGTATGCACTCACATGGCAAGTGCATGAAGTAAGCGTCAAGTAAGCCTCTTAAAGACACTAATCCACACACCCATGACTCAAACACACACACATGCCCCTAAATGCCCTAGTAGGCCTTTTAGGTGCCCTGGTGAATGAGGCATAAACATGCCTTGCCCGCACACTCTGAGTTCCAAGGTATGCCAATGAGACACACACTTACAAACCCACCTATGCTCATGGAACCCATATGCATTAATGAAAGGTAATAAGGATGGCTAGTTAAGTGCATTCTCTAGAATAGCATATGAAACTAATAACCTAACGTGTTAATGTTGTAACTTAACCCATTAATCAGTCACTCTCTCCTAAGTCCCACCAATGTTGGATTTAAGAATCCTAGGACTCATGGCCTAATCCACAATATGTTAGCTAAGCAACTAAACCTCCTAAAGTCGTTTAGGTAGGGGTGAATTGGCCCCTGACACTCTAAATTTAAGGCATTGACTTTCCTAACTATTTAATCCATGTATGAACCTACCTAATCTTGTTTTTCATTTAAAAGTGAAGTGGAAGATTTATTTACAAATTTTTTACGGGCATTATGGGAAAATGTTGCTAAATTTTGACACCCTGTAGTCTAAAGGCAATAACTTCCTGTATAACATTAATTTACCAATAAAAATTTGATGGCACTTACAACTCTTCAAGGTGAAGAATTTGGCTACTGAATCATTGGATTTGGTGCCCTACAGCCAAAGTTATTACCTATCAAAGTTCAGTGATTTTGTTGTGTACTATTGATATGCTCAATTTTATCCAATTGAGTATAAAATATGTAACTACAAACTTAGATGGATTTCATGTTTTAAGCCGATTTCCTTATGGAATTTGAAGTGTATTAAAGGGTTTAAAACCTTTTGGCCATAGGAGGAAATGGGTAGAATTTGAGTTGGACACAATGCAAAAGTTCAAACATATGAAATGGGCACCTAGTGCACTAAGTGTGCATGTAATTGTGCAAGTGTATGGAATTTTGCATGAATGTTATAATGACATGAGATGGGATTTTGGTCATTGTCTACACTACTAGTTAAAATTATATGTAAATATGTGCATGATGATTGCACCAATATACACATCTGTGCATAAAGACCAAGAATGCCACGTTGATAAATATAATGTACTTGTTCTGATGGCCTACATAACATCCATTTCCCTGGGACTTGGCTAGACTAAATATGGTCACTATATTTAATCACCCAGAGTGGTAACAGATATTGGTATCAGAGTAGGGTTTAATGTGGTTTATGTGCATATGACATGAAGGATATAGTGGGGTCCTATGAGAGCTCGATCGTCTAAACTCACCACCAAATTTTGTGAATGGATGTACTCCGGTCAGCTATGGCCCCTGAAAGACGCTAGAAAAAAGGGTAAAGGAAGTCCTTCAGGTGTTTTGTTTGGTGGATTGTCTAACACCTGAGGAAGAAGGAAATATAGTTAGGAGTATTGAGTAAGCTCAATAGAAGAGGCTTTGTAACATACCCGGGAACGGTTCTTTATATACTGGCTCCTAGAGGTTAAGTTTTCAGATCTTCCTTGCACATGATCGGCTAGATCGGGTGATAGCGGTCTACATCATTCCAACTGTCTCTGTAACCAGTTGTTCTAACACAGGCCTTGGTGAGCACTTTGTACACACCTGGGAGTAGCTTTATAGTGGTATTTGTTTATATTAGGGTGTGTTGGTGCCGAGGCAGGTGATTTGTCCTTTGGTCAAATGGCTTTAGGATGAAGTATATGACACTTGAGGTTGAGGTGTGTCACTGAAGTATTCAAGCCTTGGGTAGACATCGGGTGATCCTGAATGCCCTATGGCCCTTGGCCATTATATGCCCTCCCTAAAGTAGCTGATGGATGCTTTGCTCCATTGGCTACGTGTTGCCTCGGTTTCACTTGCTTTAGTATTTTTCTGTTCTTATTGATGCATCGCTTGGGCTTACCCAAGGTGACAATTATTTTTGTTCAAAATTTGTTACATCATTTCATCTTATAGGCACCAGTTTCATCTTTTTAACCGATGTGCTAGACATCAGTTCTCAAGTAGGCAACTTTATGTCATTTTATGAATCATTGCCTCAATTTTCAGTTTCTAGGCACGTGTGTCTTTTAGTAATTGGTGAAGTGAGCAAAGCATGCCTAGAGTGAGTAGAGGGACATTTTAATCTCTTCACATTTGCATCCAATGTGATGCTTGATCTTACTTGCTGGGAGGCTATATATACCCTATTCCTTCCAGTGGGAAATCTATCCTTTGCTCTCTCCTCACACTTGCTTTCTCACTCTCGAGTGCTCATAGTTTTCAGGCAATCTCACAGTGAAGTTTTCTAGTCTCTAGTGGCCTTATTTTGGTTTTCTTCTTCCCTTCTCTACCAAAGAAGATCAATGGATTAGGCATCCGTCACTTTTAGGGGCAACTAGAAGTTTTTAGATGGTCATCCTAGATGCAAAAATGCTATATATGGTTACAAGGTGGAAGAATAAGTACCCTTTTCTACTGATGTCACAATTTGGCTGGCAAACAATGAGGAAATGAGCTACTAACCTCGTGAGGGTGAGATTACTGTATTCAGGATCCAGTTAAAGGTCTGGCCTTAGCATCTTTCTCACCCTATGGTGAAGGACTTCTATGAGTCCCATGGGATCACAGTCAATCAGCTTCCTCCAAACTTTTATGCTCAATTTAATGCATACTTATGCATGAGTAGCATGTTCAGGCTCATGCCACACTTTCTGATCTTCTTGAAGCACTACCAACTGCTTACTACGCTGAAGGGGTCCTTCTAATTCATGCTTCCAAGAGGGTTTAGAAGTAAGAAGTACTGTTTCATGTTTAGCACCTGTGATGGTTGGCAGAATTGGCAAAAGAAATAGTTCCTTATGTTCATACTGGTGTCTTGCAGGATATCGGGCAAGTGGCCTTGCTCGAGTTTAAAGGCGTACATGACCCTTCCATGTTTTTGGAAAAGGAGTTAAAGAAGAATTTTGATGATTTTGATACACAAACTAGAGTGGTTGTAGACTGGGGGGACTTGTCTATTACCCACTCTGGGGTAATCCAGTTATAGTGCCAAAACTGTGCATTTAAACTCCCAGGATTTGTGTGTCCTGTAGGTCATCAGAATAACACCCCTAGTGTACATACTCAAGTGACCCACTTGAGCACTATGTAAATACATGCATATTGGTCCAACCATAACACACATATTTACATTTATGTGCACTATGGAAACTAAAAAGGAACACATTAGCACAAGTCTTAGTTTTTGCTTCCACACATTAAGCATTCTTACTAGGTTCAAAAATTCCAGCCATTGCACCCAAATTTCCTCCAAGAAACTGTATTAAGCTAGCCATGTAACCCCATGTTTTCTTCACTTCATTATCAAGTAAAGTCTTTAAGCAAACCAAAGAATTTAGGTTCACATCAACAGCCCACCTATGGAACAAGTTATGGATTTTTTAAGTTGGTTACGAAATTCTGACCAAATGAACAGTAACTTAACCAAATTTGGAACATCGTATCTTTGGCTACAGGGCTCCAAATTCAGAAATTAAAAATCCCATATCAACCACTAGATGTGCTCTAGGCATGGTCAAAATTTCATGCCAAGATTCCTTCTATACAAGGAGATATTAAACTTTAGCTGCAGGGGCGAAAATCTGGCCACTTTTGGACCAGTTTGCCTGTACAAAATTTCATAAGTGTACAAACACTTCATTCACAAGGGATAACTCCTCAAAGGCTATCCCATACATGTCCAATACACATAGAAATTAAATTCTCTTACATTTAGCAACTTTATGTGGCCAAAAAAAAATTTACAAGTAAGCAGCCTATCATTCACACTTAGGCAGCTTTGCACCACATCACATACATTGCCAAAACATTTTTCAAATGCTCACATACTTGTCTCATTTTACATACACTATATGTAAATGCATACATGCACTACATAATTTTATTAACCTAGATAAATATGCACCCTAGGTTACAGGAGTGCCTGAGACACAATGGACTCCTGAAACTTGATGTTGAACAGTTACCGCGTAACACAAGAAGAACCATCACTAAAAATACAAAATGTGCTCCTAAAATTATCAAAATTTCTAGATCAAAACTAGATACATGGAAACTAAAATACCTAAAATTTCACATCAAAACTCAAATAGAATGGGTTAGTTTGAAGGTGATCTCACAGTTGGTCCTACAATGACAGAATTAAGGGGAGTAAGTTTCATTGAGAAACTTAGTAAGGGTAACACTTGGATTCAGTAGGGAATGTAAATATCTTCAAAACCTACATCCAAAAACACTAAAACACAAAACCACAATGCATATATACAAGATATAGCAACCAAATGCAGCAGCCATTCACAACCATCACACACATGAAATGCGGCAGCAACATATACCTTAGGTTAGTCCATAAAACATGCAATAAACATAAGTAAATCACTATGGAGCCCTCCTCAAGCTAATGCTTGGTCTTAGGAGGATTTTAACACTAGTTAGTACTAACTTTGGGCATTAGAAACCCTCACTTCATTGCCATCATTGTGCACTTCACAATTGGTCAGAAAACCTTCAATGAGTGCACTCCCCTCGCTAAGCTTGGTTCATCAAGCTCATGGCCCTCTTTCAAGCTTAGCACTAGCTCCATGGATGCTTGAAAATATAGTAAATAATCTATGGGAGGAACAAAACCCTTACTTTGATGGGTATGCTGAAATTGGAGCTTGATCCTAGGTGCACTTAAGTCTTAGCAGCACATAGCTTCCAATTGTGCTTCATTGACTTCAATTGCAAGTAGTTTTTATTTTGAAGGTACAGTGGATATGGAGGAAGTGTGGAGGGGGGTGGGCTATGTCCCTTAGCTGGTATGGCCAAATATGAGAGAAGAAAAGGTGGTCTAGACTACTTAAATTGTCAAAAGTACACTAAACACACTTAAGTAGTCTTAACCTTGTCCTTTGTCATTTTCCTTGCTACAAGACTATGGTTTCTTAGTCTTAATCTCTTGGGTCACATTTGACCATCCTTATCTTGCTTTAGCAGCCCTTCCTTAGGTGGCATAATCCCACAATTTCACCATTTGACTTAAGTCAAAGACATACACATCTTAACGCCTACAATAGAACACTTAGGTCCTTTATGCCCTTTTGTGTTTTCTTTGTCCTTAGTTTTTTTCCATAAGCAATTTGGCTCTCCAGTAGCACTTTCATACCATTCATATCCTTCACATAACTCTCCAAATCTCTTTTGTAAAAGTTTTTCAATTGAGCACCCAAATTTTCAAAATCTTACAAAAAAGTCCATAGGTTTCTTAACAAACAAGCAATCCTTAAGGCATTGCTGGGGGTTAATTTATCAACTTGGAAAACTTTTAAGGAGGTGATAATTATGCCTTTTATGCCCACACTTCAATCATTATGCTGAGAATTACACAATATAATGGGTTTTGACCATTGTGCCACACTTTGTAATTCTCATATTTTTGTGAGGTGGTAATAAAACCAAAGCCCACTACTGAAGATCCCCTAAAGGATTCGATCTTAGTCCAACTACTTCCTCTTCATCTTTCATAAGTGTTCTTCTTAATTTGGCTTATCTCTTTTAGTCACTCACACTCACACTAATGCCTTCTTTTTTACAGAGATGGGTGACGACTTTAGTTCTTAATTCTACCAAAAGGCGTTCTTTTCCAAGGCACATAAGGTCTATCATTCCTATAACTTGCATAAGATTTAGGCTATGAATTTTATTCAAATGTGAGGAATAAAGAAGATGTGAAAAGGTAGTGCAAGCCATGAAACACAAGGAGAAAAGAAGCATACAAGACTAAGAACTTATAATGTGCTTCAAAGACATTTCAGGGGCACATCAGTGGAACAAAAGGGAAAAATGCTCTATTCCTAAGCCAAAAGCGGCTAATATGTGGTCATGATGGGTCTTGCAAAGACTCATGATTCGATGAAGGATTTTAAAGGACTTGAGAGCATGGAAAGAAAAATCAAAAAGGGCCACATGGGACTCTTGGACACCCCCTTGTGTGCACTCATATGAACTTGGGGAGGGTTTAAAGCCCAAAACACTAAAAGGATTGTGTGAGCTTAATGCCTAAGGTTAAGGTACAAGTGAAGGCAGCCATATGAGCCCAAGAGAGAGTTAGAACACATGAGAAATGACAAGAACACTCTAGGGTGCACTAAAGGACCTTTAGGTGCACCTTTGTGTGCAGCTATGAACATATAAAGGCTCTAAATCCTAATGTATTCAAAGGAATTACGTAAGGTTGATGTTTATCATTTAAATCAGAATGAGGGCTACAATGTGGGCCAAGAGAAAGTAAAGAACACATGGAACCTATGGGAAGATCCTAGAGAACACTAAAGAGCTCTCAAATGCACTTTCGGCGCACCTATGTTCAAATTAAAGTTAGAGGGCCTAATTGGCCAACTTAATTAATGAAGTGTGTACCTAATATGTGCTACTTCAAGAGCAAAGTAGGTCAAAATGGAGTATCTGATGGGTTTCTGGAGCCAAACAACGCAGCGGAATTTAACCGAAACCCTCCAGGATCCAAGTGAAACGGGGTAAACCGAGTGTTCAAAAATTTCATACCGAATTTTTGGTTGAGATCTCTCACTCAACTGTAGAGTCGAATCACAAAACCGAACAGTTGACGTGTTCAGGCTCTTTATGGTATCCACACGAGCCTCTCGGGATCACCACGCTTCCACCATGTCCCGGCAGATGTGTTTCTCTTGCGCTCGCAGTGCTAGCTTGCATCCTCTAAGGAATTGCGAAAGAAGAGTGTGGCTGTCCTTTTGGGAGGCTAGGGCAAGGAGACCTGCGAATTTCTCACTTAAAAGTTGTATTTATAGTGAGACTCAACTTCCAAGCCTAATGGGTTTCAAAGCCCTAATGCAATTAGGATTTAATTTCGGGCTTAATAATGGCTAAACTCTTGGGCCCATTATTAATACAAAATTAAAGTGAAACCATAACCCAAATAATTAGCCCATGCACTCTAATGATCCAAATAGCTCTATGTGTGCGACCCAATAGGCTCTTGCCATGTTGGCAATGATCATAAATCACATTTATGATCATAAGCAATGAGCGGTGTCTAGCAACACATCATTGCTACCCAAGTGACAAGATTGTCGGTGAATCGACTAAACCTTTATGATCATCACCGATATATGCCATTGTCCCTTTGTCCAAGATATCAAGACTAAGCACGAGACATGGAATGTGTCACTCTCGTATAGCCCAATCTTTGGTTTCTTGATTACCGAGTAGACCAACTTAAACTGATGACATTGATATCATATATATCAGCTCATCCGAGCATGGCCATGCATTTTCTAAGTCTCACTCTATCAAGGGGCCCGAAGATATCACTCCTGTTACATAGGAGGGACAAATCCCATCTTGATCATACAAATCCCTCCGCATGATATGTGACATACCCAATGACCTCCTTCAAGTTCACTCAGTTACGAGCAACAAAAGAAAGTATCAAAGTATGTGACTCACATGTAGGGGACCTTGATGATCTTAGGTCGAAGGACTACATATACCATGATCACTATGAGAATCACTTATGACACTCATATAATGATCCATGTAGTGTTCTCATGGTGGGTCGTTCCAGTACACAAGTTCTCTAACTTGTACCCATATGTAGACTACATATCTCATATTAGTCTCCACATATGCTAGTCATTACGTATTATTGCAACCCACTCCATAATAATACTAGACCAGGGACGCTTAAGAATATCATTATTCTAGGGTTACGATTATGTTTGTTAAGTTATGCAGAAACAAAACAACAAACATAATTGTTGGATTAATGCCTTAATAAAATATCATGACTCAATGTGAAAAAATACAATCATATCATGATTGGCTTTTTGGGCACAAAACTAACAGTATCAAAGTATTTGGGCTACTTGGGAGGAGATTGGACAAAGGACTAGTCAAATTCCTTGGTCACCAATCTATTTGGCTATCCTTTGATTTTGTAGTCTTTAAACAAAATTAATTATAGCTTCTCAGCTAGTTCTTGGCACTACTATGACCTCAAACTCCTAACCAAATACCTACTTAATCATTGAGACATACACAAAACAAAATAGAAAACAAACTAGCAAAACTGAAACTAAGTATGGTGGTGTATGGCAAGCAAATGATAGTGCTCTTTGTAAGTTGATGTCTTCTTGTTTTCTTACTATTTTCTCATCCTTTACAACCTAGCCAAACCTCTAAAAAGGCACCTTAAAGTCACAACAAGAAGGAAGGGAAAAAAGAACAAAAATAAGGTAAATCTAACACATGGTAATGCCAAACTAGTTAATGGTGGTGTCTATGTTACCTTGATGCCATTTTAGCCATAGGTAAGGACCCATATAAAGATTTTTCTCATGTATTTTGAAATGGAACAGCTACTTTAGGGGATGGCCAATGGCCAAAGGAAGCTAGAGGCAATGTAATGGCCTATGTGTACATTAAGCACTGTGGCATGCATAGGGTTTTTGTTCATGTTCGGCTGAGCTTGATCAATCACCTGGAGCTCTATGTTAATTGAATCTAATCAAAGTGATCACATGAAGAAATTGAAAGGAAATCACTTGTTATGTTAAGGAAATAATGTGTAAGTGGTGTTAGTATTTATGTGTTTCTCTATTTATATGTGTGTGCTAACACCTGATTTGTATATATAAGTACCATGCATTATTTTTTTATAAACTACTTTTGGTGTCTTCTTTGTCTTTTGATGCAGGTTATTGTTCAAAATTGGAGGTTGTTATCTATAACAATGTTTTTAAACATTGTGAAGGCACTAGGTGTTGTAATTGGGTTCTTACTTAGTACTTATATACTCATACCCTTTTTTCCCATTTCAGGTAAGGCAGTGTAAGAGTGAAGGGATAGGGAACCTCTAGGAGACATATATGTAGAAAGTGGTATACTTTGGATTCATGGCTTATGAAAAAGAAAGTATGCAAAAGTTCATAAAAATGAACTAATGGTTGTGTTATGTTGCTATGTTTGTAGGCCCTAACGGCTGCTGTGGGACTTGCTGTATTTGGATCCATCTTGGTATGGGTTAGATCTAGAAGAATAATAAGGAAACTGTGGCCTAAGTGTCAACTCAAAGTAGAGATCAAAGTGATTATGGGCTTAAAGGCAATTTAAGCCTGGCTATGTATCATGCATGACCCTTAATGGACAAAACTTTTGTTGTACATAACTTTGGGCCAATGAATCCTGTTTGTCAAATTTTGGCCTGTAAGTACTTGTATGTAACTAATGGCAAGGGATCTTAAAGCAGAGTATGGATTGTGCCTTGTTTGTACTTAATGGGCTTAGGTAAGCCCTAAGGCAATAAGTATGACATGGTTGAAGAAATGTATGCATGGATTATAACCTAGTTTGTATGCATGTATGGATGTATGTGTATACGTATTGGAGGGCATAGAACACACAGATGTCACTTAACCTCCTTAAACCCCATATGCACTCACAAGATCCTCAAAGCAAATTCAGTTGGTTAAAATTAAATGAATTGGGTGAATTCAGTAAAAACCATTAGATCTTCAAAAGCTTGAGATTCCCACCTAAGTAAATAAAAATTTGGGTTAAGCGTCCTAGGAGTTAGAGCCTAATTCACTGTATGGAAATAAATTGAGTAAATAAGAACAACTAGTTGATTCCAAACCTCCTGAAAGGTTTAGGGTGAGGCTAAATTGAGTCCTAACAAGGACAATGGCAAGACAGCAACTAACACAAAGCTTAGAAGGAAGGCTTCAGGCTGTTGTCCTCCAAAGAAGGCTAGTGTTGTGTCTTCATCCATGAATGATCCTGCCACAAAAGTTGTTCTCAAGCGAAGGGCCGCTTTGGACACCAAGATCCCTCTTTTGGAGGACTTAGAGGTGGGCAAAGTCAAGGAGCTTGAAAAAGAGATTTCCACTCACCTGCCAAGTCTACACATGACCGTAACTTTGCTGGGAGTAGTGACCTAAAAAGCCTTGGATACTGAATGTTATGACTCTCCTAGCTAGAGGCTCATTCAAGGAAGGTAAAGTTCTTGAAATTTAGATTGGAACCTTATTTCAAGTTCACATAGCAAGAATAGGTAAGTTTACCAAAGTTCACTAAGTTCCAAGAATGCTAAGGCGCTAAATGATGTTTGGGGCTAAAATGGTAATGTTGCAACCTGAAGAGACAGACCAAACCCTGTGGATTAAAAATGAGCTTTAAAAGTTAAAATTTTGCTTTAGACCTAAACATAACTTCAATAAATAAGATGTGACCAAGATTGACTAGTTACTATGGAAAAAAAAGGACTTGTTTGTAACTATGCATAAACTTTGGTGCCTTAATTTTTAAATGAGGTATAAAAGCTTGGTAAAGTGGAGGAAGCTACCATTTTTGCCTCAAACCCGAGTTCATCCTCCACCCTATCATTTCTTCATGAAATCAAGTTCAAAACCAAGACTTTTTGGTGGAATTTGAAGCTACCATGGGTGTATATGTATTAGGAAGATTGTTCTATTTGCAATTTTAGGTTTTTCGAGCTTGGAAACATGTTTCCAGCCATCCCTTTTTTTTTGTGTGAGGTAACTTGTGATTTGATGGTAAATTCTTGTTTATTAGATGATTGGATGCTTGGGTTTTAGTTAGAAGTTAGTAATTTTATGATTTGTACCTTTGGTTGCTTAGAACTAGGAAGAATTTTGTAAAACTTGGCTTTTGTGGGAGAATTGCTTGGTTCTTACTTGTGAGTTAAAGTTAAGGTAAGTGAGTTATGTTTTCACAATTGATTAGTGCTATTGCATTGTGACTGCTTGATGAATTAAAGTAATTTTGGTAATATCATAAGTTAGTAGGCTAGTTTGCTCATTCTGGACTATTAGTTTTGTGTAGCTTGGAATGAAGTTGCAATGCATCATAGGAATGCTTGTCATAGTTTGTTTTGATCTTTGCAACAAGTTTTATGGGTATGTGAAGTTTGAAGGCCATCGAAGCATGTTTAACATGTTTGGTAAGTCCTCAAAGGTTGTAACAGCAAAATTACAAAATTGTGGGCATCATAAGTATTGGCAACACGTCGCCAACACTAGCAACGCATCGCCAGTGCCATGAAAAGTACTTCGAATGTTAATAACTATGGCAATGCATCACCACAGTTAGGGTGGCTAAAATTTTCAAATTTTTCTTGAAGGCTTGGGAGCAGGCCCAAGGGAATGCTTAGGATACCTAGGGGTCTAAGTATTCAAGGGGTACTCTGAGACTTCCAAAACTCTTCTGAGACCTAGGAATTTTCTTGAGTTTTGTTGTTACTTTTACCATAAACAAGAAAACCAAGTAACAATGAGCCACAACTAAGTATCACTAGATTGGGTGAAAGATTTAGTACCATCGGTGAACTAGTAGGCTGGGCATAAGGTTGGGTTGTGGAACCTTAGTGCAGTTAGTGGGTCTTTATGGCCTAGTTGACAGTAGTCCCACCATAGAGCCCTTATACAACATAATAGAGTTTTAACTAATGAATCATCACTAGTTAGGCTAGTAATCTATGCTTGCTAGTGGGCAAGGCTTTACCTTGTAGTTCAAGGACTAAGTTGAGGAGAAGTCCAAAGGGACTAAGACATATGTGCATAAGTCTAGCCTCAGGCTGTAAGGGCCCACAACAGATTACATATGTTCACATATGTGTTGTCCTCAGTAACTTTTCTTACAGGTGAAGTGATGACCCTTACTGAGAATTTTGAATTCTCACTCCCTAGTTATGTTGTATGAATTCTGACATTGTTGGGTTGGATAATCGTGGAGGGTTGTCACGGTAGCTCATTGTTACGGGCACTCCACTTAAGAATGTTTATGATTCTAGTCAACTTGGGTTACTTGTTCGTTAAGTAACAGTGCTAACTATAGTGTTTCTCTTGGCCACAGAGCCTAATAGAACATGGACAGGGTTTTGTAACTCACAACTAGAATTCATTTCTGAAGTGGGCGTTAGTGGAGGAGATCTCAGTTGAGGTTTGTATGTGTTGTACACCTAATTGCCTCCCCTTTCTATATTTTCAATTCTTACACTCTAGGGTTACTCTTGGGTGAGGGCATTAGTCTACTTCATGATGAATGCCTTCATATGGTTGTTATGTGTAGTATAAATCATACAAATGTTGATTTTGTATGTTTTAGCTATTTGAACTTGTTTTCTACGAAAATACCTTGGCCAAGGGAATGTTTTTTTGTTTTCTATTTAACTAGTCAAAGCACAAAGAGCATTCATCTTCCATATTCTAGGTTAATCAATTAGTATCATTAAGATTTAATTCACGTAGACATATAGCTAGGCAATTGCAACCACTGTGAGACCAGTTCTCACAAGCTTCCCGGGCAGGACAGAGGGACAACCTTGTCAGCTTCTAGCCTCAGACTTCAGAGCTCAATTTATAGATATTGGAGGCTAAGGTTGTGATCTAGTTTTATGAAGTCCACGTCCTAGGATTGCATGGCCCCTGCCCAGAAAGCCTATTAGAGCTGGTCTCACAGTGGTTGCAATTGGCTAGCTGTATATGTGCGCAGATTAAAATTCCATGTTACTAGTTGATTAACCTAGAATATGCAAAATGCATGCTCTTCATGCTTTGACTTGGATTAACAAAATTCCATAAACCATTGACTTGGCCAAAAGTTTTCCATAGAAAATAAGTTCAAACAGCCAAAGCATGCAAAATCAACATTTATGTGAGTTTACTACATATAACAACTGCGTGTGAGCATTCATACATAAAGTAGACTAATGCCCTCACCCAAGAGCAACCCTAGAGTCTAGGACTCCTCAAAACATAGACAATGGAGGCAACTAAGAGTACTATATATACAAGCCTCAACTGAGATCTTCTTGAACTAACTCCCACCTTGGATGCAAGTCCCAGTGGCAAGTGACAGAAGTCCTTGTCCACGTGCTATAAGGCTCTACAGCCAAAGGAAGACTATAGTTGGTACTGTTACTTAACCAACAAGTTACAGAAGTAGACTAGAATCATAAAGGTTCTCAAGTAAAATACTTGCAACAAAAGCAAACTACCATGATAACCTTGAGTGGTTGCCGGGCCCAAGAACTTCAGAATCTACACAACATAGCTAGGGGTGAGAATTCAAAAATTTTTAGTAAAGGTGTTTACTGTACCTGCAATAGAATTACTAAGGACTCCATATATGAGAACATATGTAACTTGCTGTAAGCTCATATAGCCTAAGGGTCTAATATATGCATATACCTAGGTCCCTTGAGACCTCTCCTCATCCTGGTCCTTGTTCTACAAGGCATAGCGTTGTTCTCTAGTAAGCTTAGCTTGCTAGCCTAACAAGTCATAAATCACAAGTTGAACATCTCTTGTTTATGTTGTACAGGGGCACTATGGTGGGACTATTGTAGAGTAGGCCATAAATGTTGGGTTTTGGGAATCAAACAGCGCAGCGAAATTTAACCGAAACCCTCCAGGATCCAAGTGAAACGGGGTAAACCGGGTGTTCGAAAATTTTCATACCTAATTTTCGATTGAGATCTCTCACACAACTGTAGAGTCGAATCACAAAACCTGAACAGTTGACGTGTTCAGGCTCTCTATGGTATCCACACGAGCCTCTCGGGATCACCACGCTTCCACCACGTCCCGGTAGATGCGTTTCTCTTGCGCTCACAGTGCTAGCTTGCGTCCTCCAAGGAATTGCAAGAGAAGAGTGCGGCTGTCCTTTTTGGAGGCTAGGGCAAGGAGACCTGCGAATTTCTCACTTAAAAGTTGTATTTATAGTGAGACTCAACTTCCAGGCCTAATGGGTTTCAAAGCCCTAATCCAATTAGGATTTAATTTCGGGCTTAATAATGGCTCAACTTTTGGGCCCATTATTAATACGAAATTAAAGTGAAACCATAACCCAAATAATTAGCCCATGCACTCTAATGATCCAAATAGCTCTATGTGTGCGACCCAATAGGCTCTTATCACGTTGGCAATGATCATAAATCACATTTATGATCATAAGCAATGAGTGGTGTCTAGCAACACATCATTGCTACCCAAGTGACAAGATTGTCGATGATTCGACTAAACCTTTATGATCATCACCGATATATGCCATTGTCCCTTTGTCCAAGATATCAAGACTAAGCACGAGACATGGAATGTGTCACTCTCGTATAGCCCAATCTTTGGTTTCTTGATTACCGAGTAGACTAACTTAAACTGATGACATTGATATCGTATATCAACTCATCCGAGCATGGCCATGCATTTTCTAAGTCTCACTCTATCAAGGGGCCCGAAGATATCACTCCCGTTACATAGGAGGGACAAATCCCATCTTGATCATACAAATCCCTCCGCATGATATGTGACATACCCAATGACCTCCTTCAAGTTCACTCAGTTACGAGCAACAAAGGAAAGTATCAAAGTATGTGACTCACATGTAGGGAACCTTGATGATCTTAGGTCGAAGGACTACATATACCATGATCACTATGGGAATCACTTATGACACTCATATAACGATCCATGTAGTGTTCTCATGGTGGGTCGGTCCAGTACACAAGTTCTCCAACTTGTACCCATATGTAGACTACATATCTCATATTAGTCTCCACATATGCTAGTCGTTATGTATTATTGCAACCCGCTCCACAATAATACTAGACCAGGGACTTTTAAGAATATCATTATTCTAGGGTTACAATTATGTTTGTTAAGTTACGCAGGAACAAAACAACAAACATAATTGCTGGATTAATGCCTTAATAAAATATCATGACTCAATTGTGCAAAAATACAATCATCTCATGATTGGCTTTTGGGCACAACACTAACAATAAAGACCTTGTAGACTAGGTGCGCTAAGGTTTCACCTTGGAACCTTGTGGTTAATGGTACATCTAGGTCACCAAGGGTTCTAAACCTCTCACCCAAGCTAGTGATACCTAGTTGTGATCATTTGTAACCTAATTTTCTTGCTTATGGTAGAAGTAACCATGAAACATTACAAAACCCAAGAAAACTTCTAGGTCTCCAAGGACTTTTGAAAGTCTTGGAGTACCCCTGGAATGCTTAGACCCAAAGGTACCCCAAGAACCCCCTTTGACCTCCCCTTGACCTTCCTAGTAAAACTTGGGAAATTTAGCCAACATGCCTCTGGCGATGCATTGCTATAATTGGTAACGAACTGCCAAATTTCCTGAAACAACGATGCGTGGTGGGTGCCTGTGACAGCCCAAAAAATTCCCAGTTTCGCTGCTATGACTTTTGGACACCTACCAAACATATCAAACATGCTTGGTTAGCCTTCAAACTTCACATACATGTAAAACATGTTGCATAGATCACAACCAACTATCACAAGCCAATATATGATCCATTATAACATCATTCCAACCATCACAAACCTCATTGTCCACCATAATTCAACCTTGCCCACTAACTAATGCTATTGCTAGAACTACTTGAATTCATAAAAAAAAAACTCATTCCAATACTATTAATTGAACTAAAAAACATAACTCCCTTACCTCAACTCCAAGTAACAAGCAAGAATTATGCAACTCATTTGCACCAACCAAGTTCCACAAACTCTAACCTAAGTTCCAAGCCAATATGGGCGCAAAACATCAAGTTACTAACTTCTAACCAAAACCCAAGCTCCCAATCAACTAATAAACATGAAATCAATCAAGAACACATTGTTTCCACGTATCAAAAATTTGGGAAGGATGGAAACAAGCTTCCAAGCTCCAAAACTATGATTTAATACTTGAAACAAGCTTCCAATGGCCTATATACTTATGGTGGCTCATCTTTTCACTAAAAATTTTTTGTTTTGGGCTCAATTGGATGAAGAAATGATGATGTGAATGATGAACTCAGGTAATAGCAGCCGTCCCCTCCTTTACCATCTTATAAACCAAGTTAAAAACCTAAGCCAACTAAGTATTAGACATGGAACACTTAAACCCCCTTATTTTGCTAACTTTAGTCATTCTTGGTTAATTTTTGTTCATTTCAACTAAGTTTGGGTTAAATTTAAAAGTTAGGTTATAAAAAAACTCATTTTTAACCACTCAGGCCTCAGCCTGACTCATCTTGATGCACAATTGCCATTTTGCCACTGAACATCATTTAGCCCGACAAACTTCTCGAAACTTAGTGAACATTGCTAAACTTTACTATTCTTGCCATGTAAACTTGAATTAAGGTACCAAACTTGATTTAGAACACTTTAACTTCCTCGAGCATGCTTCCCACTATGAGGGCCATAACATTCTCCCCTCATTCTGGAATTTGGTCCCCCAAATTCTGCTGCAATTCTAGAAAAACACTAGGATATCTTTTCAGCATATCCTGCTCCATTTCCTAGGTAGGTTCCACTTCACAGTGGTTAGATCAAAGGATATTAACCATTGCAATCCACTTGGTTCAAAGTTTCTTGACTTACTTATCAAGTATTTGAACGGGTTTCTCTTCGTAGGTCAAGTCTTCCCAGATGCGTACTATTAAAGGATTAACTATCTGTCCTAGATCCACTATGCATTTCCTGAGTAGAATAACAAAGCACGTTATGCACTTGGGATAAGTTAGGTGGTAACACCAACCGATAGGCAACCTTTCCTATTCTCTCCAATACCCCATAAGGTCCAATGTACCTAGGGGCTAACTTACCCCTCTGCCCAAAATAGGTAACTCCTTTTAGGGGTGACACTTTGAGAAGCACTTTGTCCCCAACTTCAAAACTCAATTCTCTTCTTCCCAAATTTGCATACTTGGTCTATATATCGTTGGCTACCTTAATCCGTTTATGGATTAACTTGATCTTAGCTGTGGTGTCAGCTATGATTTCAGGATCAATAACTACCCTGTCTGCAAGGACTACCCAACAATGGGGTGTCATACAATGCCTTCCATAAAAAGCCTTGTATGGTGCCATACCTATAATAGTTTAATGACTGTTATTATAAGCAGACTCGATGAGCAGTAAATGCTGATCCAAATCACCTCTGAAATCAATAGCACATATACATAACATATCCTCCAAAGTTTGGATTACTCTTTTAGACTGCCCATCAGTTTGAGGATGGAAAGCAGTAGTAAGACTAACCCTGCTTCCCAATGCCTCTTAGAAAGCATTCTAAAATCATGACACAAACTGAGGATCTCTATCAGATATAATTTGATCCACTACACCATGGAGTTTTACAATCTCCTTAAGGTATAACTGAGCTAACCTCTCCAATGTATAACTGATCTTGATAGGTATAAAGTGTGCCGACTTTGTCAGCCGATCAACCACTATCCATATAGCTGTTAGTGTTGTGCCCAAAATCCAATCATAAGATGATTGTATTTTTTGCACATTTAGTCATGATATTTTATTAACGCATTAATCCAGCAATTTCGTTTGTTGTACTATTTCTGCGTAACGTAATAAACATAATAGTAACCCTAGAATAATGATATTCTCAAACGTCCTTGGTCTAGTATTATTGTAGAGCGGGTTGCAATAATACATAACGACTAGCATATGTGGAGACTAATATGAGATATGTAGTCTACATATGGGTACAAGTTGGAGAACTTGTGTACTGGACCGACCCACCATGAAAACACTACATGGATCGTTATATGAGTGTCATAAGTGATTCTCATAGTGATCATGGTGTATGTAGCCCTTTGACCTAAGATCGTCAAGGTTCCCTACGTGTGAGTCACATACTTTGATACTTTGCTTTGTTGCTCGTAATTGAGTGAACTTGAAGGAGGTCATTGGGTATGTCACATACCATGCGGAGGGATTTGTATGATCAAGATGGGATTTGTCCCTCCAATGTATCGGGAGTGATATCTTCGGGCCCCTTGATAGAGTAAGACTTAGAAAAATGCATGGCCATGCTCGGATGAGTTGATATATGATATCAATATCATCAGTTTAAGTTATCTACTCGGTAATCAAGAAACCAAAGATTGGGCTATACGAGAGTGACACATTACATGTCCCATGCTTAGTCTTGATATCTTGGACAAAGGGACAATGGTATATATTGGTAATGATCATAAAGGTTTCGTCAAATCACTAAGAATCTTGCCACTTGGGTAGCAATGATGTGTTGCCAGACACCGCTCATTGCTTATGATCATAAATGTGATTTATGATCATTGCCAACGTCGTAGGAACCTATTTGGGTCGCAATGAGTGCATGGGCTAGTTATTTGGGTTATAGTTTTAGTTTAACTTCGTATTAATAATGGGCCCAAGAGTTGAGCTGTTATTAAGCCCAAAATTAAAGCCTAATTGGATTAGGGCTTTGAAACCCATTAGGCCTGGAAGTTGAGTCTTACTATAAATACAACTTTTAGTGAGAAATTCGTTGAGCTTTTTTCCTAGCCTCCCAAAAAGACAGCCGCAATCTTCTCTTGCAATTCCTTGGAGAACGCAAGCTAGCGCTGCAAGCGCAGGAGAAACGCATCTGTCGGGACGTGGTGGAAACGTGGTGATCCTGAGAGGCTCGTGTGGATACCATAGAGAGCTTGAACATGTTAACTGTTCAGGTTTTGTGATTCAACTCTACAGTTGAGCGAGAGATCTCAACCAAAAATAAGGCATGAAAATTTTCAAACACCAGGTTTACCTCATTTCACTTGGATCCTGGAGGGTTTCGGTTAAATTCTGCTACACTGATTGGCTCATGAAACCTAACAGTGGTATCAGAGCTACTGGTGAAACCCTAAATCAGGATTAAATGTTGAATCGCATGATGTTATGTGTTCGGTTGCTTTTGGCATTGATTAATTAGATTGATTCATGATGCATGAAACCGGAACTCGTAATGAACATATGACATATATGAAGAAATGACGCTAATTGGTTAATGAGATTAACCCTAAATTGATAGGTATGAGATACCTATATGGATTAGGATTCTTGCAATAGTTGCAAAAACCATAGCTTGGTTTGGATTCGGCATATTCGGGCACCGAAAGTAAGGTATTTTTGGTGGCTCGAATGGAGGAGTCTCGGGTGCTTACTTGCCTGAAATAGAAGATCTTGGGCAAAGCAATTGTAAGACAATTTTTTGTGCCGAGGGTACGCTGCCCCCCTCACAGCCCCCCACAAGGGTGCCCCCCTTGACCCCGTCCGCTGACCGATCAGCGGAACAACCTCCCACTGACTGGCCAGTGGGACCGCCGTATGCGAAGCACCATATAAATAAAAAATGGTTAATCAATTCGCGAAAATTGGCATGCATTTGTTGAATGAGATTTGGCATGTTATGCTGATTAATGGTTGTAGCATGGTGCATGGTTATAGCCCTTGATTGGTTGTACTTGTAAATACGGCCTGTGAGTCATGCTTTTTATTATCACTCTCATTGTACATTCTCTTCTCACCTTACTCCCCTCGAATGTAACTCGAGGTTTCTATTATTGATATAATGGTACATTATGGGATCATCCAAGATGGTATGTCCAAGGATCATCCAAGGTGGTATGTCCAAGGAGGTGACAACAAAAGGGCAACCAAGAAAGGAAGAAAAGGAGCTTGTGAAGACCCTTTTCTTTTCTTAGGCTTTTATGATATTCTCATTGGCTTGAGAATATTGCATAGTTTGGGCTATATCCATGTCACGTTTACTTTTCTGTAAGCATGACATGCATGTTTTATATTTGTATGTGATGCATGTATAACACAACTGGAGATAACAAATTGGTGAGATCAAAAGAAAAATCCCTCAAACAAATATTAAGTCATTAAATGTGATGCCTTCCAAATGTTGGCACTTGTCAAGACTTTGATCAACATTAGGTGGGTTTGCCAAAGTAAAGCACCTATGTTCATCTTGGTAAGGCACGATGGGAAAATAGTGATATCCAAACTGCTAACTTTGGGTCTGACTTAACTAAGTCATCCTAATAGGATTAGGGACTTAGAGGCATAGAGTTGGGCTTAAGTTCATGAGATGAGCTTGGACAAGTGTTGATTCACCCAACTATCCAAGAGTTGTATGAAATGCAATTGTCAAGGAGTTACCTACCTAAGTAGCTGTAACTTTAGAGAAAAGCCAAAGCTGACTCAGGTTATGGTCAAATATGGATCTTGGCCCACTAGAATACCTTAGCACCGAGGTGTTTCGAAATAATATCGAGGGTTATTATTTTGAGGAAAATAGTTGGAGTATCGTTTAATAAAAGTCCTTATTAAATGAATTAAAATACATGGCTCTTACCACTACATATTTACTGTTATAGATAACCATGGCATAAAACACATCGACACTTTCATTGCAATCGATCCTTGAGAGGGAAAAATTGATTGGGACCAACTTTCTCAAATGGTACCAAAACTTGAGGATAGTCCTTAAGCAAGAGAGAAAGGCTTATGTCCTAGAGTAGCTCATTCCGAATGAGCCTGCTGCCACAGCTCCAAGAGCTGAAAGGGATGCTCATAAGAGGCATTCTGATGATGCTTTGGATGTTGCATCCCTCATGCTTATTACCATGGAATCTGAGCTTCAGAGGCAACATGAGAACATGGGGCTGTTCGATATGATCGAACATCTCAAAATGCTTTTCCAAGAGCAAGTTAGGCATGAAAGGTTTGAAACCTCTAAGGCATTGTGTTAGTGCAAGATGTCTGAGGAAAGTTACATGGGTCCTCATGTGCTCAAGATGATTGGGTACATTGAGAATCTTGAGAGTTTGGGATTTGCTCTTCAGAAAGAGTTGGCTGTTGATGTAGTCTTGCAATCATTGCCTGAAAGCTACAGTCAGTTCGTCATGAACTATAACATGAATGACCTTGACAAGTGCCTCCCTAAACTGCTGAGCAAGACCTTAAGAAGGCTAAGCCCATTATGATGGTTCAAAAGGGCAAGGGAAAAGGATAAGCCAACAAGAAGAAGGATAAAGCTAATGGAAAGTCCAATGCCAATTCTTTTTCAGTTGGACTGAAACCAGAGGGTGGTGTGGCAACGGAAGGGGAGTGCTTCCATTCTAAGCAACCTGGACACTGGAAGCGCAACTGTAAGCTCTATCTTGAAGAACTTGCTACGGAAGAAGGAGGTAAGACTTCCACTTTAGGTATTTTTGTTACAGAGGCTAACTTTTCTACTTCCTCATCTTGGGTATTGGATACTGGATGTGGATCTCATATTTGTGCAAATGTGCAGGATCTAAGTAAAAGTAGAAGATGGCCCATGACCAAGTGGACCTGCGTGCTGGAAATGGAGCAAGTGTTGCTGCCTTAACCGTAGGGACTTACGTTCTCACTTTACCTAGTGGATTAGTTTTAGAATTAGACAACTGCTACTTTGTGCCTACATTTACTAGAAATTTGATTTCTGTTTCTTGTTTGGACAAGAAAGGTTTTTCATTTATAATAAAGGACATATGTTGTTCTATTTATTTGAATGAAATCTTTTATGGCAGTGCTCAACTTAGCAATGGGTTGTATGTTCTAGACCTCGAAGATTCATTCTGTAATGTGAATACCAAGAAGCACAGATTAAATGATTCGAACCCGACCTATCTCTGGCACTGTCGCTTGGGCCATATAAACAAGGCCTGCATATCCAAGCTCCATAACGATGGACTCTTGGACTCATTTGATTTTGAATCATATGGGACATATGAGTCATGTTTGTTGGGCAAGATGACTAAAGCCCCATTCACAGGGCAAAGTGAAAGGGCTAAAGACATACTAGGACTCATACGTAGTGATGTATGTGGCCCTATGTCTACACATGCTAGAGGAGGTTTCCAATACTTCAATACCTTTATTGATGAGTTCAGCAAATATGGCTATGTGTATCTCATGAGACACAAGTCAGAATCCTTTGAAAAGTTAAAGAATTCAAGAATAAAGTGGAGAATCAACTCGGGAAGAGTATCAAAGTGCTTTGATCAGATTGAGGTGGAGAGTACTTGGATCGAGAATTCGTTGGCTATTTGAAGGATTGTGGTATAGTATCACAACTTACTCCACAAGATACACCTTAATGGTGTATCTAAAAGGAGAAATCAAACTCTGTTAGACATGGTTCGCTCTATGATGAGTCAAGCTGACCTTCCAAACTGCTTTTGGGGACATGCTCTAGAGAAAGCCACTTTTACACTAAACTGAGTTCCATCTAAATCGGTTCAAACGACACCATATGAAATATGGAGTGGGAGGCGTCCCAATTTATCTTTTTTGAAGATTTGGGGCTGTGACGCTTATGTGAAACATCAATCCTCTGACAAACTAGGGCCCAAATCTCAAAAATGCCTTTTGTTGGGTATCCCAAAAAAACAAAGGGTTACTATTTCTACAATCTTTCTGAGCAAAAAGTGTTTGTTGCTCGAACTGGAGTCTTCTTAGAGAAAGATTTTATCTCTAAAGGAACTAGTGGGAGGAAAGTAGAACTTGAAGAAATTCAAGAACAACAAGGAGACATTGAACTTGAAATGGAACCTGAACAGAAACCACAAGATGTTGTGGTTCAAGAGTCTGTTCCTATAGCATAGAGCCCACGTAGGTCTGGTAGGATTCAGCGTGAGCCTGAGAGATATGGATTTCTTGTGACTCACACTAGTGATGTGATGCTCATGGATCAGGATGAGCCCACAACCTACCAACAAGCTATGTCGAGCCTGACTTTGAGAAGTGGCTAGTGGCATAAAATCCGAGATGGAATCCATGTATGAAAACCAAGGATGGACTTTGGTTGGCCCACCTGAAGGGGTGAAACCCATGAGGTGTAAATGGGTTTTCAAGAAGAAAACTGACATGGATGGTAATTTGATTACCTTTAAAGGATGACTGGTTGCAAAAGGTTTCAAGCAAGTTCATGGTATTGACTCTGATGAAACTTTTTCAGCAGTTGCTCTGCTTAAATCCATCCAAATTTTGTTCGCTATTGCTGCACACTATGATTATGAGATATGGAAAATGGATGTAAAAACTACATTCCTAAATGGAAAGCTACTTGAGGATGTGTACATGACACAACTTGGGGTTTTGTCACTCCTGAGAATGCCAATAAAGTGTGCAAGTTGCAAAGGTCCATTTATGGACTGAAGCAAGCTTTTCAAAGTTGGAATCTTCATTTTGATGAAGCAATCAAAGAGTTTGGTTTTTTCAAAAAATGAAGATGAACCTTGTGTCTACAAGAAGGTTACTGGGAGCGCTATTATCTTCTTGGTGTTGTATGTAGATGACATACTACTCATCGGGAATGACATTCCTGAGCTACAGTCTGTGAAGACTTGGCTAAGGAAATGTTTGTCTATGAAGGACTTGGGTGAAACAGCCTAAATGTTAGGCTTCAGGATCTATAGAGATGGATCTAGAAAGCTTCATGGCCTAAGTCAAAGTACATACATTGACAAGGTCCTAAAGAGGTTTAGCATGCAAGATTCTAGGAAAGGATTCTTGCCCATGTCACATGGTATAACTCTTTCTAGATCTCAGTGTTCGAGTACACCCGAGGAGAGAGAACGCATGAGTAAGATTCCATATGCCTCAGTAATTGGATCTATCATGTATGCCATGATATGTACTCGTCCCGATGTCTCATATGCCTTGAGCATGATGAGTAGGTACTAATCAAACCCTGGTGCTAGTCACTAGAAAGCTGTTAGAAACATCCTTAAGTACTTCCAAAGGACTAAGGATGCATTCTTGGTCTTTAGAGGTGAAGATGAGCTCGTTGTAAGGGGTTACATCGATGCAAGCTTCCAATCTGATAAGGATGATTTTAGATCGCAATCTGGTTATGTGTTTTGTATTGGTGGTGGTGCTGTGAACTGGAAGAGTTCAAAGCAAGAGATAGTAGCTGACTCTACAACAAAATCTGAGTACATTGCTGCCTCTAATGCTGTGAAGGAGGTAGTTTTGAACAAGAAGTTCATCACTGAACTTGGAGTGGTTCCAAGCATTGCCAACCCAGTAGAGCTCTATTGTGACAATAATGAAGCAATCGCACAGGCTAAGGAACCTCGATCTCACTAGCGATCCAAACACATACTCTGACCCTATCATCTCATTAGGGAGATCATCAAGAGGGGTGATGTAAGGATATGCAGGACTTTGACAGATAGCAATATTGCTGATCCGCTGACAAAGCCCCTTACGTAGAAAAAGCATGATAGCCATTCTAGGTCTGTTGGTATTAGATATATGGATGATTGGCTTTAGTGCAAGTGGGAGATTGTTAGTGTTGTGCCCAAAAGCCAATCATAAGATGATTGTATTTTTTTGCACATCGAGTCATGATATTTTATTAAGGCACTAATCCGGCAATTATGTTTGTTGTTCTATTTCTGCATAATGTAATAAACATAATTGTAACCCTAGAATAATGATATTCTCAAACGTCCCTGGTCTAGTATTATGGTGGAGCGGGTTGCAATAATACATAACGACTAGCATATGTGGAGACTAATATGAGATATGTAGTCTACATATGGGTACAAGTTGGAGAACTTGTGTACTGGACCGTTGGAGAACTTGTGTACTGGACCAACCCACCATGAGAACACTACATGGATCGTTATATGAGTGTCATAAGTAATTCTCATAGTGATCATGGTATATGTAGTCCTTCGACCTAAGATCATCAAGGTTCTCTACATGTGAGTCACATATTTTGATACTTTCCTTTGTTGCTCATAACTAAATGAACTTGAATGAGGTCATTGGCTTTGTCACTTATCATGCGGAGGGATTTCTATGATCAAGATAGGATTTGTCCCTCCTATGTAACGGGAGTGATATCTTCGGGCCCTTTGATAGAGTAAGACTTAGAAAAATGCATGGCCATGCTCGGATGAGTTGATATACGATATCAATATCATCAGTTTAAGTTATCTACTCGGTAATCAAGAAACCAAAGATTGGGCTATACGAGAGTGACAGATCACTAACAATCTTGTCACTTGGGTAGCAATGATGTGTTGCTAGACACTGCTCACTGCTTATGATCATAAATGTGATTTATGATCAATGCCAACGTGGTAGAAACCTATTGGGTCACACACATAGAGCTATTTGGATCATTAGAGTGCATGGGCTAATTATTTGGGTTATAGTTTCACTTGAATTTCATATTAATAATGGGCCTAAGAGTTGAGCCTTTATTAAGCCCGAAATTAAAGCCTAATTGGATTAGGGCTTTGAAACCCAATAGGCCTGGAAGTTGAGTTTCACTATAAATACAACTTTTAGTGAGAAATTCGCTCAGCTTCTTGCCTAGCCTCCCAAAAGGACAGCAGAACTCTTCTCTTGGAATTCCTTGGAGGATGCAAGCTAGCACTGCAAGTGCAAGAGAAACGCATCTGCCGGGACATGGTGGAAGCGTGGCGATCCCGAGAGGCTCATGTGGATACCATAAAGAGCTTGAACACATCAACTGTTCAGGTTTTGTGATTCAACTATACAGTTGAGTAAGAGATATCAATAAAAAATAATGTATGAAAATTTTTGAAGACCCGGTTTACCCCGTTTTACTTGGATCCTGGAGGGTTTCGGTTAAATTCTGCTACGTTGTTTGGCTAACGAAACCTAACAATAGCATCTTGCTGACTCTGAGTATTTGGCAATTCTATTAGGAAATCCTTAGTAATGGACCCCCGCTTCCTTACAGCAAGAGGTAAACTCTGAAGGGTGCCTACTGGTTTATAATGTTGAACTTTAACAATTTGGCATGTCAAACACTTTGCCACATGTCTTGCTACATCCCTTTTAAGTCCTAGCCACCAAAAATGTGTTTTGAAATCATGATACCTCTTACCAATGCCAGGGTGAACATTTAAAGTACTATTGTGTGCCTCCTATAGGACTTGCTGCCTAAGTCTTTCCATATTCGGTACATAGAGATGATCTTCATAGTGTAGTATCCCATCCTCGTACAAGAATTCCTTATTTATAGTACCAAGCTTCTCTTCTCCCAACATTTTCTTCAATAATGGATTTTTCATTTGCACATCCTTAACTCTAACTAAGCAAGATGATTGTATTTCTAGAACATCGACTAGGGATTTTTCTTGGTTTTGCCAAAATTCATGCAAAGCCAAGAAACAATCTCCCAAAGTTACTTTAGAGGAATTCGTAGCCTGATGCTTACATGGGATCACTCTTGTGTACTTCCGGCTCAACGCATCTACTACAACATTCCCTTTTCTAGCACAATACTTGATTGAAAAATCATAATCTTTTATGTATTCAATCCACCGAAGTCGCTTCATGTTCAAATTCTTCTATGTGAACAAGTATTTTAAACTCTTATGATTGGTGAAGATCCTGAATGACCTCCCCCATCAAGTAATGCCTCCACAACTTGAGAACAAAAATTACCGCAGCTAGCTCAACAATGTGAATAGGGTAGTTCAACTCATTAGGCCTCAACTATCTTGAACCATAGGTGATCACTTGACTCTCCTACATCAATACACACCTTAGACCAGAACCCGATGCATCAGTGTATACTGTAAAAGCCTTGTTCGAACCTGGTAGAATGAGTATCGGTGCACTAGTCAATCTTTTCTTCAACTCCAAGTAACCTTCCTCACACTTCAGTGTCCATTCAAACTTATTAGTTTTCTTGGTCAGGCCTATTAATGGTGTAGCTATTATAGAGAATTTCTTTATGAATTGCTTATAGTAGCCTGCCAAGCCCAACAAACTCCTCACTTTTGTAACTGTAGTTGGTCTCTTCCACTCAACTACTGCCAGAACCTTTTCAGGATAAACCGACAGACCCTGATCACTAATGATGTGCCCCAAAAACTAAATCCTTGTAGACCAAAACTGACGCTTAGACAACTTTGCAAAGCATTGATTATTCGTTAGCACTTGCAAAACTGGCCTAAGCTGTTCCTTGTTAGGGTTTTACCCAAAAGCCAATCTTGAGATGATTGTATTTTTTTCACATTGAGTCATGATATTTTATTAAGGCATTAATCCAACAATTATGTTTGTTGTTTTGTTTATGTGTAATGTAATAAACATAATTGTAACCCTAAAATAATGATATTCTTAAATGTCCCCAGTCTAGTATTATTGTGGACAGGGTTTCAATGATACATAATGACTTGCATATGTGGAGAATAATATGAGATATGTGGTCTACATATGGGTACAAGTTGGAGAACTTGTTACTGGACTGACCCCCTAAGAAAATACTACATGGATCGGTATATGAGTGTCATAAGTGATTCTCATAGTGATCATGGTATATGTAATCCTTCGACCTAAGATCATCAAGGTTCCCTATGTGTGAGTCACATACTTTGATACTTTCCTTTGTTGCTCGTGACTGAGTGAACTTGAAGGAGCTCATTGGGTATGTCACATATCATGCGGAGGGATTTGTATGATCAAGATGGGATTTGTCCCTCCTATGTAATGGGAGTGATATGTTCGGGCCCTTTGATAGAGTAACACATAGAAAAATGCATGGCCATGCTCAGATAAGTTGATATACGATATCAATTTCATCAGTTTAAGTTGGTCTACTCGGTAATCAAGAAACCAAAGATTGGGCTATACAAGAGTGACACATTCCCTGTCTCGTGCTTAGTCTTGATATCTTGGATAAAGGGACAATGGCATATATCGGTAATGATCATAAAGGTTTAGTCAAATCACCAACAATCTTGTCACTTGGGTAGCAATGATGTGTTGCTAGACACCACCCATTGCTTATGATCATAAATGTGATTTATGATCATTGGCAATGTGCTAAGAGCCTATTGGGTCACACACATAGTGCTATTTGGATCATTAGAGTACATGGGCTAATTATTTGGGTTATGGTTTCACAATAATTTCGTATTAATAATGGGCCCAAAAGTTGATCCATTATTAAGCCCGAAATTGAAGCCTAATTGGATTAGGGCTTTGAAACCCATTAGGCCTGGAAGTTGAGTCTCACTATAAATACAAATTTTAGTGATAAATTCCTAGCTTCTTGCCCTAGCCTCCCGAAAGGACAGTTGCACTCTTCTCTTTCAATTCCTTGGAGGACACAAGCTAGCAATGTGACCGCAAGGGAAATGCATCTGTCGAGACATAATGGAAGCATGGTGATGCCGAGAGGCTCGTGTGGATACCATAGAGAGCTTGAACACGTCAACTATTCATGTTTTGTGATTCCACTCTATAGTTGGGTGAGAGATCTCAACCAAAAATTAGGTATGAAAACTTTTGAACACCCGGTTTACCCCGTTTCACTTGGATCCTGGAGGGTTTCGGTTAAATTCCGCTGCGCTTGTTTCGGTCCCAAAACCCAACAGTGTTATCAGAGCTACTGGTGAAACCTGAAATTGGGATTGAATGTTGAATCACATGATGTTATGTGTTTAGTTGCTTTTGACCATGTTTAATTAGGTTGATTCATGATGCATGAAACCGGAACTCATAATGAACATATGAGATATATGAAGAAACAACACAAATTGGATAATGAGATTAACCCAAAATTGATAGGTATGAGATACCCATATGTATTAGGATTCTTGCAATAGTTGCAAAAACCCTAGCTTAGATCTAATTCGGCACCGCCCACTGACCGGCCAGCAGGACTGCCATAAGCGAAGCACCACATAAATAAAAAATGGTTAATCAATGCGTGTTAATTGGCATGCATTTGTTGAATGAGATTTGACATGTTATGCTGATTGGTGGTTGTAGCATGGTGCATGGTTATAGCCCTTGATTGGTTGTACTTGTAAATATGGCCTGTGAGTCGTTCCTTCTGTTGTTACTCTCATTGTACATTCTCTTCTCACCCTACTCCCCTCGAATGTAACTCGAGGTTTCTATTATTGTTGTAATGGTACATTATGGAATCATCCAAGGTGGTTTGTCCAATGAGGTGACAACAAAAGGGCAAGCAAGAAAGAAGGAGAAGGAGCTTGTGAAGACCCTTTTTTTTCTTGGGCTTTTATGATATTCTTATTGGCTTGAGAATATCACATAGTTTGGGCTATAACCATGTCATGCTTACTTTCTTGTTAGCACTAGATGCATGTTTTATATCTGTATGTGATGCATGTATAAGACAACCAGAGATAACAAATTGGCGAGATAAAAAAAAATCCCTCAAGCAAATATTAAGTCATTAAATGTGATGCCTTCCAAATGTTGGCACTCGTCAAGACTTTGATCAACATTGGGTGGGTTTGCTAACGCAAAGCACCTATGTTCATCTTGGTAAGGCGTGATGGGATAATAGTGACATCCAAATTGCTAACTTTGGGTCCGACTTAAGTCATCCTAATAGGATTGGGGAGCTAGAGGCATAGAGTTGGGCTAAAGTTCGTAAGATGAGCATGGACAAGTGTTGTTCACCCAACTACCCAACAGTTGCATGTGATGCAATTGGCAAGGAGTTGCCTACCTAAATAACTGTAACTTGAGAGAAAAGCCAAAGCTGACTCAGGTTGTGGTCAAAAATGGATCTAGGCCCACTAGAATACCTTAACGTTGAGGTGTTCTGAAATAATATTGAGGGTTATTATTTTGAGTAAAATAGTGAGAGTATCATTTAATAAAAGTCCTTATTAAATGAATTAAAATACATGGCTCTTACATTGTATATTTACTGTTGTAGATAACCATAGCACAAAACACATTTACACTTTCGTTGCGCTTGATCCTTGAGAAGGAAAAATTGAATGGGACCAACTTTCTTAAATGGTACTGAAACATGAGGGTAGTCCTCAAGCAAGAGAGAAAGGCTTATGTCCTAGAGTAGCCCATTCCGAATGAGCCTATTGCCACTGCTCCAAGAGCTGAAAGGAATGCTCATAAGAAGCATTCTGATGATGCTTTCGATGTTGCATGCCTCATGCTTATTACCATGGAATTTAAGCTTCAGAAGCAACATGAAAACATGGGGGCGTTCGATATGATCGAACATCTCAAAATGCTTTTCCAATAGCAAGCTAGGGATGAGAGGTTTGAGATCTTTAAGGCATTGTTTCAGTGCACAATGTCTAAGGGAAGTCCTGTGGGTCCTCATGTGCTCAAGATGATTGGGTACATTGAGAATCTTGAGAGTTTGGGATTTACTCTTAAAAAATAATTGGCTGTTAATGTAGTCTTGCAATCGTTGCCTAAAAGCTACAGTCAGTTCATCATGAACTATAACATGAATGACCTTGACAAGTCCCTCATTGAATTGCTTAGCATGCTGAGAACTGCTGAGCAAAACCTTAAGAAGGCTAAGCCCATTTTGATGGTTCAAAAAGGCAAGGGAAAGGGAAAAGCCAACAAGAAGAAGGATAAAGCTAATGGAAAGTCCAATGCTAATTCTTCTTCAGTTGCACTGAAACTAAAGGGTGGTGTGGCAAAGGAAGGGGAGTGCTTCCATTGTAAGCAACCTGGACACTGGAAGCGCAACTGCAAGCTCTATCTTGAAGAACTTGATAAGGAAAAGGGAAGTAAGACTTCCACTTCAGGTATTTTTGTTATAGAGGCTAACTTTTCTACTTCCTCATCTTGGGTATTGGATACTGGATGTGGATCTCACATTTGTGCAAATGTGCAGGATCTAAGTAGAAGTAGAAGATTGGCCCGAGGTGAAGTGGACCTATGTGTTGGAAATGGAGCAAGGGTTGCTGCCTTAGCCGTAGGGACTTATGTTCTCACTTTACCTAGTGGATTAGTTTTAGAATTAGACAACTGCTACTTTGTGCCTACTATTAGTAGAAATTTGATTTCTGTTTCTTGTTTGGACAAGAAAGGTTTTTCATTTATAATAAAGGACAAATGTTGTTCTATTTATTTGAATGAAATCTTTTATGGCAGTGCTCAACTTAGCAATGGGTTGTATGTTCTAGACCTCGAAGATCCAATCTATAATGTGAATACCAAGAAGGTCAGATTAAATGATTTGAAGCCGACCTATCTCTGGCACTGTCACTCGGGCCATATAAATGAGACCCGCATATCCAAGCTCCATAAGGATGGACTCTTGGGCTGATTTGATTTTGAATCATATGAGACATGTGAGTCATGTTTGTTGGGCAAGATGACCAAAGCCCCTTTCACAGGGCAAAGTGAAAGGGCTAATGACTTACTAGGACTCATATAAATTGATGTATGTGGCCCTTTGTCTACACATGCTAGAAGAGGTTTCCAATACTTCATTACTTTTACTGATGACTTCAGCATATATGGATATTTGTATCTCATGAGACACAAGTCAAAATCCTTTGAAAAGTTCAAAGAATTAAAGAATGAGGTAGAGAATCATCTGGGGAAGAGTATCAAAGTGCTTCAATCAAATCGAGGTGGAGAGTACTTGGATCGAGAATTCCTTGACTATCTAAATGAGTGTGTTATAGTATCACAACTCACTCCACCTGGTACACCTCAATGGAATTGTGTGTCTGAAATGAGAAATTGAACTCTGTAAGACATGGTTCACTCTACGATGAGTCAAGCTGACCTTCCAAACTCCTTTTGGGGACATGTTCTAGAGACAGCCCCTTTTACACTAAATCGAGTTCCATCTAAATCAGTTCAAAAGACACCATATGAAATATGGAGTGGGAGGCGTCCCAATTTGTCTTTTATGAAGATTTGGAGCTGTGATGCTTATGTGAAACGTCAATCCTCTGACAAACTAGGACGCAAATCTCAAAAATGCCTTTTTGTTGGGTATCCCAAAGAAACAAAAGGATACTATTTCTACAATCCTTCTGAGCAAAAAGTGTTTCTTGCTCGAACTGGTGCTTTTTTAGAGAAAGAGTTTATCTCTAAAGGAACTAGTGGGAGGAAAGTAGAACTTGAAGAAATTCAAGAACAACAAGGAGACATCGAACCTAAACAGAAACCACAAGATGTTGTGGTTCAAGAGTCTGTTCCTGTAGCACAGAGCCCACGTAGGTCTGGTAGGATTCAACATGAGCCCGATAGATATGGATTTCTCGTGACTCACACTGGTGATGTGATGCTCATGGATCAGGATAAGCCCACAACCTACCAACAATCTATGTCGGGGCCTGACTCAGAAAAGTGACTAGTGGCTATGAAATCCGAGATGGAATCCATGTATGAAACCAAGTATGCACTTTCGTTGACCCACCTAAAGGGGTGAAACCCATAGAGTGCAAATGGGTTTTCAAGAAGAAAACTAACATAGATGGTAATGTGATTACCTTTAAAGGATGACTAGTTACAAAAGCTTTCAAGCAAATTCATGGTATTGACTATGATGAAACTTTTTCAGCAGTTGCTATGCTTAAATCCATCCAATTTTTGTTCGCTATTGCTGCACACCACGATTATGAGATATGGCAAATGGATGTCAAAACTGCATTCCTAAATGGAAAGTTACTTTTGGATGTGTACATGACACAATCTGAGGGTTTTGTCACTCTTGAGAATGCCAATAAAGTGTGCAAGTTGCAAAGGTCTATTTATGGAGTGAAGCAAGCTTCTCAAAGTTGGAATCTTTGTTTCGATGAAGCAATCAAAGAGTTTGGTTTTATCAAAAATGAAGATGAACCTTGTGTCTAAAAGAAGGTTAGTGGGAGTGCTATTGTCTTCTTGGTGTTGTATGTAGATGGTAAACTACTCATCGGGAATGACATTCCTGAGCTACAATCTGTGAAGACTTGGCTAAGGAAATGTTTTCCTATGAAGGACTTGGGTGAAGTAGCCTATGTGTTAGGCATCGGGATCTATAGAGATAGATCTAGAAAGCTTCTTGGCCTAAGTCAAAGTACATACATGCAAGAATCCGAGAAAGGATTCTTGCCAATGTCACATGGTATAACTCTTTCTAGATCTCAGTATCCGAGTACACCTAAGGAGAGAGTACACATGTGCAACATTCCATATGCCTCAGTAATTGGATCTACCATGTATGCCATGATATGTACTGATCCCGATGTCTCATATGCCTTGAGCATGACGAGTAGGTACCAATTGAACCCCAGTGAGAGTCACTGGACAGCTGGTAAGAACATCCTTAAGTACTTATGAAGGACTAAGGATGTATTCTTGGTCTTTGGAGGTGAAGATGAGCTCGTTGTAAGGGGTTACACCAATGCAAGCTTCCAATCTGATAAGGATGATTTTAGATCGCAATCTGGTTATGTGTTTTGTATTGGTGGTGGTGCTACGAGCTGGAAGAGTTCAAAGCAAGAGACAGTAGCTGACTCTACAACAGAATTTGAGTACATTACTGCCTCTATTGCTTCGAAGGAGGCGGTTTAGATCAAGAAGTTCATCATTGAACTTGGAGTGGTTGCAAGCACTGTCGACCCAATAGAGCTCTATTGTGACAACAATGGAGCAATCGCATAAGCGAAGGAAGCTTGATCTCACCAGCGATCCAAAGACAGACTCCAACGTTATCATCTTATCAGGGAGATCATCGAGAGGGATGATGTAAGGATATGCAGGGGCTCCCCACGGTGATACACCAGGCCTTATAAAGCCTTTCTCTAGTAGTTCCTCCAATTGCTTCTTTAACTCATCCATCTCAGGAGTTGACATTCAGTAAGGTGGTATTGCAATAGATTCAACCGCAGCTGAAGATGGATTGCAAACTCAGTATCGCTTTTGGGTCGTAACCTGAGCAACTCTACTGGAAGCATTTCAGGAAACTGATTGGTTATAGGAATTTTCTCAAGCTCCTCATTTATGGCCACCCGATTCAATGAATAGTACTCTTCTTCACTGACTATGGGGATGGTATCCATAAGTCTAAGAGGAAAACTTTTAGCACTGGATGCTAATCCTCCTATGGAAGTCACTCTAGCTCCCTAGGCATCACTAATGTCAACTGAGTGATTCACACTGTCAATTTGCACCTTATGCTTAGTTAACCAATCCATTCTCAACACACTGGGTCATAGGATCTCAATTCTATCATCCACATCTCACAACAGAAATCATGGTCGCATAACTGCAAGGGATACCTAGTAACCACTTCATTAGTTATAATAAAACTCCTCCCTGCAGTTCTGATGAGTCTTAACCCACCTGAGATTTCTCACAGCAATTTAGACTTATCTACCTGGGCAGATGATATCATTGAAAGAGTGGCTCTTGTATTAAAAAGAACTGTAACACTGCCATTCTAAAAAGTAAAATTACCTCAAATGGCGGCTGGCTCCTTGGTGACTTGACTCGTTCAGGTGAAAACCCTCTGGTCAACTGCTGTTGCGGCTACACCAGGTCATTTTGCTGTGGCAAAGGGTGTAGGGGTTAGGTTCCTGCCAAGTCGACTGCATGGGCATTCTCTCACCCAATGTCCTTTCTGACCATAAATATTGCAAATATCAATCCCCAAGCTATATGGGCCCATGCCATGGAATCGTCTACACTTAGGGCATAAACCCATTTTCTTTCTCTTGAAGGGACCTTTGTTTTCAACCATCGGTCACTTTCCAGTGCTCTTTCCTAGGTTGGCTAGTCCAACCTCCACCTTTTTGCTAGGTGCCCTTGAATGTTCAAATTTCTTTCTAAGGCTAACACTTTCTAAACCATTTGGCGATAACTCCTGATTTCCATTGTAGCCATATATATCTGAAGCACAAGTTTCAGACCTTCAAAGAATTTCTTGGCCTTTAACTCATCATTATTAACCATGTAAGGAGCATAACGAATGAGTGAATTGTAACACTGCTTATATTCTCGTACAGACATTTCTCCTCGCACTAAATTCTCAAACTAGATCCTCTTTTGATCCTGGGCAGCTTCATTAATATATTCTTGTCGGAACTTCTTCTAGCAATCTGACCACTTTAGCACCTTTCTCTTGTGCTCTGGTCAATTACAATTGCTTTCTCTCAGCATCTCCATCACATCATCCCACCATAAACTTGCTCTCCCCCTAAAAAAGAAAGGTACTAAGGCCATCCATTGCTCAGACTCATAACCTCCACAAGTGAAAAGTCAATTCATCCTGGACAACCAATCTTCTGGTCAATTGAGATCACCAATCCCACCATAAGTCGGTGGGTCAACAGTCTTAAACTTTTCCAACAACCTCATTTGATGTGGGATGTTTCCCCTCCTTGGAGCCTCCATAACCTCTAGCTCCTCCATGATTTCTCTGTCCAGTAGCCCTAGGCACTTGCTGTTGCTCAGCATGCCTCTCCCGATCCTGGTGTGGATCATTTTCTTCTTGGACAACTTCTCTTTCCCCATAATTTTGAAGCAACTCAGTTATGATGGTAGTCATACCCTCTCCCACTAGGGTCATAGTCTGAGTTAACACCCGAAGCACCTTGGATATCTTATCCAGACTTTCCATAACTAGATCACTAGAACCTTCAATAGGTTCTCTAGCTCTTCTTGAAGCTCCTGACTTAGTGTCAACTATAGTAACCTACAACCAAATCTTGACAACATTTCCCAAATGTTGGTCAATACTAACTATTCTAGCACATGGACTTCCAAAACTAGACCTCAGCCTTAGCCTCCAATATCTATGAAGTGAGCTTCAAGCTCTAATACCAAAAACTAACATGGCCATCCCTGGCCCCTGCCCAAGAAGCCTGTGAGAGCTGGTCTCACAGTGGTTGCAATTGGCAAGCTATATATGTATGCGAATTAAAATTCTGTGTTACTGTTGATAAACCTATAATATGCAAAATGCATGCTTTTCATGCTTTGAGTTGGATTAACAAAATTCCATAAACCATTGACTTGGCCAAAAGATTTCCATAGAAAATAAGTTAAAATAGCCAAAGCATGCAAAATAAACATTTATGTGAGTTTACTACACATAACAACTATACGGGAGCATTCATACATAAAGTAGACAAATGCCCTCAACCAAGAGCAACCCTGGAGTCTAGGACTCCTCCAAACATAGACAATGGAGGCAACTAGGAGTACTACATATACAAGCCTCAACTAAGATCTTCTTGAACTAACTCCCACCTTGGATGCAAGTCCCAGTGGTAAGTGATAGAAGTCCTTGTCCACGTGCTACTAGGCTTTGCAGCCAAATGAAGATTATAGTTAGTGCTATTACTTAACCAACAAGTTATAGAAGTAGACTAGAATCATAAAGATTCTCAAGTGAAATACTTACAACAAAAGCAAACTACCGTGATAACCTTAAGTGGTTACCCGGCCCAAGAACTTTAGAAACTGCACAACATAACTAGGCAGTGAGAATTTAGAAATTCTCAGTAAGGGTGTTCACTGTACCTGCAAGAAAATTACTAAGGACCCTATATATGAGAACATATGTAACCTGCGGTGAGCTCATATAGCCTGAGGGTCTAATATATGCGTATACCTAGGTCCCTTGAGACCTTTCGTCATCCTGGTCCTTGAACTACAAGGCATAGCATTGTCCTCTAGCAAGCTTAGCTTGCCAGCCTAACTAGTGATAAATCATAAGTTGAACCTCTCCCATTTATGTTGTACAGGGGCACTATGGTGGGACTATTGTAGACTAGGCCAAAAAGACCTTGTAGACTAGCTGCACTAAGGTTTGACCTTGGAACCTTGTGGCTAATGGCACGGCTAGGTCGCCAAGGGTTCTAAAGCTCTCACCCAAGTTAGTAATTCCTAGTTGTGATCATTTGTAACCTAGTTTTCTTGCTTACAGTAGAAGTAACCATAAAACTTTACAAAATTGAAGAAACCTCCTAGGTCTCAAACGACTTTTGAAAGTCTTGGAGTACCCCCGGAATGCTTAGACCTCAAGGTACCATAAGAACCCCCTTAGGTCTCCCTTTGACTTTCCTAGAAAAACTTGGAAAATTTACACAACATGATTGTGGTGATGCATTGCCACAGTTGGTGATGAACTACCAAATTTCCTATAATGGCGATGCGTCACAGGTACTGGCAACGCGTTGCCAATACCTGCGATAGCCCTGAAAATTCCTTGTTTTGCTGCTATGACTTTTGGACACTTACCAAACATATCAAACATGCTTGGTTAGCCTCTAAACTTCACATAGATGTAAAACATGTTGGATAGATCACAACCAACTATCAAAAGCCAATCTATGATGCATTATAACATCACTCCAATCATCACAAATCTCATAGTCCACCATAATTCAACCTTGCCCCCTAACTATTGGAACTGCTATAACTACTTGAATTCATCAAGCAAACTAGTTCCAATAGCATTAATTGAATTAAAAAACATAACTCCCCTACCTCAACTCCAAGTAACAAGCAAGAATTATCCAACTCTTTCACACCAACCAAGTTCCGCAAACTCCAACCTAAGTTCCAAGCAAATATGGGCACAAAACATAAAGTTACTAAATTTTAACCAAAACCCAAACTCCCAATCAACTAATAAACATGAAATCAATCATGAACACATTGATTACCTGGTATCAAAAATAGGGGAAGGAAGGAAACATGCTTCCAAGCTCCAAAACCATGATTTTATGCTTGAAACAAGCTTCTAATGGCCTATATACTTATGGTGGCTCCTCTTTTCAATAAAAACTCTTGATTTTGGGCTTAATTGGATGAAGAAATGATGGTATGGAGGATGAAATCGGGTTATCGCAGCCATCACCCGCTTTACCATCTTATAAACCAAGTTTTAAACCCAAGCCACGTATGTATTAGACATGGAACACTTAAACCCACTTCCTTTGGTAACCTTAGTCATTCTTGGTCAATTTTTATTTATTTCAACTAGGTTTGAGTTAAATTTTAAAGTTAGGTTACACAAAACTCATTTTTAACCACTCAGGCCTTAGCCCGACTCATCGGGATGCAAAATTACCATTTTACCCCCAAACCTCATTTAGTGCCTTAACCTTCTCAAAACTTAGTGAATTTTGTTAAACTTTCCTATTCTTGCTATGTAAACTTGAATTAAGGTTCCAAAATTGATTTAGAACACTTTACCTTCCTTGAGCATGCTTCCCACTAGAAGGGCCATAACATTGACACTTGGTTAAGAGCTTCGATATGAACAAGGGAGCTTTTGAAGGTTCTAGTGACCCAGTTGTGGGAAGGTTGGATGAGATATACAAGATGCCTCAGGGGTTAACTCAGGCCGTGACACAAGTGGCGCATGGTATGATAACCATCATGAATGATTTGTTTCATGATCAAGAGGAAAGAGAAGTTGTCCAAGAAGAAAATGACCTTGGGAATGAGCCATTCCAAGGTTAGGAGAAGCATGCCAAGCATCAGCAAGTGCCTAATGCCCATGAGAGGAGATCATGTTTATGAGCATGAGGAGAAGCTGGAGGTGATGAAGGCTCCACGGAGGGGAGACAATGTTACACACTCCGAGGTAGTCTAGTTTTGGCACCAAAATTGTGCATTTAGACTCCCAGGAATGGTAATGTTCTGTAGGCCATCAGAACACTACCCTTAGTGTGCATATCCAAGTGGCCCTCTTGGGCACTATGTAAACACATGCATATTGGTCAAACCATCACACAGATATTCACATTTCATGCACACCATGGCAGCAAAGAAGGAAAACACTAGCACAAGTCTTAATCATGGCTACCACATATTAGGCAATCTTGTAAAGTTCCAGTGATCAGCCACTGCACCTGCAACTTCCACTAATAAACTGTATCATTATAGCCATGTACCCCATGTTTTCTTTGCTCCATTATCAAGTAAAGACTTAGAGAAAACCAAGGAATTTTGTTTTACATCAATAGCCCACCTATGGACCACGTTATGGATTTTTCAAGTTGGTTACAAAATTCTGACCAAAATAACAATAACTCAGCCAAATTTGCAACGTCATATCTTTGGCTACAGGGCTCTAAATCCATAAATTCCAAATCCCAGTTAACCCTGTAGATGTCCTCTATGTGTGGCCAAAATTCCATACCAAGATTCATTTTACACAGAGATATATTATACTTTAGGTCCAGAGTAAAAATTCTGGCAACTTTTGGACCATTTTGCCCATACAATTTTTCCAAACCTTGCAAACACTTCATTCACAAAGGGAAAGCTCTCCAAGGATATCCCATATATGTCCATTACACATAGGAATTAAATTTCCTTTCTTTTAACAACTTTATGTGGCCAAAACAGAATTTACAGGTAAGCAGCCCATCATTCACACTTAGGCAGCTTTGCACCACATCATTTACATAGCCAAAACATTACTCAAATGTTCACATACTTGTCTCATTTTATATACACTACATGTAAATGCATACATGCACTAAAATATCATATTAACTCAGCTAAATACGCACCCTAGGTTACATGAGGTCCTGACACACAATGGACTCCAAAAACCGGATGCTGGACAGCTGCTGCACAACACAATAAGTACCACCATTAAAAATACCAAATGTGCTCCTAAAATCACCAAACTTTCTATATCATAACTAGAAATATGGAAGTTCATGTAAATGAAATTTCAGATTAAAAATCAAGCGACAAAGGTTAGTTTGAAGGTGATCTTTCATCTGGACCTAAAATGACAGAATTGAGGGGAGTAAGTTTCATTGAGAAACTTAGTAAGGGTAACACTTGGTTTCTTAAGGTAATGTGATTCTCATTAAAACCTGAATCCAAAGACACTAAAATAAAAAAACCACAATGCATATATACAAGATATAGCAACCAAATGCAGCAGCCAAACACAACCAACAAACACATGAAATGTGGCAGCAACATATACCATAGGTTAGTCCATAAAACATGAAATAAACTTCAATAAATCAGTATGGCAGCCTTCCTCAAGCTAATGCTTGGCCTTCGGAGGATTTTAATAGTAGTTAGTACTAACTTTGGGCTCCATAAACCCTCACTTTACTGCCGTCATTGTGCACTTCACACTAGGTCACAAAACCTTCAATAAGTGCACTCCCCTCACTAAGCTTGGTCCATCAAGCACATGGCTCCCTTCCAAGCTTAGCCCTAGCTCCATGGATGTTTGAAAATTCCAGAAAACAGTCCATGAGAGCAAGACAACCCTTACCAATGTGGGTAGGCCAAAAATCAAGCTTGATCCTTGAAGTATCCAAGAAATAGCTCTAGTTTGCTTCCAATTGCTTCCCTTTGCCTTCAATTTCAATCAATTGCAAGTTTGAAGGTGTGGTGGCTGTAGAGGAAGTATGGCTGTGTTCTTGGGCAGGGGGAGGACGACAATGAGAGAGGGATAAGTGATTTGGCCACTTAAATGGCCTTAAATGAGGTTAAGGGCACAAAACACACTTAACAAGTTTAACCTTGCTTTACGTCATTTTCTTTCTCACTAATTATGGTTTCTTTGTCTTAAAATCATTGGTACACATGTGCGCAATATTTTTGACTAATTATCAAGTCTTGGCTGCCTCCCCCATGGTGGAATAACCCCACAATTCCACCCTTAGACTTAAGTCAAAAGCTTGAACACCTTAAGGTTTACACTAGGACATTTAGGTCCTTATTGCCTTTAGTGTTTCCTTTGTCCAAACTTGTCTTCCATGAGTAATTTGGTCCTCCAATAGCACTTTCATACCATTCATATCCTTCCCATAACTCTCCAAGTCTCTTTCCTAAGAGTTTTGCAATTGAGTCCATAGGTTGCCTGACAAACAAGCAATCACAAAAATGGGAGAATTACAAGTGTCATAATGGCTAAAAACCATTATATTGTGTAATTCTTACCATAGTGATTGTAGTGTGGGGGGTAAAAGGTATGATCAAAACGTCCTTAAAAGTGTTCCAAGTTGGTAACTTGGTCCCTAAGAAAAGCCTAAAGGATTGCTTGTTTGTCAGGCAACCTATGGACTTTTTTGTAAGGTTTTGGAAATTCAGGTACTCAATTGCAAAATTCTCAAGAAAAAGACTTGGAGAGTTATGGGAAGGATATGAATGGTATGAAAGTGCTATTGGAGGACCAAATTTCTCATGGAAGACAACTAAGTACAAAGAAAACACAGAAAGGCATAAAGGACCTAAGTGTTCTAATGTAGGCCTTAAGATGTGTATGTCTATGACTTAAGTCAAATGGAAGTTTTGTTGGGTTATCCCACATAAGGAGGGCTGCTAAAGGAAGATAAGGATGGTCAAATATGGGCCAAGATATTAAGACTAAGAAACTATAGTCTTGTAGCAAGGAAAATGACATAAGACAAGGTTAAGACTACTTAAGTGTGTTTAGTGTACTTTTGACTATTTAAGTAGTCAAGACCACCTTTGCTCCTCTAAATTTCGCCCTAATCCAGAAAAAATAAATCCAGCCCTCTCCTCCACACTTCCTTCATAGCCACCATACCTTCAAACTCAAAACTACTTGCAATTGAAGTCAAGGAAGCACAATTGGAAGCTATTTGGTGCTATTGATTGAGTGCAGCTAGGATCAAGCTCCAATTTTCGCATACCCATCAGGGTAAGGGTTCTCTTGCTCTCATGGGTTGTTTTCTGTATTTTTCAAGAAACCATGGAGCTAGGGCTAAGCTTGGAAGAGAGCCATGAGCTTGATGAACCAAGCTTAGTGAGGGGAGTGCACTTATTGAAGGTTTCCTGCCACATTTCATTTGTTTGTTGTTTGTGTTTGGCTGCTGCATTTGGTTGCTATATCTTGTATATATGCATTGTGGTTTTTGTGTTTTAGTGTCTTTGGATGCAGGTTTTAATGATGGTTACATTTCCTATTTAATCCAAGTGCTACCCTTACTAAGTTTCTCAATGAAACTTACTCCCCACAATTCTGTCATTTCAGGTTCAGCTGAAAGATCACCTTCAAACTAACCTTTTGGTTTGAGTTTTAATCTGAAATTTTAGGTACATGAACTTCCATATTTCTAGTTATGATCTGTAAATGTTGGTGATTTTAGGAGCACATTTGGTATTTTTAACGGTGGTACATATTGTGTTGTGCAGCAGCTGTCCAGCATCGTATTTTTGGAGTCCATTGTGTCTATGGACCTCCTGAAACCTAGTGTGCGTATTTAGCTGAGTTAAGACCATATTGTAGTGCATGTATGCATGTACATGTAGTGTATGTAAAATGAGACAAGTATGTGAACATTTGAGTAATGTTTTGGCTATGTATGTGATGTGGTGCAAAGCTGCCTAAGTGTGAATGATAGGCTGCTTATTTGTAAATTCTGTTTTGGACACATAAAGTTGCTAGATGCAAGAGAATGTAATTCATATGTGTAATAGACATGTATTGGATAGCCTTGGAGGGCTTTATCTTTGTGAATGAAGTGTTTGAATGGTTTGGAAAAATTGTATGGGCAAAATGGTCCAAAAGTTACCAGAATTTTGACTCTGTACCTAAAGTTTAATATCTCCCTGTGCAGAACGAATTTTGGTATGAAAATTTGACCACACCTAGAGGACATGTAGAGGGTTAACTGGGCTTTGGAACTTATGGATTTAGAGCCCTGTATCTAAATATATGACATTGCAAACGTGGCTGAGTTACTGTTTATTTGGTCAGAATTTTGTAACCAACTTAAAAAATCCATAACTTGGTCCATAGGTGGGCTGTTGATATAAAAAAAAAATTCTTTGTTTTTCCCTAAGTCTCTACTTGATAATGGACTAAATAAAATAGGGAGTTAGATGGCTAGAATGATACAGTTTATTGGAGGAAGTTTGGGTGCAGTGGCTGGAATTTTTTAACCTAGTAAGAATGCTTAATGTGTGGAAGCCAAAACTAAGAGTTGTGCTAGTGTTTTTATTGTTAGCTGCCATGGTGTGCATAAATGTGAATATGTGTGTTATGGTTAGACCAATATGCATGTATTTACATAGTGCTCAATAGGGTCACTTGAGTATGTACATTAGGGGTGTCGTTCTGATGACCTATAGGACACACCAATCCTGGGAGTTTAAATGCACAGTTTTGGCACCATAATTGGATTACCCCGGAGTGAGTAACACAACACGCATCAGATGGGGTTGCTTGAGAAGTTTAGGATTGTGGACCCACCCACTTTTGATAGGAAATATGACCCCACTAGACCAGAGGATTGGTTATCCAGGATGAATCAACTTTTCACATGCTGAGGCTATGAATCAAAACAAAGGATAGCCTTAGTACCTTTCTTTTTTAGAGGGAGGGCTATCCTTGGTGGGATGATGTGATTGAAATGTTGATGGAGAATAATGAATATTGACCGGAACACAAGAAAAAGGTGCTCAAATGGTTAGACTTTGAGAACAAGTTTCAATAAGAATATATCAATCAAGCTGCACAGGGTTAGAGGAAGATCCACTTTGAGAATTTGGTTCAAAGAAAGATGTCTATGAGGGAGTATGAGCAGGGCTATAATTCACTCATATGGTATGCTCCATACTTGGCCGGTAATGATGAGTTGAAGGCCTAGAAGTTCTTCCAAGGCTTAAGCTCGTGGTTTAGAGTTATATGGAGATAATGGACATCCAGGGCTATCATTAAGTGGTCCAATAGGCACTGGCCTTAGAGAAAGAGATCAAGGACTTGAAGGCACCAAGAAAAATGGTAGAGGTTGGACTATCCAACCTAGGAACGGGTGCCCTAAATTGGCCAATCGTAGGAAGGATGACTAAAATTCAAGGTCACTTCAAGATAAGAAAAGTGGGTTTATGCTCAAAGTGTAGAAGGTTCCATCGCATGAAGCCATGCACGTTGGGAACATATGTCTGTAACATTTGTGGTTGGAGAGGTCATTGGGCGCAGGAATGCCTACATGCTCCACCCTTGCTGGATCTACCTAGGAATCCACCCCAGCACCCTTTTACATTGGAAATCAACCCCGATGTGGCTACAACATCAGTTAAGCCGACGGTTTTTGCCTTAGCTAGTCAAGTGAACAAAGAACCAACTGCCATTCAAGGTAACTTTAACGTTCAAAATGGTTGTGTTAAAGTACTTTTTGATACTGGGGCTACTCTTTCTTTGATATCATCTGCCTTGGTAGATAAGCTTATGTTGCAGCAAGAAATCTCAAATAAGTTGGGACTCATGAGGACTCAGGTGAGGAGTTTTATTGTGACCAATGAGCGGGTTACTAGGTATCCCTTGTAGTTAGGTGACCATGATTTCTGCTATGGGTTGTGGGTGATAGAATTGGGGTCTTTTGACCTAGTGTTGGGAATGGATTGGTTATGCAAGCACAAGGTGCAAATTAACTGTGCTAGTTATTCAGTCGACATTACTGATGCTCAAGGAGCTAGAGTGACTTGCACAGGAGGTTTAGCATATAGTCCTAAGAATTACACCTTAGACATAATGATACCATCTCTATAGTTGACAAGGAGGAGTTTCATTCATTGAATGAGTGGCCACGGAGGAAGAACTCAAGGAGATTCTTATAGCCGGTTAGTTTCGTTATTTCTAGTGGAGTTGCTTGGTTACCCCCCTAAGAGGGAACAAAGTTTCCTATCCATCTTCAGCCTAAGGAAAAACCAATTTTGATACCACCTTACCAAATGTCTAGTCCTGAGATGGATGAGTTAAAGAAGAAATTGGAGGAACTGCTACATAAAGGCTTCAAAAGGCCAAGTGCATCATTGTTGGGAGCCTGGTATTGTTTCTTAATAAGAAGAATAAAAATTTGAGACTATGCATCAACTATAGGAAGTTGAATGTAGTAACAGTCAAGAAAAACCATATGCTTCTGGGGATCGATGACCTATTCGATAGGATCAAGGGAGCAAAGTTGTTTTCTAGGATTGACGTCCAGTCTGGACACTTGCATATCAGAGTTAAAAGAGGAATTTATCCCAAACTACCTCTAGGATGATGTATGGGCACTACGAGTATATAGTTATGTTGTTTGGTGTGACTAACGGCCCTGACATTGTTCACAGAAGCCATGAATAGATCTTCAAGCCATTCTTCGATTAGTTTGTTGAAGTCTTCATCGATGACATTTCGGTATACTCATAGTCCACGCATGAGCATGAAGAGCACCTTAGAATAGTTTTGAAAGTACCTAGGGATAATTAGTATTATGCAAAGCTGTCTAAGTGTTAGTTTTGGTCAAAACGGATATAGTTTTTAGGGCATATTATTAGTGCTCAGGGTTTGTCAGTGTATCCTGAAAAGGTTTAGGCAGTGGTTAAGTAGAAGAGACCAACTATAGTTGCAGAAGTCAAGAGTTTCTTGGGCCTGATAGGGTACTATAAGTGGTTCATAAAGAAATTTGTTGTGATAGCTACACCGTTGATAGCCTTGACCAAGAAAACTCAGAAGTTTGATTGGACACCAAAGTGTGAAGATGCTTACCTGGAGTTCAAGAAATGGTTTACAAGTGCACGAATACTCATTCTATCGGATCTGAACAAAGCTTTCACAGTGTACATAGATGTATTAGGTTTTGGTCTGGGGTGTGTATTGATGCAAGAAAGTCTGGTGATCGCCTATGGCTCAAGAAAATTAAGGGCTAACGAGTTGAACTATCCAATTCATGAACTTGAGATAGTGGCGGTAGCCTTTGCTCTTAAGCTTTGGAGATATTACTTGATGGGGAGGTCATTTAGAATTTTCACAGACCATAAAAGTTTGAAACATATATTCACACAGAAGGATTTGAATATAAGGCATTGATGGTGGATCAAGTACATAAAAGATTATGATTGCTTGATTGAGTATTGTGCAAGCAAAGAAAATGTAGTAGCTGATGCATTGAGTTAGAAGTACGTGGGAGTGATCCTGTTTAAGGATCAGGCTACAAGTTCTTCAAGAGAAGTGTTGGGGGATTGTTTCTCGACTCTACAAGAGTTTTCACAAAACCAAGAAAGGTCCTTAGTGTATGACTTGGAGATGTAGTTTGCTTGGTTGGCTGAAGTCAGGGATGCTCAAAGTAAAGATTCATTGTTGAGGAAAATTTCTGGAGAAGAGAAGCTTGGTGCTATGAAGAAAGACTTGTAGTATAAGGATGGAATACTACACCATAGAGATCAACTTTATGTGCCACATGTGGAGGGACTTAGGCAGGAAGTCTTATAGCAGGCACATAGTTGTAGGGTAAATGTTCATCCTAGTGTTAGTAAGATGTACCATGATCTGAAAACGCATTTTTGGTGGCTGAGAGTTAAGAAGGATGTTGTAGGACATATGGCTAAATGTGTTTGAGACATGCCAGATGGTTAAAGCTAAACATCAGAAGCTAGCAGGCACACTTCAGAGTTTACCTCTTCTGCAAAAAAAGTGGAGGTCCATTACCATAGATTTCCTAGTAGGGTTACCAAGCACTCAGAGTCAGCAAGATGCTATATGGGCAGTGGTCAATAGGTTGACTAATTCAGTGCACTTTATACCCATAAAGATCACGTACACTTTGGAAAGGTTGGCTTGGTTTTATGTCAAGGGGATTGTGAGGTTGCATGGTATACCGAATCATATTATATCAGATAGAGATCCTCAGTTTCCTTTTAGGTTTTGGAATGCTTTCCAAGAAGTGTTGGGGAGTAAGGTTAGCGTCAGTGCTGCCCTTCATCCTCAGACTAATCGACAGTCTAAGAGAGTAATTCAGACTTTTGAGGATATGTTGCGCATGTGTACTTGTGACTTCATAGGAGTTTAGGATTAGGTTTGCTATTGATCGTGTTTGCATATAATAATAGTGTTACACCTTCACAAAATGGGAAAGTGACAGCATAAGGACATAAACATATATGCTTTATTTTTCACCAAAGTGCATGATGTGTGAAGTGTAAACAATGCAGTATAGACTCCCTTAGGTGACCTACAAGATGATAGTTTAATCCTTAAGAAAACATTAATTTATTGCCAAATTTTCAAGTAGCTTGTGGACAAAATTGTAAGGTTACAAAAGTTGGGTACTCAATTGAACAAATTTCCAAAGATGGCTATGGAAAGGACATGGGTGGAATTTTGAAGAAAGGACATGGATGGAATTAAAGATATTGTTGGGGACCAAAGTACTCAAAAAGGCAAAGTTTTCCATTTATGGCATAATGACAACTAAGGTGCCTAAGTGTCCAACTTTTTCCCTAAAGTTATAATGATTTTGAAAAGGTTAAAGAGGTCAAAATCTACTATTTTCTCTCCTCATTTGGTTGGCCAAAACATGTCCAATTGTGGGCTTGAAGTTTCAAAAATTGCAATCATACCGTAAGATATTTTTGACATAAGTCAAAATGATGAATAAATGAAGAAAAATCTTCATTTCTTGGTCATTTCTTTCATTTCCTCCTCCATATTCACCCCTAGTAGCTAGGGTTTTTCCTTAAGCTCTTGCACCATCCTCTATAGCCACCATACCTAAATAAATCAAGAGAAAACAAGAGAAGGTAAGGGAATCAATAAAGAGCACAAAAACCCTAGTTCTCTGGTTTATAGAGCTTTACCTTGAGTTTCCAGGTTTTTTACAGCCGAGGTAAGGGTTTATCTTCAAGTTTCATGGCTATTTACTATTATAATATGATCATCAAACATCAATGAGTATGTTTATTTTGTGACTAAATGTTTATATGGTGAAGATGTTCTTCTGCTAGTGTGTATATGTTCAATTGTTAGTATATGTGTGTTCTCGAACCTTATGTGCCTTATGGTGGTCACAGGTAGGCTTACTGAGACACTTGTGTGTATATGTGTGTGCCTTGTGCATTTAAACTAATGTTTTCAAACCCATTTGGTTGTCATGCATATTCCTTGATGATACAGTGATGTTTGTGATGAATTAGCATATAAATCCACTTAGATACTTTGCTTGTTTTAGTGAGCATGAAATGAACTTGTTTAACAACCTTAGTGCCTTATATGTGTCTCTGACTATGTCCAAGTGCACCCTAGTGCCCCACCCCAGTGTCCTAGCAGTGCTTAAGGCGCGTAAACCGTGTGACTAGTATGCATTCCATACTTAGGAAACAAGGTTTCAAACTAAACTTGATAAGCATATATAGGTATCAAACTCTTTTGTTTAGGGTTCTAAACCTGTCAAATGGGCTTAGGGTTATGTTGGGCATGACAATGTAACTTTTGGCCATGTAACACTTAAGATGCCTAATTTTGTTATGTCACACCCCACACAGGCCCCAGCCTGTGCACTCTCAGTGCCACTCACCATTTCTACCCAAGAGTTATTTAAACACTCTTATGTTCTGGTGTTATTAACTACCTTTTATTTCGGCTATTGTTTGTTATGTAGTTTTAAGTCTTATTTTCTTAAGCTGAGAGTTGGGAGGTGCCCTATGAGGCTTATGAAATAATTAGAACAATTACTTGCAGCTTAAGTAGGGCCCAACCACTAACTTGCAACACAAGGCAAGGCTGTAAATCTGTAACTTGCAATACAAGCAGGGCATACACTTAATCTGTTAAGTGTCTAGGATGTGTGCTCATCAAGTGTGCTACTTTCATGAATGACAACCAAAAAGCCCACATCTTTGTAGTTTTGAAAATTAAGGTTCCCATGCATATGTATATTCAGCCAAACAAGGTAAGTCAAGAGGTTTCTTACATGAAACATAACCACTTGGCACATAAGCATCCAACATATGTACATACAAAACTATGTACAACCAAGGCTACATATATATGCAAAATAGCCTAAGTACAAGCATCACTAGCTTGGAAACATTCCAAGGATGCTACAAGTCCAAAATCTAGCCAAGGTTAAGTTTTACAGGCCAAGTTCCCTTATTCCCCGAGAAGATACCTAAGTGTGCAATACAGCAGCACACACTGAAGCACCAGCCTAGTGACCATATTCATGGTCATGAACGTGAACACTACAATCAGAGCCATAGTCCACACATCCATCCTGCACCTAGACGTGTCCCACAAACTACTCATGCTTGCAAAACTTAGAGCATAAGTTTCGGCCCTAAACCATAAGACTTGTAGATGCAAAAATTCAAGCCAAGATTGAGTTGGCACATACCTTGAGCAATAAGTGTACTACCTAGCACACAAACAAGCAACCCACTCAAGCACAAATCACTCAAGCTCTATATCCTTGCCTGAAACACAAACATTATGGGCATGAGTACTAATACTCAGTAGGGATTCATAACTCAAACGACTCATATTGAGCCTCTTTAGTTAAGTCCAAGACTTAACCTCCTCAAGCTTGCTTGTCCTGCAAGAAAGACATGAAAACACCAAGATACAAGGCATATAATACATAGTCAATACTAACTAAGACATATATATAAGCTTAAACACTATTTACATTGGGTTAGCACACACAAACAAATCAAACAAGCACACAACTCATGCACACACCACAATGTTCATTCGGTTGAAATATTCACCCGAATGAATTATTCACTCGGTTGAAAACCACTAGCAAGCACACATCAAATCCTTGCACCTTAAGCCTTCCAATTCCCCTCCAATCCACTAGAGCTCCAAGTTCACTAGTAAGTTGGCCTAACTGACTAAGAACTTTACGTGCTTGCCATTAAACCTTGACTAGCTAGCCAATTAACATAAAACCGAATCTCCTCAATATGCCCATCTAGAAAACTAAGATCATATGGCAATATATAACCATTACTTAGCTGCCATTATTACTTGATCATGGAAAAAGTACCAAAAATTCAAGTAAAATGTGAAACCCTACCTTAAATTCAAGAGCTTGAGCTTTCGGTTGAGCTTGTGTGTTTAAGGCCAAGATTAAATTCCAAATTAAGGTTGCCTAGCACAACAAGGCTATCATTTAGCGATCATAATCAATTGAGCATGGACATTTACCAAGAATTCCAAGTGAACTATGAATCTTACCTCAAATGGAGCTTGAACAACTCTTGGCCAAACCTTGTTTCTTCAATTCCAAGCTTCCAACTTGAAACTTAAGGTCGCCTACCCCCGAAATTGAAGACTCCAAGCTTGATTTTATGTCCAAGCTTCAATTCATCACTAATTGGGCATGAACTCGGCAGCAAAATGTTCAAGAACACCAAGAACCATTTCGGTTTCGGCTATTAAACAAAACACACACAAATGGCCTTCCTCGTGACCGAAATGCTAATTTAATTCCTTAATGGGAGACATGGCAGCCAGCCATGGCCACATGTCCAAAAATTGGTTTAATGCTCCACTTAACCTTAAACTAGTTTGCATGGTTCATTTAGCCCTTCAAGAATCCATGGCTTCATTTTAGTCACTAAAACACATATTCATTTCGGCATTAACCTTGATTCATGGCTTACATTGCCAAGCATTATTCATAATGGCTGAAAATGGTCATTATCCCATGTATATTTCGGCCAATTACCAAGACTTTGGCTAATTAAACAAACCAAGAAATTGATGGCATAAATCCTTGGTGGGAGACAAGGCTTGACTGGCTATCAAAACTTACCAAAAGTTGGTTTAATGTTCCACTAGTCCCCATACAAATTTGCATGGCCGAAAGTTCTCATTCATGGTTTGTAGTTTCGCTTGCATCACTAATTCAAGTGTGCATTGTAGTCCTCTAACTTTATTTCATGCCAAAGACATCATAGTCTAATTTTTCATGTGCACTTAAATCCCAAACTTTCTTAGTTTTCTACTTACACCCTTATTCACATTTTCAATCAAGTCCCTCATTTTTAATTCGTGTTTTCTCTATATTCTTGGCCTAAGCCAAGTACTAAGGGATGGTCCAAACATGTTATGTAGATGTATGTACATGTGGCCACCTAGAGTAGTTCACAACAAGTGCCTTGTATGTTTATAATCGGCTAGGTAAGCCTCCTAAGGCATAAGGTGTAATAGAATGTATGCATGTTTTATGTTATAGTACCTTAGAATGCAGGATTGTATGTATTTCTACAAGATAATGTGCATGCATGTTAGGCTACAAGTAGGCTTCCATAATACACTAGACTACACATGTAGAAATACATAAACAAACCCACTTATACACCTAATGGGTAACAAGGTAAGCCAAGACCAATTCACTCATCTAGGTAACACATTAAATTTGTGATCTAATATGTTAAACTTGCAACTTAACTTGTTAAGCAGGAAATATAATAAGATTTCATAGGATAGGTTAATTAGCAACCTCCAATTAAGTCCCACCTAAGTATGAACTAAATTTTTTGGTTAAGCATTCTGGTTGTCAAGATCTAATTCACCATGTGAGAAACAACTAGGTAATTAGAAACAACCGGATGATTAAAAAACAACTGGTTAATTTAAACATCCTAAGAGGTTTAGGATGGGAGTGAATTGGGCCCTTACACTTCAACTTCATGCTTCCATGAGGTTTTGGAACCAAGAAGTACTCTTTCATATTTGGTACTCACGATGGCTGGCACAACTGGTAGAAGAAGTACTTTGTCGTGTCCATATCGGAGTCCTGGGGGATATCGGGCAAGTGGGCTTCCAGGTGTTTTGTGGTGGATGTGGACAACCTCCATGCTTTTGGATAACAAGTTGAAGACACATTTTCATGACCTCGACGCTTGAATTCAATTGGTGGCGAACTGGGAGGACTTACCCAAGGGAGCTGATCCTTTCCCATTTTCCGTCAAGTCAAACTTCATGTCTACTAATGTTCACTGTGTACTACGTGTCTACCCCCTCCCTTGGTGAAGTGATAGCCTACTACAGAGGACTCCTTCAAGGCCCCGGCCTTAGTTAGACTTCTTCGGAAGGATCTTTCCTATTCTACCTTCATTTCATGTAAATGTTGCCCATAGTATGACTTGTCTTCTTCGATGACTCACAATGATGCCTTGTTTTTAGCAGAGGTGGGTGACGATTTCAGTGCCCAAATTTACCAGAAGGCATTCTTGGCCAAGGCATCAAAGAACGACAGGAAGAAGTCACCTAAAAGGAAGCCTAGGAGGAAGGCTTCTGGCTTTCCTCCCCCGAAGAAGGCTAGTGCTGTGTCCTTGTCAACCGATGTTGACATGGCCACCCTCGCCCTTGCCAGGAAGCCTATGAGAATGAATCTCAGGGTGGTTACTATTAGTGTTATGCCCAAAAGCCAATCATGAGATGATTATATTTTTGCACAATGAGTCATGATATTTTATTAAGGCATTAATCCAGCAATTATGTTTGTTCATTTGTTTCTACATAACGTAATAAACATAATTGTAACCCTAGAATAATGATATTCTCAAATGTCCCTGGTCTAGTATTATTGTGGAGCAGGTTACAATAATACATAATGACTGTCATATATGGAGACTAATGTGAGAGATGTAGTGATACGATCAAAGAAGGCACAACCAAGGATAGCAAGGATCCATTGAAGATGACTAGTGGAAAATTGACAAGGAAAAATGCTAAGGAGCTGCTGAAACATGCAAGGAATCATATGGAGATGATGCCCAAGCTCGGATATTGACAGATTGGCGATGTTCTGGTAGAAAAATCATATATTGAGTAAAACGGAAGAGAATTGAGTGATTCTTGATTTATTAGAAAGCTAACATCTGGAGTTACAAATCATATGAAGACCATGAAATCCATTTTGCATGATAAGGAGGTCCAATTTAGCTTCAAAGTCACGATTTACGAGTTATCGCTGGTTCAGAAGCAGTTGCAGTAATTTGGGCATATCTTTGGCTTCAGATGTCCGTTTTGTGTGGTTCAGGTGTCATTTCAAAGATACGAAAGAGATATACAACTTTCATGCTTTGAATTTTAAGAAATCATGGCTGTATCAAGTTCGAATTTCAGCTTGAAGTTGAAGACACAAGCAGGAACCACCTGAGAAGACTATTTTGGGGTTTTTATGGCCAATCTTGTTTTGTAACGTATTTTATTTTATTTTCCTATTTATTTACATTATTTAGGATGTTATTTAGGCCATGGAAGTGATTCAGGTCACTTAGGATAAATGGAATTCTCTGCACACCTTAAACATGTGTTAAAAGGGTGTAGGAATCCTAGTTTGACTAGGTTTTCTTGAGTCCTTTGTAACTAGGTTTCCTAGGTGACTTGGGCTGCGAATTTTGCCCAGATTTTTACCCTAGTTTAGGCCTATATAAAGGCACATATTCTGGATGTAAACACACAGATTATTGCTGAAATAATATTGCTCTTTGGAGAGGTTTTCTCTTTGGTTCTTTGTGGACTACCTTGGTGCACAAGTGTGCTTGTGTTCTTGGTGTTCTTATACTTCTCGTTTCTAGTCACAGGTTGATTAGGGGTGGGGGTCTTCAAATCCAGTCTCTTTGATGTCTTGTGGAGCTTGAAAAACATCTTGGGCACGTTTCATGGTCTTTATACCATCGGGGTTCGCATCAGTTGGTATCAGAGCCACAAGTTCCATTGAAGGACATATCTTTGTGTTCTTGTTTATCTTCGGTTTTCTTTCAATTTTTTCCAGTAATTTCATGTCTTAATCCTCTATTTTAATCCTTTTTCTTCTTGTTTCAGGTCTGTCCTTTTTATTCCATCCTTGTTCAAGTCCGAAAATCACAAAAACAACAAAAAGAAGTCAATCCGTGTTGTCATTGTGTTCTCGGTTTCAACTTGTTTGTTCTTGTTTAATTCTTATCTTTCTGTTTCATGTCCAGCCCTATTAATCTTTCTTGTTTTCATTGTTTCCAGCATCCTAGAGTCAAGAAAAACAACCAAAAAAAGAAGGATCCAAATTCAGGAAGTTTCGGTACAACCAAAGTTGTTTCAAATTGTGCCAATTTCAATAGTTTCTTGTTTTGGCCGAAAAGAATTCTAACTTTTTGTCTTTGGCAGCAAGGAACTTCAAGGAGAAAGTTGTTTTAGTATCAAAACAGCAAGCAAAAAAAAAAAAAAAAAAGGAACAAAGAAAAGAAGAAAGAAAAGAAAAGAAAAGAAAAGAAAAAGAAAAGAGCTTGCAAAAAGAAAGAAGTTTTTCTCAAAGTGTTGAAAGTTTTTGTGCCCCAAAACCTATCCCATTGTTTTGAGCCAAAAAGCTTTCTTTGTGGTTCTTGTGATCATCAATTGCAAGAGCTTCCTAGAGTCTTTTAAAGCTTGTTTAGCCCACCTCTTTTGGAGTCAAAATAGTTCTTCAAAAATTCAAGTTTTCTTGTGTGCTTTGAGGATAGTTTTCTTAGAACTTTTGAGAACTCTTTGAATAGCAATATCTCACTAACAAATTGAGTGTTTGAGTGTTCATCTTTTGAGTGAAACACGTGAGGTGAGTGTTTGTGAGGATCTTTGTTATTTTCAGGAGTATGGAGGGCCAGGAGGATAGGAGGATGGAAGTGAGAAACAATGATGAGCCAACCATGAGAGAGCTTCAAGAAACTCTCAATAGACTTGTGGGGAGGATTGAGGACATTGATTTGAGGTTGCCAAGGAGACCAAATCCCATCTTGCAACCAAGGAGAGGTCCAAGGAGAGAAGAACCCGAGGAGGAAGAAAGAGTTTGGCATGACCATGGGTTTCCAAGGAGGTGTGAGCCAAGGGAGGACAACAATCTTAACTCCATCAAGCTTACCATTCCATCTTTCCAAGGGAGGAGTGATCCCGATGCATATTGGGAGTGGGAGCAAAAGATTGAGATGGTGTTTGATTGCCATCATTACTCCGAGGAAAAGAAGGTTAAATTGGCTACCATAAAGTTCACTAATTATGCTCTTGTATGGTGGAATCAGGATGTTACTTCTAGGAGAAGGAATGAGGAGGAGCCCATACACACATGGAGAGCCCTTAAAGCCTTAATGAGGAGGAGATTTGTGCCTAGCTACTACACTAGAGATCAACGCCTCAAGCTTCAAAAGCTAGTGCAAGGCCAAAGGAGTGTGGAGGACTACCATAAAGACTTGGAGATGACCTTGACCCGAGCCAACATCATGGAGGATGAGGAGACCACCATTGCTAGATTCATTAATGGTCTCAATCCTGAGATTGCCAACAAAGTGGAAATGGTGCCTTATTTCAATATGGAGGATTTGCTTCATTATGCCACCGAGGCTGAGAGGATCATCAAGAGAGCAAAGGCATCCAAGATGTGTCAAGGAGGAATTTCCACATGGAGAGGAGCATGGAGCAAGGATGTGAGAGAAGTACCCAAGCCAAAAGTGGAGGCCACAAAAGGAGACTTGTCTCGGCCTCAACAAGAAAAGTCAATCATGCTTGTACCACTTTCACCACAACAAGTCTTGGAGGATCAAAGAAAACTTCAAAGTGAGGTTGAGAGAAAAGAAAAAGAGGGGAAAGTTGAGGGCAAGAGTGATGAGGGGAAAGCTGAGAGAACAACCGAGAGATTAAGTGAGAAGAGTGAACATGAGGGGAAGAAGAGTGGAGAGTTCCCGAGAGAAGAAATTGAGTGCGAAGTTGAGAGAAGACAAGAGTGCAATGAACCCAAGCCGAGTGAAGAGAGAAAGACCTACAGAGAAGCCATACTTTCATCTAACATAATGGAGTCTTCTTCTAGTGTTGTGTTGTCTTCTTTTCAGGACTTAAGTGGAGATGAGCTACAAGAATCAAGTGAGTTGCTGCCCATTAAAGAAGTTGGTGTTCCCAATATTCCAAGCCATGTCCCATGCATCAAACCAATGAAGGAGGTTGAAAAGGAACAATTTGAGGTAAGTCCAAGTGATTTCATATGCAAAAGTTTGCCTAACATTGTTTCTTATCCTATGTTTCAAGGGGATGAAATTAATGCAACTCCAACCAAAGTCATTGAGTGCAAAGGTGAAAATTTTGTGGTTCCTACACCAAAGGAAGATACTTGGAGACTAAGTCCAACCACTGTAATGTATTTCTTCCTAACACCTAGATTTGATGTAGTTTTGCATGAAAATCTCAAACAATGTGTGTTTGCTTGCAATGTTATTTTGAAGAATGGTTTTCATGAAACTAGATTAAGAGAAGGAAGTAAGCATGAAAATTTGACAAAATATGGTTTTAAAGCTTCTAATTCTTTGGTTTTGTCAAATCCTCTTTGGAATTGCTTGAGTTTCTCTAAAGAAAAATCTGTTTTGGAGTCTTTTGTTTTTGAATTTGTTTGTTTTGCATCCATCTCACATTATTTTGTTTTGCCTCAAGTTAAATCTACTTCTTTGGAATTTTTCATGCATAAATTAGCTCATACACATACATTACATACTTCTTTGATTGCCATTCATGTTCAGCCCATTTTTGTGTGTCAATCTTTAATTTCCAGCAAGCATTTTTTTGTCATGACACATGCATTACACAAACTTTTGAGCATTGATCTTTTTGCTTTATGTCCAAACCTGAAAGTTTTTATTTTGAGTGAAAATTCTGGTTTTAAATTCAGCCTTTTAAGGAGGTATGTTGAGTCCTTTGTTTTGTGTCACATCCCATTCACAAATTTCATGCATTGTTGTGCATATACATGCAAAAATAAGTTTGCTACTGAATTGGTTTCACTTAATCCTATCTACTCCAATCTTGTTTCATTTGAAATGCTTAGGATTTTTGTGAAATTTGTGCATCCTTGTTTTGTTATTAGTTTAGGCCACATTGTGATCAATTCTTGTTAATTTTGGCCTATGCAAACTATTGTCTTGACATGCATAACTTGTGTTTCTCATAACCATAACACTTGTGTAAGTTTAGGTCCATTTCTTTTGAGTGCATACAGCATCCCTAAGGTAAATTATTCCTACACTTTTACTTGTTGTGAGAGTAATGTTTTTGAAATGGCAAAGGCAATGAAAGTGATGCCTAGAGTTAAGATAAAAATTGTGCAAAGTTTCATATTTTTTGTGCTAATTGTTTCTAACTTTGTTTTTGACCCTGGAGGTATCAAAATTATCATTGTATTTGGACATTGGTTCAGGTTTTCCACAAGATTAAAACTCCATACACAAGCATTCCATGCTATTGGTGCTTATGTGAAAGGTAAGTGCTCATGTGTTCATTATTTAATTGTTATTGATTCAATTCCCTTTTCTAATGTAGGTTTTGATTCGAGGACGAATCCTTCTAAGGAGGGGGGAGCTGATACGATCAAAGAAGGCACAACCAAGGATAGAAAGGATCCATTGAAGATGACTAGTGGACAATTGACAAGGAAAAAGGCTAAGGAGCTGCTGAAACATGCAAGGAATCATATGGAGATGATGCCCAAGCTCGGATGTTGACAGATTAGCGATGTTCTGGTAGAAAAATCATATCTTGAGTAAAACAGAATAGAATTGAGTGATTCTTGATTTATTGGAAATCTAACATCTGTAGCTACAAATCATATGAAGACCATGAAAGCCATTTTGCACGATAAGGAGGTCCAATTTAGCTTCAAAGTCACGATTTACGAGTTATCGCTGGTTCAGAAGCAGTTGCAGTAATTTGGGCATATCTTTGGCTTCAGATGTCCGTTTTGTGTGGTTCAAGTGTCATTTCAAAGATACGAAAGAGATATACAACTTTCATGATTTGCATTTTAAGAAATCATGGCTGTATCAAGTTCAAATTTCAGCTTGAAGTTGAAGACACAAGCAGGAACCACCTGAGAAGACTATTTTGGGGTTTTTATGGCCAATCTTATTTTGTAACGTATTTTATTTTAGTTTCCTATTTATTTACATTATTTAGGATGTTATTTAGGCCATGGAATTGATTCAGGTCATTTAGGATAAAAGGAATTCGCTGCACACCTTAAACATGTGTTAAAAGGGTGTAGGAATCCTAGTTTGACTAGGTTTTCTTGAGTCCTTTGTAACTAGGTTTCCTAGGTGACTTGGGCTGCGAATTTTGCCCAGATTTTTACCCTAGTTTAGGCCTATATAAAGGCACATATTCTGGATGTAAACACACAGATTAATGCCAAAATAATATTGCTCTTTGGAGAGGTTTTCTCTTTGGTTCTTTGTGGACTACCTTGGTGCACAAGTGTGCTTGTGTTCTCGGTATTCTTATACTTCTCGTTTCTAGTCACAGGTTGATTAGGGGTGGGGGTCTTCAAATCCAGTCTCTTTGATGTCTTGTGGAGCTTGAAAAACATCTTGGGTGCGTTTCATGGTCTTTATACCATCGGGGTTCGCATCATTTAGTTTACATATGGGTATAAGTTGGAGAGCTTGTTATTGGCCTGACCCACCATGAGAACGCTACATGGATCGTTATATGAGTATCATAAGTGATTCTCATAGTGATCATGATATATGTAGTCCTTTGACCTAAGGTCATCAAGGTTCCCTATATGTGAGTCACATACTTTGATACTTCTGTTTGTTGCTCATAACTGAGTGAACTTCAAGGAGGTTATTGGGTATGTCATATATCATGCAGAGGGATTTCTATGATCAAGATGGGATTTGTCTCTCCTATGTGATTGTAGTGATATCTTCAGGCCCCTTTATAGAGTGAGAATTAGAAAATGCATGGCCACGCTTGGATGAGTTGATATATGATATCAATGTCATCAGTTTAAGTTAGTTTACTCAATAATCAAGAAACCAAAGATTGGGCTATACGAGAGTGACACATTCCATGTCTCGTGCCTAGTCTTGATATGTTGGACAAAGGGACAATGGCATATGTGACTAATGATGATAAAGGTTTAGTCGAATCATTGACAATCTTGTCACTTGGGCAGCAATGATGTGTTGCTGGACACTGCTCATTGCTTATGATCATAAATGTGATTTATGATCATTGCCAACATGGTAAGAGCCTATTGGGACACACACATAGAGCTATTTGGATTATTAGAGTGCATGGGCTAAATATTTGGGTTATGGTTTCATAATAATTTCGTGTTAATAATGGGCCCAGAAGTTGAGCCATTATTAAGCCTAAAATTAAAGCCTAATTGGATTAGGGCTTTGAAACCCATAAGGCCTAAAAGTTTAGTCTCACTATAAATACAACTTTTAGTGAGAAATTTGTAGCATTTTGCCTTATCCTCCCAAAGAGGACAGCCACACTCTTGTCTTACAATTCCTTGGAGAATGCAAGCTAGCACTGCGAACTTAAGAGAAACACATCTGTCAGGACGTGGTGGAAGCGTGGTGATCCCGAGAAGCTGTGTGGATACCATAGAGAGCGTGAACACGTCAACTATTCAGGTTTTTGTGATTCAACTCTATGGTTCGGCAAAATAACTCAACTGAATTAGGTATGAAAATTTTTGAACACCAGGTTTACCCCATTTCATTTGGATCCTAGAGGGTTTCGGTTAAATTCCGCTGCACTTGTTTGGCTCCCAAAACCCTACAGTTACATTTTTTCTAGCTATATATGTGCGCAAATTGAAACTTCATGAAACTAGTTGATTAACCTAGAAAATGCAAGATGCATGCTCATTTAGCTTTGACTTTAGTACATGGAAACCATAAAACATTCACATGGCCAATGTACTTTTTCATAAAAATCAAGTTCAAAAAGTAAAAGCATACATAATCAACATTTGTATTATCATTAGTAAACATAATAACCATGTGAGGACATCCAAAAAAAGTAGACTAAGATTCTTCACCCAAGAGCAACCCTAGAGTCTAAGGCTCTAAACATAAATATGAGAGGCAACTAGGCATGCAACATATACATGCCTTTACAAAAAAACCTCCCAACTAACTCCCACCTTGGGGATGAGTCCTAGTGGCGAGTTGCAAAAGTCTATGAACGTACTACTAGCCTCTCCAGCCAAGAAAATTACTATAGTTAGAACTATTACTTCACTGATAGGTAACTAAGAAAACTAGAATCATAAATATTCCCATAACAATATACTTGCAACAAAAGACTACTGAGACAACCCTCAGCGGTTATCGGGCTCAACATGGTCAGAATCTGCACAACATAAGATAAAAGAGTGAGAATTTATAATTCTCTGTAAGGGATCTTCACCTGCAAGGAAAATGCTAAGAACAACACATATATTATCATATGTAATTTGCTGTGAGAATGTACAATGTGAGCCTAAACTTATACGCATACGTTTCAGTCCCTTGCCCCTTATCCTCCACCTAGTCCTTAAACTACAAGGCAAAGCCATGTCTACTAGTAGGCATCACTTACTAGCCTAACTAGTGAAGTTCATTACTAGTTGAACCTCCCTTATGTTGTACAAGGGCACTACGGTTGGATTGAAAGTTCCTAGGTCCCGAAGAACCCACTTGGTGTACTAAGTTTTCCTCATCAAGACCTTGACCCCAAAGGTACAACTAAGGTCTTGACAGTACTAAACCTTCCACTTCTGCTAATGGTGTATAATTATGGCCCTTTAACTAGTTTTCCCATGAAGTGCACTTACCATCCAAGCACTATGAGAAAACGCCTAGATCATGAGAGAGTTTTGGGAGTTCCAGAGTGCCATTGTATATTTACAACCTTGAGACACCCCTAGGACCCTCCCGGATCTCCTCCTGTCTTCTAACAAAAAGTCAAGTTTGTTGGCAAAATAGGGCATTGGGGCTATGGTGCCGCCATTGCTGTAGCACCATAGGATTTCCATTCGGATGATTTTGGAAGCATGTCCTAGGTGCTGCAGCACCGGCAACACTACAACCCTGGATTCCAAGAAAAGCCTCAAAAGCCTCTTGGGAGACTTCCTATGGCCTCTAAGACAACTTTGGATGCATCCAATCATCATATACCAATAAAACAACTTGCGTAGGCCATAATTACACCATTGTAAACATCCTATGATGCACCAAAACTGATAGCCAAAGGGCTATCGCCCATGAAGACCTTCTCCCTTGGAGGAATATAACACCACCCTCAAGACTTTATAACACCACCCTTGGGAACACACATGGCCATCTCCGTGAAAAAGGAACCTTGCCACCGTCAGAGTTACACACTATAAACCTCGGGATTGTAAGTGTACTTCCTTTGAAAAAGGGAAACGTCTCCCGAAGATGGTTTGCCATTCCAAAGGGCCTTCCGCACTAGCCACTAGGGAAACTCCATGTCTGAAGGGGTCTAAAAGAAAAATGACAAATACAATTGAGGGATCTCTAACATAGAAGCCTTGCACACACCCCTACCTTCTGGCAAGAACTGCCTACGGCTACCTGGAGATGCCTGTATCCAAAGGTATGGATCGGATCTAGCCAAACACGTGTCCTGATCTAAACAGGTTATGTAAAATGGCCATCTCCCTCCATCCTCCTATAAATACTTGGGAGGCTTGCGGCTAAATGACACGGGACTATCTTCCTTATACTCTCAACTCTTAAACAATTTCTCTCCCATACACTGACTTGGGCATCTGAGGCTTCTCCCCAAGAAACATACTCTTGGGAGATCCTAAGCCACTTTCTTCTAGATCTTGCAGATACCTTCTCATCGGAAGTCTTTGTCAGGCCTAGCATGTCATGCAATGAAAATGCCACCGGGCATCAATTGGCACCATATATGGGATCCCATTCTCAAGTGACTCTTGTTGAGACCCAGCGTTCAAAGGACAAGGGACTCCTGAAGCCCCAGTCCTCACCAAAAACTCAAGCAACGATTGAACAGGTAGCGGCGTAGACTTCCATGCTAGAGGACTCCATGATTTTCAGCATTCTATCATGGCTAAAATCACACAAAAACTTGACCAAAGGAGGTAAGTGGTAGCTCTTAGAAGGAGAACATCCTCTCCAGACACACGTTCGGAGAAAAGTCAAAAGTCACCTCATCGGAGCTCTGGAAGCGGGGTTCTCACGATGAGTCCTCAACAGAGAACACACTGTCTCGGGGATGTTGCACTATAGGAACTAGGTCGAAAGAGCCCAAAACCTCCTGCCAATGAAGTCCATCCTCAGACGAGAAGTCCCTATCCCCACACTAGAGAAGTTACTCGCTAAAAAGAAGATGTCATTCTCCGTTGCCTGTGGCTGCCAGGCAACGAGGAGTGGATGGTACCACCATCTTGATGGAGAAAATCCTAGAGAGGTTGGAAAAGGTAGAAAAATAGGTCTTTCCAAAGCCTGTCTAGTCAAGGCTATTAAAGACCTTCACTAGAGAAGAGTCCCCCTTTATCTGTACGATAATAGAGGCACTAATGCCCAACGACTTTTGGGTACTGAGTCTAGAGACATATGATGGGTGCAGCGATGCCCAAGCCCACTTGATAAAATATAGGAGGAGCATGGTGCTTCATGGTGCCGATCACACCACCGTCTGTAAATGTTTTGAAGTCACCTAGTGATACGATCAAAGAAGGCACAACCAAGGATGGCAAGGATCTATTGAAGAAAACTAGTGGACCATTGACAAGGAAGGAGGCTAAGGAGCTCACTAGTGCACTTCAAGCTCGGCTGTTGACAGATTGGCGATGTTCTAGTGGAAAAATCATATCTTGAGCTAAACAGATCCGAATTGAGTGATTATTGATTCATTGGAAAGCTAACATCTAGAGATACAGATCATATGAAGACCATGAAACCCAGTTTGCTCGTTAAGGAGGTCCAATTTAGCTTCAAAGTCGCGATTTACGAGTTATCGCTGGTTCAAAAGCAGTTGCAGTATTTTGGGCATATCTTTGGCTTTAGATGTCCGTTTTCTGTGGTTAAGGTGTCATTTCAAAGATAAGAAATAGATCTACAACTTTTATGCTTTGAATTTTGAGAAATCATGCCTGCATCAAGTTCTAATTTCAGCTTGAAGTTGAAGACACAAGCAGGAACCACCTGAGAAGACCATTTTGGGGTTTTTATGGCCAATCTTATTTTGTAACGTATTTTATTTTATGTTCCTGTTTATTTACATTATTTAGGATGTTATTTAGGCCATGGAAGTGATTTAGGTCACTTAGGATAAATGGAATTCGCTGCACACCTTAAACATGTGTTAAAAGGGTGTAGGAATCCTAGTTTGACTAGGTTTTCTTGAGTCCTTTGTAACTAGGTTTCCTAGGTGACTTGGGCTGCGAATTTTGCCCAGATTTTTACCCTAGTTTAGGCCTATATAAAGGCACATATTCTGGATGTAAACACACAGATTAATGCCAAAATAATATTGCTCTTTGGAGAGGTTTTCTCTTTGGTTCTTTGTGGACTGCCTTGGTGCACAAGTGTGCTTGTGTTCTTGGAGTTCTATACTTCTCGTTTCTAATCACAGGTTGATTAGGGGTGGGGGTTTCAAACCTAGTCTTTTTGATGTCTTGTGGAGCTTGAATCACATCTTGGGCGCGTTTCATGGTCTTTATACCATAGGGGTTCGCATCAGTTGGTATCAGAGCCACAAGTTCCATTGAAGGACATATCTTTGTGTTCTTGTTTCTCTTCGGTTTTCTTTCAATTTTGTTCAGTAAATTCATGTCTTAATCCTCTGTTTTAATCCTTTTTCTTCTTGTTTCAGGTCTGTCCTTTTTATTCCATCCTTGTTCAAGTCCAAAAATCACAAAAACAACAAAAAGAAGTCAATTCGTGTTACCTTGTGTTCTCGGTTTCAATTCAATTGTTCTTGTTTATTCCTTATCTTTCTGTTTCGTGTCCAGCCCTATTAATCTCTCTTGTTTTCATTGTTTCCAGCATCCTAGAGTCAAGAAAACACCAAAAAAAAGAAGGACCCAAGTTGAGGAAGTTTCGGTACAACAAAAGTTGTTTCAAAATTGTGGAAGTTTCATAGTTTCTTGTTTTGGCCGAATTGAAAACTGACTTTTTGTCTTTGGCAGCAAGGAACCTCAAGGAGAACGTTGTTTAGCATCAAAACAGCAAGCAAAAAGAAAAAAAAAAAAAAAAAAAAAGAGAAAAGAAAAAAAAAAAAGAGAAAAAAAAAGAAGAGAAAGAAAAAGAAAAGAGCTTGCAAAAAAAAGGAGTTTTTCACAAAGTGTTGAAAGTTTTGTGCCCCAAAACCTATCCCATTGTTTTTGAGCCAAAAAGCTTTCTTTGTGGTTCTTGTGATCATCAATTGCAAGGGCTTCCTAGAGTCTTTTAAAGCTTGTTTAGCCCACCTCTTTTGGAGTCAAAATAGTTCTTCAAAAATTCAAGTTTTCTTGTGTGCTTTGAGGATAGTTTTCTTAGAACTTTTGAGAACTCTTTGAATAGCAATATCTCACTAACAAATTGAGTGTTTGAGTGTTCATCTTTTGAGTGAAACACGTGAGGTGAGTGTTTGTGAGGATCTTTGTTATTTTCAGGAGTATGGAGGGCCAGGAGGATAGGAGGATGGAAGTGAGAAACAATGATGAGCCAACCATGAGAGAGCTTCAAGAAACTCTCAATAGACTTGTGGGGAGGATTGAGGACATTGACTTGAGGTTGCCAAGGAGACCAAATCCCATCTTGCAACCAAGGAGAGGTCCAAGGAGAGAAGAACCCGAGGAGGAAGAAAGAGTTTGGCATGACCATGGGTTTCCAAGGAGGTGTGAGCCAAGGGAGGACAACAATCTAAGCTCCATCAAACTTACCATTCCACCTTTCCAAGGGAGGAGTGATCCAGATGCATATTGGGAGTGGGAGCAAAAGATTGAGATGGTGTTTGATTGCCATCATTACTCCGAGGAAAAGAAGGTTAAATTGGCTACCATAAAGTTCACTAATTATGCTCTTGTATGGTGGAATCAGGATGTTATTTCTAGGAGAAGGAATGAGGAGGAGCCCATACACACATGGAGAGCCCTTAAAGCCTTAATGAGGAGGAGATTTGTGCCTAGCTACTACACTAGAGATCAACGCCTAAAGCTTCAAAAGCTAGTGCAAGGCCAAAGGAGTGTGGAGGACTACCATAAAGACTTGGAGATAACCTTGACTCGAGCCAACATCATGGAGGATGAGGAGACCACCATTGCTAGATTCATTAATGGTCTCAATCCTGAGATTGCCAACAAAGTGGAAATGGCGCCTTATTTCAACATGGAGGATTTGCTTCATTATGCCACCAAGGCCGAAAGGATCATCAAAAGGTCCAAGGCATCCAAGATGTGTCAAGGAGGAATTTCCACATGGAGAGGAGCATGGAGTAAGGATGTAAGAGAAGTACCCAAGCCAAAAGTGGAGGCCACAAAAGGAGACTTGTCTCGGCCTCAACAAGAAAAGTCAATCATGCTTGTACCACTTTCACCACAACAAGTCTTGGAGGATCAAAGAAAAATTCAAAGTGAGGTTGAGAGAAAAGAAAAAGAGGGGAAAGTTGAGGGCAAGAGTGATGAGGGGAAAGCCGAGAGAACAACCGAGAGATTATGTGAGAAGAGTGAACATGAGGGGAAGAAGAGTGGAGAGTTCCCGAGAGAAGAAATTGAGTGCGAAGTTGAGAGAAGACAAGAGTGTAATGAACCCAAGCCGAGTGAAGAGAGAAAGACCTACAGAGAAGCCATACTTTCATCTAACATAACAAAGTCTTTTTCTAGTGTTGTGTTGTCTTCTTTTCAGGACTTAAGTGGAGATAAGCTACAAGAATCAAGTGAGTTGCTGTCCATTAAAGAAGTTGGTGTTCCCAATATTCTAAGCCATGTCCCATGCATCAAACCAACAAAGGAGGTTGAGAAGGAACAATTTGAGGTAAGTCCAAGTGATTTCATATGCAAAAGTTTGCCTAACATTGTTTCTTATCCTATGGTTCAAGGGGATGAAATTGTTGCAACTCTACCCAAAGTCATTGAGTGCAAAGGTGAAAATTTTGTGGTTCCAAAGGAAGATACTTGGAGACTAAGTCCAACCACTGTAATGTATTTCTTCCTAACACCTAGATTTGATGTGGTTTTGCATGAAAATCTCAAACAACATGTGTTTGCTTGCAATGTTATTTTGACAAATGGTTTTCATGAAACTAGATTAAGAGAAGGAAGTAAGCATGGAAATTTGACAAAATATGGTTTTAAGGCTTCTAATTCTTTAGTTTTGTCAAATGCTCTTTGGAATTGCTTGAGTTTCTCTAAAGAAAAATCTGTTTTGGAGTCTTTTGTTTTTGAATTTGTTTGTTTTGCATCCATTTCACATTGTTTTGTTCTATCTCAAGTTAAATCTACTTCTTTGGAATTTTTCATGCATAAATTAGCTCATACACATACATTACATACTTCTTTGATTGCCATTCATGTTCAGCCCATTTTTGTGTTTCAATCTTTAATTTCCAGCAAGCATTCTTTTATCTTGACACATGCATTACACAAATTTTTGTGCCTTGATATTTTTGCTTTATGTCCAAACTTGAAAGTTTTTATTTTTAGTGAAAATTCTGGTTTTAAATTCAACCTTTTAAGGAGGTATGTTGAGTCCTTTGTTTTGTGTCACATTTCGTTCACAAATTTCATGCATTGTTGTGCATACACATGCAAAAATAAGTTTGATCTTGTTTCATTTAAAATGCTTAGGATTTTTGTGAAATTCGTGCATCCTTGTTTTGTTATTAGTTTAGGCCACATTGTGTTCAATTCTTGTTTGTTTGAATGGCCTATGCAAACTATTGTCTTGACATGCATAACTTGTGTTTTTCATAACCATGACACTTATGTAAGTTTAGGTCCATTTGTTTTGAGTGCATACAGCATCTCTAAGGTAAATTATTCCTACACTTTTCCTTGTTGTGAGAGTAGTGTATTTGAGATGGCAAAGGCAATGAAAGTGTTGCCTAGAGTTAAGATGAAAATTGTGCAAAGTTTCAAATTTTTTGTGCTAATTGCTTCTAACTTTGTTTTTGACCCTGGAGGTATCAAAATTATCATTGCATTTGGATATTGGTTCAGGTTTTTCACAAGATTAAAGCTCCATACACAAGCATTCCATGCTATTGGTGCTTATGTGAAAGGTAAGTGCTTATGTGTTGATTATTTCATTGTTGTTTATTCAATTCCATTTTCTAATGTAGGTTTTGATTCGAGGACGAATCCTTCTAAGGAGGGGGGAGCTGATACGATCAAAGAAGGCACAATCAAGGAAGGCAAGGATCCATTGAAGATCTAGTGGACCATTGATTGAAGATAACTAGTGGACCATTGACAAGGAAGAAGGCTAAGGAGCTCACTAGTGCACTTCAAGCTCGGATATGATGTTTGGATGTTGACAGATTGGCGATGTTCTGGTAGAAAAATCATATCTTGAGCTAAACAGATCAGAATTGAGTGATTCTTGATTCATTGGAAAGCTAACATCTGGAGCTACAAATCATATGAAGACCATGAAACCCAGTTTGCACGTTAAGGAGGTCCAATTTAGCTTCAAAGTCGCGATTTATGAGTTATCGCTGGTTCAGAAGCAGTTGCAGTATTTTGGGCATATCTTTGGCTTTAGATGTCCGTTTTGTGTGGTTCAGGTGTCATTTCAAAGCTAAGAAAGAGATCTACAACTTTCATGCTTTGAATTTTGAGAAATCATGGCTGCATCAAGTTCGAATTTCAGCTTGAAGTTGAAGACACAAGCAGGAACCACCTGAGAAGACTATTTTGGGGTTTTTATGGCCAATCTTGTTTTGTAACGTATTTTATTTTATTTTCCTGTTTATTTACATTATTTAGGATGTTATTTAGGCCATGGAAGTGATTTAGGTCACTTAGGATAAATGGAATTCGCTGCACACCTTAAACATGTGTTAAAAGGGTGTAGGAATCCTAGTTTGACTAGGTTTTCTTGAGTCCTTTGTAACTAGGTTTCCTAGGTGACTTGGGCTGCGAATTTTGCCCAGATTTTTACCCTAGTTTAGGCCTATATAAAGGCACATATTCTGGATGTAAACACACAGATTAATGACGAAATAATATTGCTCTTTGGAGAGGTTTTCTCTTTGGTTCTTTGTGGACTACCTTGGTGCACAAGTGTGCTTGTGTTCTTGGAGTTCTATACTTCTCGTTTCTAATCACAGGTTGATTAGAGGTGGGGGTTTTAAACCCAGTCTTTTTGATGTCTTGTGGAGCTTGAATCTCATCTTGGGCACGATTCATGGTCTTTATACCATCGGGGTTCGCATCACCTAGTTAGGGCCGACAACTGCATGGTACAACTCCATAGCCCCTGAAACCATAATGCGTTTCTAGGAGTTGTCCACCACCTTCACCCAGTGCCTCATCGAAAGCAGGCTGATAATGAAGATGCCCGTCTAGATGTTCGACATAGCCCAAAAGAACAAGGAAACCATTCAAAACTACATCGAGAGGTTTAACCGAGAAGCCCTTAGTGTGCTAAACTTCCGTCCCAAAAATTTGAATCCCGCTATGATCAGGGGACTCAGAAAGGACTCATAACTCTTCTACGAATTCTCCAAAGATCCCCTTAACAACCTCAGAGAATTCTACCAAAAAGCCGAGCAGCACATGATAGCCTAGGAGTGAAGGATGGGCAACCCAAAGTTTGACCACAATCACTTCGACGGTCAGAGTCACCAACCTCGGTATTCAACCATGGGAGGGGACAGACCTCAGAAAGCAACGGGGAATAGACCAGTATTGTTTACTCCCTGAACACCACAAAAACGAACGTCCTGATGCCCTCATGAGACAGGGAACCACAATCCAATGTCTGAAGGCAATAACCTAGGACAATAAGAAAAACATGAAGAAATTCTGCCAATTTCATCGAGACCATGGGCACGACACTAAGGATTGCTTTCAACTATAGAAGTACATTGAATCTTTGATCAAGCAAGGGCAAGTTTGTCGCTAGTTGCGCATGCAGTCACCCAAAGCCCGAGAAAGAAAGGAAGAATATAAAAAAGGAGAGGATGAGGATTATGGCTCTGACCAACATCATAATCAAAGTCCCAGGAAACACCCACCACCTCCAGCCAGTATAATCCAGATGATCATAACCGAAATACTCTCAACTGAGTAGAAAAGGGAAGCATACGAAATCGCAATGATTGAATTCGACAACCCAATGAACAAACTTGTTTGAGAAGACAGGTCTAAAGTGAAGCTTCCACATGATGACCCTCCAATAATTATGGCAAGGATAGGAAGTTGGGATGTTGCCCTCTCCAGGGTAGTCCAATTATGGTGCCAAAATTGTGCATTTAGACCCCTAAGATTGGTAATGTTTTGTAGGCCATCAGAAAACTACCCTTAGTGTGCATGCCCAAGTGGCCCTCTTTGACAATATGTAAACACATTCATATTGGTCTTACCATCACACACATATTCACATTTTATGTACACCATGGCAACAAAGAAGGAAAACACTAGCACAAGTCTTAATCTTGGCTATAACACATTAGGCAATCTTGTTAAGTTCTAGTACCCCCTATTTTTGTTGCTCCATTATCAAGTAGAGACTTAAAGCAAACTAGTGAATTTTTTTTTACATCAATAGCCCAACTATGGACCAAGTTATGGATTTTCGAAGTTTGCTACCAAATTCTGACCAAATGAATAGTAACTTAGAGAAATTTTCTATGTCATATACTTGGATATAAGGCTCTAAATTCTACAATTCCAATTCCTAGTTCAACCCCTAGATGTTCTCTAGGTGTTGTCAAAATTTCATACAAAGATTCCTTTTACATAGGAAGATACAGAACTTTAAGTACAGAGTCAAAATTCTAGTCACTTTATGGCCATTTTGCCCACACAAAATTTCATAAGCATGCAAACACTTCATAGAGTTATCCCATATATGTCATTTACACATAAGAAATACATTCCCTTGCATTTAACAACCATATGTGGCTAAAACAGAATTTACAAGAAAGTAGCCCATCTTCACACTTAGGCAACTTTGCACCACATCACTTACATAACCAAAACATACACATATGTTCACATACTTGTCTCATTTTACATACACTACATGTACGTGCAAACATCCACTACAAAATGGCCTTAACTTAGCTAAACACACACCCTAGGTTATAGGAGTGCCTGAGACACATTGGACTCCAAAGCAGGATGCTGGACATCTGCTGCATTACACAATAAGTGCCACTGTTAAAAATACCAAATGTGCTCCTAAAATCACCAAACTTTCCAGACCATAAACTAGACATATGGAAGTTCATGTACCTAAAATTTCAAATCAAAACCCAAACCACAAATGTCAGTTTGAATGTGATCTTTCAACTAGACCTAAAATGACAGAATTGAGGGGAGTAAGTTTCATTGAGAAACTTAGTAAAGGTAGCACTTGGATTCAATAGGCAATGTAAACATCATTAAAACCTGCATCCAAAGACACTAAAACACAAAACCACAATGGATATATACAAGATATAGCAACCAAATGCAATAGCCATTCACAACCAACAAACACATGAAATGTGGCAGTAACATATACCATAGGTTAGTCCATAAAAAACATAATAAACTTAACCAAATAACTATGGCAGCCCTCCTTAAGCTAATGTTTGGCCTTAGGAGGGATTTAACACTAGTTAGTACTCACTTTGGGTTCTAGAAACCCTCATTTCACTGCCATCTTTGTGCACTTCACACTAGGTCACAAAACCTTCAATAAGTGCACTCCCCTAACTAAGCTTGGTTCATCAAGCTCATGGATCTCTTCCAAGCTTAGTCCTAGCTCCATGGTTACCTAAAAATATAGAAAACAACCCATGAGAGCAAGAGAACCCTTACAAAAGTATGTAGGCTGAATTTGAAGCTTGATCGTTGAAGTACTCAAGCAATAGCTCTAGTTTGAAGGTGTGGTGGCTATGGAGGAAGTGTGGCTGTGTTCTTGGGCTGGAAAAGGATGAAAATGGGAGAGAGATAAGTGAATTTACCACTTAAATGGGCTTAAATGAGCTTAAGGGTACAAAACACACTTAACAAGCTTAACCTTGCTTTATGTCATTTTCCTTCACACTAATTATAGTTTCTTTGTCTTCAGCTCATTCACACACATGTGCCCAACATTTTTGACCCACTTATCAAGCCTTGGCTGCCTCCCCCATGGTGGGATAATTTCACAAGCTCACACTTTGATTTATGTCAAAGGCATACACATCCTAAGGCCTGCATTAGAACACTTAGGTCCTTTATGCCTTTTTGTGTTTTCTTTATCCTTAGTTGTGTTCCATAAGCAATTTGGTCCTCCAACAGCACTTTTATACCATTCATATCCTTCCCATAACTCTCCAAATCTCTTTTGTGAAAGTTTTACAATTGAGTTCCCAAATTTCCAAAACCTTACAAAAAAGTCCGTAGGTTGCTTGACAAACAAGCAATCCTTAAGGCTTTTCCTGAAGGCCAAGTTACCAACTTGGAACACTTTTAAGGAGGTGTTCATTATACCTTTTACCCCTTTCACTTCAATCACTATAAAGAGAATTAAACAATATAATGGCTTTTTGACCACTATGCCACACTTGTAATTCTCCCATTTTTGATTGGTTGTAACAATCGTCCCCCCTTAAAAATTTGGTCCTCCAAAATAGCGTTTAGCTTTAGGTATTCTTCAGGGTACCTTTCCATGAGGTCTTTTTCAATTTCCCAGGTTGCTTCTCTTTCAGAGTGGAGTGACTATTGAACTTTAACCATGGGAATAAGTTTGTTTCTTAACCTTTTGGTATGCTTGGCTAACATAGCTATAGGTTTCTATTCATATGTCAAGTTGGGTTCCAACTGTATGTTTTCCACTACAATAGCATGCTTTGTGTGCAATAGACACTTCTTAAGCATACTAATGTGAAAAACATTATGAACACTTGCATGCTAGGAGGTAAAGCTAACCTGTATGCTACCTTGCTAACTCTATCCAAGATCTCATAAGGACCTATGTATCTTGCAGCTAACTTGGTTCTTCTGCCAAAAAAGATAGTGCCTTTGGTTGGTGCAACTTTCATACAAACATTGTCACCAACCATAAATTCCAAGTCTCTCTTTCTTTTGTTCCCAAAGGTTACGGTCCTTTCATTAGTTGCCTTTAATCTCTCTTAAATTTTCTTAATTTCGACAGTAGTCTTTTCAATAATTTCGAGAACAAACTCTAGCCTGTCTGAGGTTCCACCCAATAGTGAAGTGTCATGCACCTTCTTCCATATAATGCTTCATAAGGTGCCATGCCAATGGTACTTTGGTAACTATTGTTATATGAGAATTCCACCAATGGCAAGTGTTGGTCCGATTCACCTTTGAAATCCAACACACAGCTCCTGATCATGCCTTCCAATATCTATTTCACGCTTTCAGATTGCTCATCTGTCTAAGGATGATAAGTAGTACTCAGGTGGATTTTGGTTCCTAGTGTGATATGAAAAACACTCCAAAATCGAGCTGTAAATCTTGGATCTCTATCAGATACAATTGAATCTGGCACCCCATGTAATCTCACTATCTCCTGGACATACATCTAAGCTAACTTCTCCAAGGGGTCGGTGAGGTTCATAGGTAAGTAATGGGCACATTTGGTTAGCCTATCCACAATGACCTAGATTGTATCATTCCTTACTCTTGTCATAGGCAACCCAGTCAAAAAGTCGATGGTTATGTTGCCCCATTTACTCACTGGTATAAGTAGAGTCTGTAGGGTACTAGCTAGCTTCTGATGCTCTACCTTTACCCTCTAGCATGTGGCACATTTGGAGACATAATGACCTGGCCGTCCTTGGCCCTTGCCTAGGAGACCTGTGAGAGCTGGTCTCATGGTGGATTGCAATTAGCTAGTTGTATATGTGCATGAATTAAAACTTCATGATGCTAGTTGATTATGCTTTGACATAGATTAACGAAAACAATAAAACACTGCTTTGGCCAAGAGATTTCCATAGAAAATAAGTTCAAATAGACAAAGCATACAAAATCAACATTTATGTGAGTTTACTACACATAACAACTATGTAGGAGAATTCATCCATAAAGTAAACTAATGCCCTCACCCAAGAGCAACCCTAGAGTCTAGAACTCCTCAAAACATAAACAAGGGAGGTGACTAAGAGTGCTATATATACAAGCCTCAACTAAGACCTTCTTGATCTAACTCCTACCTTGCATGTAAGTCCCAGTGGCGAGTTTAGCAACTTCAAAATCTGCACAGTTTAGCAACTTCAAAATTTGCACTCCCACCTTGGATACAAGCCTCAACGGTTACCCAGTCTAGCAACTTCAAAATCTGCACAGCATTACTAGGCAGTGAGAACTTAAACATTCTCAGTATGGGTCTTCATTGTACCTACAAGAAAATTACTAAGGACTCCATATATGACAACATATGTAACCTGCTGTGAGCTCTTACATCTTGAGGGTCTGATATATATGCACATATAACTAGGTCCCTTGCGACCTCTCTTCACCTAGTCCTTGAACCACAAGGCATAGCCTTGTCCTCTAACAAGCTTAGCTTGCCAGGCTAACTAATGATAAATCACTAGTTGAACCTCTCTCATTTATATTGTACAGGGGAATTATGGTGGGACTAGTGCAGACTAGGCCATAAAGACCTTGTAGACTAGGTGCACTAAGGTTTCACCTTGCAACCTTATGGCTAACGGCATGGCTAGGTCGCCAAGGGTTCTAAACCATTCACCCAAGCTAGTGGTATTTAGTTGTAATCCTTAGTAAACTAGTTTTCTTGCTTATGGTACAAGTTACCATAAAACCTTATAAAACTCAAGAAAAGTCCTAGGTCTCGAAGCACTTGTGGAAGTCTCAGTGTACCCCTGGAATACTTAGACCCTACGATACCCTAAGAACCCCCTTAGTTCTCCCCTCGACCTTCCTAGCAAAACTTGGAAAATTCAGGCAACCTGCCAATGATGAGGCGTTGTCAAAGTTGGTAATGTTTTGCCAACTTTTCTGGTATTGGCGACGCGTCATGGACAATGGTACCAAACTGGCAACGCATAACCAATCTGCAAATCTACAGAATTTTCACAGATTTTGCTGCTATCAACTTTGGACACTTACCAAACATATCAACCATGCTTGGTTAGCCTCCAAACTTCACATACATGTAAAACATGTTGCATAGATCACAACCAACTATCTCAAGCCAATCAATGATGCATTATAACATCATTCCAATCATCACAACCCTCATAGTCCACCATGATTCAACCTTGTTCACTAACTAATGCTATTGCTAAAATTACTCAAATTCTTTAAGCAAACTCACTCCAATAGCATTAATTGAACTTAAAAAGATAGCTCCCTTACCTCAAATCGAAGTAACAAGCAAGAATCAAGCACTCTTTAAAACCACTAAGCTCACCAAAGCACCACCTAAGTTCCAAGCAAAACATAGGCAACCAACATCAAATTCTCTCATTCTAACCAAAACCCAATCTCCTAACTAACCAATCAACATGAATTCAATCAAAAACACATTGGTTACCTCGTACTAAAAATAGGGGATGGGAGAAAACATGCTTCCAAGCTCCAAAACCATAGTTTTATGCTTAAAATGAGCTCCCAATGGCCCATATACTTATGATGGATTCTCTTTTCACCAAGAAACTTTGATTTCAAGCTCAATTGGATCAAAAAATGAGGGTGGAGAGGATGAACTCGGGTTTATGGTAGCCACCCTTCACTTTACCCTTTTATAACCCTTGTTTAACACAAAAGCCACTAAAGTATTAGACATGATACTCTTAAGCCCCCATCTTTTGGTAACCTTAGCTATCCTTGAGTAATCCTTGTTCATTTCAACAAGTTTGGGTTAAAGTTAAAATTTAGGTTATAAAACTTCATTTTAACCACTCGAGACCTAACCCGGCTATTCAGGATACAAAATTACCTTTTTGCCCCTGAACCTCATTTAGTGCCTTAACCTCCTTAGAACTTAGTGAACTTTGCTAAAGTTTTCTATTCTTACTTTGTAAACATGAATGAAGGTTTCAAACTTCATTTAAAGTACTTTACCTTCTTCAAGCATGCTTCCCATTAGAGAGAGCCATAACACATAAGTAGTTATGTCTATCTTCTTATTTGGCCACCAAAAGTGAGTCTTCAAGTCTTTATACGTTTTCTCACTTCCTGGATGAATGTTCAACTTGCTTGTGTGAGGTTCTTCAAGTATTTCAACCCTGAGCTTTACTCTTTTTGGGACATAGACTCGGTCCTTGAAATACAGTAATCTCTGCTTGTAGGCAAAGGATTGACACAAGCAACCTTTTTTCTCTCCTAAAATCTATTTTAGATCAGGATCTGTCTCCTGTGCCTTTTTGGCTTCTTCAGTCAATCCAAACTAAATTCTCATTGTATATATTTGGGCTCCCTCCCACTTATGCCATTTATGCCATAGGCATAGCAAACTATTCTACTCATCATGATCAATTATGGATCCTCATTTTAGAAGACCTATGTACTTCCTGCTGAAGGCATTTACTACTAGATTCCCTTTTCCATCTGTGTACTCGATATAGTAGTCGTAGTCCTTGATGTATTCTAACCATCTCATTTGCCTCATGTTCAACTCTTTATGAGTGAACAAGTACTTTAGGCTCTTATCGTCAGTGTAAATCACAAAGGAACTACCCATCAAGTAATGCCTCCATTGCTTTAGAGAAAAAATCACTACTACCAATTCTAGGTCATAGGTAGGATAATTTTGCTCATGGGGTCTCAATGGCCTTGACCCATAAGCAATGACATTTCTGTATTGCATAAGCACATGTCCTAACCTAGATCTAGATACATCTGTATATATGATGTAGGGCTTGCTTGGATCAGGAAGAATCAATACTAGAGCTTTAGTTAACCTCTACTTGAGCTCCTGGAAACTCTTTTCACACATCTCAGTCTACTCAAATCTTTGACCCTTCTTGGTCAAATGAGTAAGAACTGAGGCAATAATCGAAACGCCTGATACAAATCTTTTGTTGTAACCAACTAATCCTAGAAAACTTCTATCTTCCTTTACAGCCTTTGGACTTTCCCACTCTTGCACTGCCTTGACCTTTTTAGGGTCTACCTTAAGGCCTTGTGCATCTAGGATGTGTCCTAGGAATGTCACTTCCTTTATCCAAAATTCACACTTGGATAACTTGGCATAAAGCTGATGTTTTAACAGAGTCTTTAAGAAAATCTTCATATGATGTTCATGTTCATTTTCATCCTTGGAATACACTAGGATGTCAACAATGAACACAACCACAAATTTGTCTATGTGTTATGAACACCCTGTTCATCAAGTCGATAAAAGCAGCTGGGGCATTAGTCAAACCAAATGGCATGATTGTGTACTCATAATGCCCATATCTAGTCTTAAATGCAGCCTTAGGAATATCCTCTTCCTTTACTCTCAACTAGAAGTATCCAGATCTCAAATCTATCTTAGGGAAGATCCTAGCTCCCTTAAGTTGATAAAAAAGATCCTTAATCCTAGAGAGCGGATACATGTTCTTGACTGTCACTACATTGAGCTTCATGTAGTCAATGCATAGTCTTAATGATCCATCCTTCTTTTTCGCAAAGAGAGTAGGAGCTCCCCATAGTGAAACACTTGGCCTTATGAAACCTTTTTCAACAAGTTCATCAAGTTGTTTCTTGAGCTCATTCATCTCTATGATTGGCATTCTGTAAGGAGGTGTGGGTATTGGATAGCTTCTAGTTGTAGCTTGATTTCAAACTCAATCTCTCTTTGTAGAGGAATACCTGGAAGGTCTTTAGCAAAGACTTGTGCAAAGTCTCTCACTACAGGTATTCTATCCACTTCTTCATCACAGTACAATTCATTCAATGCATAACGATAATCATGCTCAGAAATCACAGGTATCTTATTTAGTACCTCTAGTTCCATGCCATGCATTTCATACTCTAATTCCTTAGAATTCACTAATACATGCACTTCACCATTGGGAAATATGAATTCCTTCTTAGCATAATCAATTCTTTTGTTATGCATAGCAAGCCAATTCTTATCTATCACTAAATCATACTTAGGAATGTCCAACACTAGCAGACTAGTCATAACCTTAGTCTTTCCTACTACTAGCTCACAATCTTTAGCTAGGTCATTAGTGAAAAGACATTGAGTACCTGCTGTTTTCACTAAGGATATCCTAGGTATGATTTTAGTAGGGAATTTGATGGAATCAGCAAATTTCCTAGCCACTATAGACACACATGCACCAGTATCAAATAGAACACTAACATGCATACCATTAAGGTAAATGTTACCTCTTAATGCCCCTCCTTGTTGTGATGTCTCTAGCCTCTCCACTTGAAAGACTCTGCCGGCTCTCTACACTGGAGGCCGAAGCATTGGAGGCCACTGTTGTCCCTCCCAGTTGCTCCCCCTCTAGGTCCTGGCCTCTTTTGAGCTTGTGGGTAGTCTTTAATCCAATGATCCATGGATCCACATCTTAGACATGCTTGGGTGTCAAAATAGCAAGGTTTCTTTCCATGAAATTTTTTACATTTAGGGCACCTTAGGCCAGGGAACTTCCCCTTAACCTTGCCCTCACCACCAAGAATGGAATTATTGGCGATTCCCTTGCCTTGTGGTGGCTTCTTCTGCTTGCCTCCTGCCTGGCTACATTCCCTTGGTCCACTGGGAAAGTACTTAGTCTCATACTCCTCTTGATTTACTAGTAGAGCTTTCTGCACTACTTCATAGTATGTGACTACTCCAAAAGCTCTTACAACCTTTCTGATGTCTGACCTTAGGGCTCTGACAAATCTTTTGGCCTTCAAGTTCTCTAGTCCAGGATACTGAGGAGCATACCTCACTACCTGATTGAATTTGTGGTCATACTCTAGGACACTAAGGTTGTCCTACCTTAGAGCCTCAAATTCAGCTTGCTTCATATCCTTGACGGCATCACTGATATACTGCTCCTGGAACAACTAGGTGAACTTTGGCCAAGTCATTTCTATGTCTTCTCCTGGCCTTCTGCCTTTTTGGACAGCATATCTATCTTTGGTGCTCCTCCACCATATCTCTACATTGCCTACCAGATTGTAGGTAGGTAGTGACACTCTCTTGGTAGAGCTGAGTGGCATCCTCTCAAACATTTTTTCAATGAAGATTAACCACTGCTCAGCTCTCTCTGGCCCAGCTCTTCCATCAAACTGTGGAGGTCTCAGGACTTGAAACCTCTTCAATAGTTTGACTTCATCTAGGCCTTCTAGATCCTCTAATCTATGTCTCCTTGATCTATGAAAGCCCTCTATATGGTGATGCTATCTATGATCTCTTTGCCTTCTCCTCGATCTTCTCTAATGGCCATCCTCAATCTCATTCCTAGTGGAGGAATGGTCATAGACTGAGGGATTGATGCTAGACACCTAACCAATCTCAGACCTTAGTTTTCTTCGTTTTGGATTTCTCCTATCCTCATCTTCCTCCTCAATGGTCTCATCATTTGTGTCTTATAAGTTTCTAGAAGGAAAATATTCAAATGTGTTCCTAGTATCGTCTTCTAGTTGCTGCTGTACATCCTGAATTGGTTTTACTAGAGCTACTTAGATTCCATGCCATTGTGCTTGAATCAGTTTTACTAAGTTTACATTGATCAGAGCTAAGTTCCTCTAAAGCTCTAACCAAACCTGAGACACTTTAGGGTTTGGTACCCCTTGTTGCCCCTGATTCCCTTTATTCTATCCACTTCTTTATTGCCCAAAATCAGGAGGCCTTTAGGGTGGTTCTCCTCTCCTTGTGGCAGCCATGTTTACTTCCTGCATTGATGATTCATCATGGAGCACATATAAAGATCATAGGTATTTCAATGGTACACTCCGAGGCAATAACTTTGGCAAACTACCCTTGCCCCTTGCTATTTGGGGTATCAACCTCATTGGGCCTTTCCCAACGGCTCCAGGAGGAGTGAAGTTCTGTGTAGTCGCAGTAGATTATTTCACTAAGTGGATTGAGGTAGAGCCTTTGGCATCAATATCGGTGAAGGATATATAGAAATTCATCTAGAAGAATATCTTATGCAGATTTGGTGTGCTGAGGATGATAGTAGCAGATAATGGTTCCTAGTTAACTGATAAAGGATTTTAGGAATTCATAACCAACCTTGGCATAAAATTGCACTTCGCCCTAGTGCCCATCCTCAGAGTAATGGACAATTTGAGGTATCTAATAGGACAATAAAGGATGGTCTCAAAAAGAGATTGAAAGAGGCAAAGGGAAAATGGCCAGCGGAATTCTCGAGTGTGCTATGAAGCTATCGAACAACCCCTAAAAGGGCTACTAGAGAAACACCTTTCTAACTTGTCTTCGGCACTAAGGCCATTATCCCCGTCAAAGTCATACAACCATCTATCAGAATACAAGTGTTTGGCAAAGAAGGGAACAACCTCAGTTTAAGGGCTAAGTTAAACATGATTGACAAACATAAAGAGATGGCTGAACTCAGAAGAAACGCCTTTCAATAGAGGGTGGCAATTACTGTGAACTCGCATGTTAAACCCAAAGGGATCAAGAAAGGAAACCTTTTCCTTTGAAAGGCTGAACTTGATTCCCAAAGACCATCTTAGGGAGCAGTTTGGGCAAATTGGAAAGGACCTTACTTGGTCCTCGATGAAGTTCGGCCAAGGGTCTATAAGCTCGGAAACGCTGAAGGAGAAGAATTGAAAAACACATTGCAGTCTGACACTCTTTGAAAAAATTCAACACTTAGAATTTTTCAAAGCAGTTTTAAATGAATATGGTTGCTTTCAAAAGTAATATTGGGTTTCGGGAGCTAAATAGTGCAACGGAATTTAATCGAAACCCTCCAGGATCTAAGTGAAATGGAGTAAACCAGGTGTTCAAAAATTTTCATACCTAATTTTCGGTTGACATCTCTCACTCAACTGTAGAGTTAAATCACAAAACCTGAACAGTTAACGTGTTCAAGCTCTCTATGGTATCCACACGAGCCTCTCGGGATCACCACGCTTCCACCACATCTCGGCAGATGCGTTTCTCTTACACTCAAAGTGCTAGCTTGCGTCCTCCAAGGAATTGCAAGAGAAGAGTGCGGCTGTGCTTTTGGGAGGCTAGGGCAAGAAGCACGAATTTCTCACTAAAAGTTGTATTTATAGTGAAACTCAACTTCTAGGCCTAATGGGTTTCAAAGCCCTAATCCAATTAGGCTTTAATTTCATGCTTAATAATGGCTCAATTCTTGGGCCCATTATTAATATGAAATTAAAGTGAAACTATAACCCAAAAAATTAGCCCATGCACTCTAATGATCCAAATAACTCTATGTGTGTGACCCAATAGGCTTTTACCACATTGGAAATGATCATAAATCACATTTATGATCATAAGTAATGAGCGGTGTCTGGCAACACATCATTGCTACCCAAGTGACAAGATTGTCGGTGATTCGACTAAACCTTTATGATCATTACCGATATATGCCATTGTCCCTTTATCCAAGATATCAAGACTAGGCACGAGACATGGAATGTGTCACTCTCGTATAGCTCAATCTTTGGTTTTTTGATTACTGAGTAGACCAACTTAAACTGATGACATTGATATCGTATATCAACTCATCCGAGCATGGCCATGCATTTTTCTAAATCTTACTCTATCAAGGGGCCCGAAGATATCACACCCATTACATAGGAGGGAAAAATCCCATCTTGATCATACAAATCCCTCTACATGATATGTGATGTACCCAATGACCTCCTTCAAGTTCACTTAATTACAAGCAACAAAGGAAAGTATCAAAGTATGTGACTCGCACGTACGGAACCTTGATGATCTTAGGTCGAAGGACTACATATACCATGAGCACTATGAGAATCACTTATGACACTCATATAACAATCCATGTAGTGTTCTCATGGTGGGTCGGTCCAGTACACAAGTTCTCCAACTTTTACCCATATGTAGACTACATATCTCATATTAGTCTCCACATATGTTAGTCATTATGTATTATTGCAACCTGCTCCACAATAATACTAGACCAGGGATGTTTGAGAATATCATTATTCTAGGGTTACAATTATGTTTATTACGTTATGCAGAAACAGAACAACAAACATAATTGCTGTATTAATGCCTTAATAAAATATCATGACTCAAGGTGCAAAAGTACAATCATCTCATGATTGGCTTTTGGGCACAACACTAACAATCTCCCACTTACACTAAAGCCAATCTTCCATGTATCTAATACCAACAGACCTAGAATGGCTATCATGCTTTTGCTGTGTAAGGGGCTTTGTCAGCGGATCAGCAGTGTTGCTGTCTGTCGAAGTCCTGCATATCCTTACATCACCCCTTTCGAAGATCTCCTTGATGAGATGATAGCGTCGGAGTATGTGTTTGGATCGCTGGTGAGATCGAGGTTCCTTAGCATGTGTGATTGATCCATTGTTGTCACAATAGAGCTCTGTTGGGTTGGCAATGCTTGGAACCACCCCCAGTTCAGTGATGAATGTCTTGATCCAAACTGCCTCCTTGACAGCATCAGAGGTGGCAATGTACATAGATTCTGTTGTAGAGGCAGCTACCGTTTCTTGCTTTGAACACTTCCAGCTCACAGCACCACCACCAATACAAAACACATAACCAGATTGCGATCTAAAATCATCCTTATCAGATTGGAAGCTTGCATCAGTGTAACCCCTTACAATGGCTCATCTTCACCTCCAAAGACCAAGAATGCATCCTTAGTCCTTCTTAAGCACTTAAGGATGTTCTTAACAGCTGTCTAGTGACTCTCACTGGGGTTCGATTGATACCTACTCAACATGCTCAAGGCATATGAGACATCGGGACGAGTACATATCATGGCATACATGATAGATCTAATTGCTGAGGCATATGGGATCTTACTCATGCGCTCTCTCTCCTCGGGTGTACTCGGACACTGAGATCTAAAAAGAGTTATACCATGTGACATGGACAAGAATCCTTTCTTGGAATCTTGCATGCTAAACCTCTTTAGCACCTTGTCAATGTATGTACTTTGACTTAGGCCAAGAAGCTTTCTAGATCTATCTCTATAGATCCTGATGCCTAACACATAGGTTGCTTCACCCAAGTCCTTCATAGAGAAACATTTCCTTAGCCAAGTCTTCACATACTATAGCTCAGAAATGTCATTCCTGATGAGTAGTATGTCATCTACATACAACACCAAGAAGATAATAGCGCTCCCACTAACCTTCTTGTAGACACAAGGTTCATCTTCATTTTTTATAAAACTAAACTCTTTGATTGCTTCATCAAAATAAAGATTCCAACTTCGAGAAGCTTGCTTCAGTCCATAAATGGACCTTTGCAACTTAAACACTTTATTGGCATTCTCAGGAATGAAAAAACCCTCAGGTTGTGTCATGTACACATCCTCAAGTAGCTTTCTATTTAGGAATGCAGTTTTGACATCCATTTGCCATATCTCATAATCATAGTGTGCAGCAATAGCGAACAAAATTTGGATGGATTTAACCACAACAACTGGTGAAAAAGTTTCATCCTAGTCAATACCATGAATTTGCTTAAAACCTTTTGTAACCAGTCGCCCTTTAAAGGTAATCACATTATCGTCCATGTCAGTTTTCTTCTTAAAAACCCATTTGCACCTTATGGGTTTTACCCTTTCAAGTGGATCAACCAAAGTCCATACTTTGTTTTCATACATGGATTCCACCTCGGATTTCATGGCCACTAGCCACTTCTCAGAGTCAGGCCCCGACATAGCTTGTTGGTAGTTTGTGGGCTCATCCTGATCCATGAGCATCACATCGCCAGTGTGAGTCACGAGAAATCCATATCTCTCAGGCTCATGCCAAATCCTACCAGACCTACGTGGGCTCTGTGCTACAAGAACAGACTCCTAAACCACAACATCTTGTGGTGTCTGTTCAAGTTCCATTTCAGGTTTGATATCTCTGTGCTGTCCTTGAATTTCTTCAAGTTCTATTTTCCTCCCACTAGTTCCTTTAAAGATAAAATCTTTCTCTAAAAAGACACCAGTTCGAGCAACAAACAATTTTTGCTCAGAAGGATTGTAGAAATAGTAACCCTTTGTTTCTTTGGGATACTCAACAAAAAGGCATTTTTGAGATTTAGGCCCTAGTTTGTCTGAGGATTGACATTTCACATAAGCGTCACAGCCCTAAATCTTCATAAAAGACAAATTGGAATGCCTCATACTCCATATCTCATATGGTGTCTTTTAAATCGATTTAGGTGGAACTCGGTTTAGTGTAAAAGCGGCTGTCTCTAGAGCATGTCCCCAAAAGGAGTTTGGAAGGTCAGTAATTCAGGGAGGGACTTGTCAAGGTCGTTCATGTTATAGTTCATGATGAACTAACTGTAGCTTTTAGGCAACGATTGCAAGACTACATCAACAGCCAACTCTTTCTGAAGAACAAATCCCAAACTCTCAAGATTCTCAATGTACCCAATCATCTTGAGCGCATGAGGACCCACGGGACGTCCCTCAAACATTTTGCACTGAAACAATGCCTTAGAGGTCTCAAACCTCTCATGCCTAGCTTGCTCTTAGAAAAGCATTTTGAGATGTTCGATCATACCGGACGCCCCCATGTTCTCATGTTGCTTCTGAAGCTCAGATTCCATGGTAATAAGCATGAGGCATGTAACATCCAAAGCATCATTAGAATGCCTCTTGTGAGCATCCCTTTCAGCTCTTGGAGCAGTGGCAACAGGCTCATTCGGAATGGGCTGCTCTAGGACATAAGCCTTTCTCTCTTCTTTGAGGACTATCCTCAAGTTTCGGTACCATTTGAGAAAGTTGGTCCCATTCAGTTTTTCCTTCTCAAGATCGATCGCAACGAAAGTGTCGATGTGTTTTGTGGCATGGTTATCTGCAATAGTAAATATGCAGTGTAAGAGTCATGTATTTTAATTCATTTAATAAGGACTTTTATTAAACGATACTCTCACTATTTTCCTCAAAATAATTACCTTCGATATTATTTCGGAACACCTTGGTGCTAAGGTATTCTAGTGGGCCAAGATCCATATTTGACCACAACTTGTGTTAGCTTTGGCTTTTTTCTTAAGTTATAGTTATTTAGGCAGGCAACTCCTTGCCAATTGCATCTCATGCAACTTTTAGATAGTTGGGTGAACAACACTTATCCAAGCTCATCTCATGAACTTAAGCCCAACTCTATGCCTCTAAGTCCCTAACCCTATTAGGATGACTTAGTTAAGTCAAACCCAAAGTTAGCAGTTTGGATATCACTATTATCCCATTGCGCCTTTCCAAGATGAACATAGGTGCTTTGCTTTGACAAACCCACCTAATGTTGATCAAAGTCTTAACGAGTGCCAACATTTGGAAGGCATCACATTTAATGACTTAATATTTGTTTGAGGGATTTTTCTTTTGATCTCACCAATTTGTTATCTTTGGTTGTCTTATACATGCATCACATACAAATATAAAACATTCATCTCATGCTTACAAGAAAGTAAACGTGACATGGTTATAGCCCAAACTATGCAATATTCTCAAGCCAGTGAGAATATAATAAAAGCCTAAGAAAAGAAAAGGGTCTTCACAAGCTCATTCTCCTCCTTTCTTAGTTACCCTTTCGTTGTCACCTCCTTGGACAGACCACCTTGGATGATCCCAAAATGTACAATTACATCAATAATACAAACCTCGAGTTACATTCAAGGGGAGTAAAGTGAGAAGAGAATGTACAATGAGAGTAACAAGAGAAGGCACGACTCGCAGGCCGTATTTACAAGTACAACCAATCAAGAACTATAACAGTGCACCATGCTTCAACCATCAATCAGCATAACATGCCAAATCTCATTCAACAAATGCATGCCAATTTTCACAAGTTGATTAACCAGTTTTATTTATGTAGCGCTTCGCATACGGCGGTCCTGCTGGCTGGTCAGCGGGCGATGGTTCCGCTGACTAAGGTCAAGGGGAGCCGCCCTTGCGGGGGGTTGCCCCCCTGGTGCAAAAAATTTTCTTACAATTGCTTTGCCCCAGATCTTCTATTTCGAGCAAGTAGGCACCCGATACTCCTCCATCCGAGCCACAAAAAATACCTTACTTTCGGTGCCCGAACAGGCCAAATCCGAACAAAGCTAGGGTTTTTACAACTATAGCAAGAATCCTAATCCATGTAGGTATCTCATACCTATCAATTTTGGGTTAATCTCATTAACCAATTAGTGTCGTTTCTTCATATATGTCATATGTTCATTACGAGTTCCAGTTTCATGCATCATGAATCAATCTAATTAATCATGGCCGAAAGCAATCGAACACATAACATCATGTGATTTAACATTCAATCCAGATGTAGGGTTTCACCAGTAGCTCTAATACCATTGTTGGGTTTCGGGAGCCAAATTGCACAGTGGAATTTAATCGAAACCTTCCAGGATCCAAGTGAAATAGGATAAACTGGGTGTTCAAAAATTTTCATCCCTAATTTTCGGCTGAGATCTCTCACACAACTGTAGAGTCAAATCACAAAACCTTAACAATTGACATGTTCAAGCACTCTATGGTATCCACACGAGCCTCTCGGGATCACCACGCTTGCACCACATCCCGGCAGATGCGTTTCTCTTGCACTCACATTGCTAGCTTGCGTCTTCCAAAGAATTGCAAGAGAAGAGTGCGGCTGTCCTTTTGGGAGGCTAGGGCAAGAAGCACTAATTTCTCATTAAAAGTTGTATTTATAGTGAGAATCAACTTCTAGGCCTAATGGGTTTCAAAGCCCTAATCCAATTAGGCTTTAATTTTGAGCTTAATAATGGCTCAACTCTTGGGCCCATCATTAATACGAAATTAAGGTGAAACTATAACCCAAATAATTAGCCCATGCACTCTAATGATCGAAATAGCTCTATGTGTTCAACCCAATAGGCTCTTACCACGTTGGCAATGATCATAAATCACATTTCTGATCATAAGCAATGAGTGGTGTTTAGCAACACATCATTGCTACCCAAGTGACAAGATTGTCGGTAATTCAACTAAACCTTTATGATCATTACCGATATATGCCATTGTCCCTTTGTCCAAGATGTCAATACTAGGCACGAGACATGGAATGTGTCACTTTCGTATAGCTCAATCTTTGGTTTTTTGATTACCGAGTAGACCAACTTAAACTGATGACATTGATATCGTATATCAACTCATCCAAGCATGGCCATGCATTTTTCTAAATCTTACTCTATCAAGGGGCCCGAAGATATCACTCCCGTTACGTAGGCGGGACAAATCCTATCTTGATCATACAAATCCCTTCGCATGATATGTGACATACCCAATGACCTCCTTCAAGTTCACTCAATTAAGAGCAACAAAGGAAAGTATCAAAGTATGTGACTCACACGTAAGGAACCTTGATGACCTTAGGTCAAAGGACTACATATACATGATCATTACGAGAATCACTTATGACACTCATATAACGATCCATTTAGTGTTCTCATGGTGGGTCGGTCCAGTACACAAGTTCTCCAACTTTTACCCATATGTAGACTACATATCTCATATTAGTCTCCACATATGTTAGTCGTTATGTATTATTGCAACCCGCTCCACAATAATACTAGACTAGGGACGTTTGAGAATATCATTATTCTAGGGTTACAATTATGTTTGTTACATTACGCAGAAATAGAACAACAAATATAATTGCTGGATTAATGCCTTAATAAAATATCATGACTCAAGGTGCAAAAATACAATCATCTCATGATTGGCTTTTGTGCACAACATTAACAAGTAATATTGTAGAAGTATCACCAAAGGTGGGGACCGAACGTGGTTCATCCTGAAAGTACCTAAGTGTTTTAGGTAGGTTGTCCGAATATGGTTAACCGTATATGGTTGATTCCGAATATCGTTAACTGAATATGGATGATTCTATTCTTAAACACTTAAAATGATATTCATGACTCATTAATAAAAAAAACTAATGTTGTGAATCCTTGGTAAAGTTTCTTAAGGATATACGCGACCAAAGCTGCTAAGCCCTACATTACCGAATATGGTAAATGCCAATGGTCATATCGGAAGTCATACCCATTGTGGACTTAGGCAAATTTTTGGAAATAAAGTTCCATTAAGAAATGTAGTACAAGAAAAAAACTACTACGTCCTATGGGTTATTAGAAACATCTTCATGGCCCTCGCCATTTTCATCTTTAGAGTCAACACCTTTGGCATCATCCACATCTTCATCACTTGCATCTTTCTCCGAGGAAAGAGGAGTAGGAAGGTTGAGGTATTTGATTTTTTACCATGGCAAAGATGGTCCTTTGGGGATGTCAAGGGCACTTAAGAAAGAGACGTGAAGTTCAGGGTATTGCTAAAGGACCTGATGACGGGCAAGGCAGAAGCCATCTTGGAATGAGGACTTGGTTGTCTCATCTACCTTAGCTTTCTCAACCCTAAAGACCTCCAGCTCCTTCCTTAGTGCCTCGACCTCCTTCTCTACCTTCTTCTTCTTCTTCTTTTGCTTCTTCAGTTGCTCAATTTCAGCAAGGAATTTGGCATTGCTCTCCAGAGACTTAGTAAGGTCAGTCACTGCATCTTCTTTCTCCATCCGAAGGGCTTCCCCCTCTGAGGTGAGCACTGCCACCCTCGCCCCGAGGTTAAATATTTTCGAGGAGCACTCATTAAGCAGCTTCCTCTAGCTCTCTAGAACTTCCTGGCGAAGCTTGGCCTGGTCCTCCCTCACAATCTTGCTGAGCTAGTTGTATTTCATGCATGGGTTCGTAAACAATTCTGTGGCCTTAGCCAAGTTCTCATCTGATTGACTCTGGATGGTAGATTGATTAGCCGCCCAAGCTTGAAAGTATGCTCTGTATGCCAGAAGCTGCAAGTGGAAAATACCTCATGTAAGCCATGACAAGTTTGAAGAGTATGATAAATCAAAATTTTTCTAAGTACTAGGGGTCAACTGAGCGGCATGCTCGGTCATTCAAGCGGTGAGGATCTCCTCGTTCGGCAGTCCTTGGTCAGTGTTTGAAATGTGGTGTTGGTCATGATGCTCCTCGCCGTATAAAGAACCATCTTTTGATAGTCTTTAGAAAAATGGTCTATGTCCTCAGTGAGGGTCCAAAAGGGTTCCCTCGGGACCTAGTCCTTCAGAATCTTTGAGTCCCGAATGGCCCTCCATTGAAGGTGGTCCGTCATCCACACAGTTGGGGCCCTATCCTTTGCAAAGTCACGCTGAAGTTCCCTTATTACATTATCTCTTTTCCATTTATCTATAAGGTCTAAACTACTGAAAAATCCAAAACACATAGATGGATGGCTAAGAGACAAACATGGTGCAAGTTCGGTGTCAGAATCACTAACATCAAGTACTTTGGTAGGGATCTCTTTCCCATTCCACCTTCGCCTCCCCTGGGCCTCCTCTACCGAAATCTTCCCCAATGAGGCCCCTAACATTTTGGCTACAGCATTGGGACTTAGAGGGGCTGAGAAGATAGTCATGCCCGAGGATTTATTAGCACCCATGGGTGTTTGGTCTGGCACCTCAGCTTGTCCTTCGGGGGCAAAGGGTAGTGAGTCTTCCTCTATTTTCCTTGACTTTGACACTGAAGATGCATGAGTTAGCCCTTTTTTTCTCTTGGGAGTCTTCTTATTTTGATCCCCTTTCTCAGCTTGGCCGAGAAACAAACTCTTGTAGAAGGCTGCGGACTTATTGGCCACCTCTACAATTGAAAACATATCAGTGCAAGTATAAAAAATTCTAACAATATGGTTGAAGTATCAACTTACTTTCTACAATGTAGGAGTAATAGAGTTTGCCCCCAAGGAGCATAACAAGCCATGCCTTTTTTCTTTGCACTGATGGCTTTGGCATATCTTTGTCGGTAACGTGTTTTGTTACCACCTCACAAAATGAGAGAATTACAAGTGTGTCATAATGGCTAAAAACTATTATATTGTGTAATTCTCACCATAGTGATTGAGGTCTGGGGGGTAAAAGGCATAATCAACACCTCCTTAAAAGTTTTCCAAGTTGGTAACTTGGCACCCAAGAAAAGCCTTAATGATTGCTTGTTTGTTGAGCAACCTATGGACTTTTTTGTCAGGTTTTGAAAATTTGGGTACTCAATTGTAAAACCCTCAAGAAAGAGAATTAGAGAGTTATGGGAAGGATATGAATGGTATGAGAGTGCTATTGGAGGACCAAATTGCTCATGGAAGACAAGTTTGTACAAAGGAAACACTAAAGGCAATAAGGACCTAAATGTCCTAGTGTAAACCTTAAGGTGTTCAAACTTTTGACTTAAGTCTAAGGGTGGAATTGTGGGGTTATCCCACCACGGGGGAGGCAGCCAAGACTTGATAAATAGTCAAAAATATTGGGCACATGTGTACCAATGAGTTTAAGACAATGAAACCATAATTAGTGAGAAGAAAAATGACATAAAGCAAGGTTAAGCTCGTTTAAGTGTGTTTTGGGCCCTTAAGCTCATTTAAGGCCATTTGAGTGGCCAAATCACTTATCCCACTCTCATTTGCATCCTTCTCCAGCCCAAGAACATAGCCAAATTTCCCCTATAGCGACCACAGCTTCAAGCTTGCAATTGATTGAAATTGAAGGCAAAAAGAAGCAATTGGAAGGAAACTAGACCTATTGCTTGGATAGTTCAAGGATTAAGCTTGATTTTCAGCCTACCCACTTTGGTAAGGGTTCTCTTGCTCTCATGAAATGTTTTCTCAAATTTTCAAATATCCATGGAGCTAGGGCTAAGCTTGGAAGAGAACCATGAGCTTGATGAACCAAGCTTAGTGAGGGGAGTGCACTTATTGAAGGTTTTGTGACCTAGTGTGAAGTGCACAAAGATGACAGTGAAATGAGGGTTTCTCGAGCCAAAAGTTAGTACTAAATACTTTTAAAATCCTCCTAAAACCAAGCATTAGCCTGAGGAGGGCTGGCATAGTGATTTATTTAATTTTGTTGCATGTTTTACGGACTAATGTATGGTTTTTGTTGCTGCTGCATTTCATGTGTTTGATGGTTGTGAATGGCTGCTGCATTTGGTTGCTATATATTATATATATGCATTGTGTTTTTTTTTTGTTTTAGTTTCTTTGGATACAGGTTTTAATGAGGGTCACATTCCCTACTGAATCCAAGTGTTACCTTTACTAAGTTTCTCAATGAAACTTACCCGCCTCAATTCTGTCATTTCAGGTCCATCAGAAAGATCCCATTCAAACTAACATTTTTGGTTTGTGTTTTGATCTAAAATTTTAGGTACATGAACTTCCATATGTCTAGTTATGATATGGAACGTTTGGTGATTTTAGGAGCACATTTGGTATTTTTAAAGATGGTACATATTGTGTTGTGCAGCAGCTGTCCAGCATCCTGTTTTTGGAGTCCATTGTGTCCCAGGACCTCATGTAACCTAGCATGCGTATTTAGCTGAGTTAAGACCATATTGTATTGCATATATTCATGTACATGTATTGTATGTAAAATGAGACAAGTATGTGAACATTTGAGTAATGTTTTGGCTATGTAAGTGATGTGGTGCAAAGCTGCCTAGGTGTGAATGATGGGCTGCTTACTTGTTAATTCTGTTTTGGCCACATAAAGTTGTTAAAAGAAAGGAATGTAATTTCTATGTGTAATGGACATATATTGGATAGCCTTGGAGGGCTTTCCCCTTGAGTTTGAAGTGTTTGCATGGTTTGGAAAAATTGTATGGGTAAAATGGTCCAAAAGTTGCCAAAATTTCGACTCTGGACCTAAAGTTTAATATCTCCCTGTGTCGAATGAATCCTGGTATGAAATTTTGACCAAAAATAGAGGACATCTAGAAGGTTACCTTGGATTTGAAATTTATGGATTTAGAGCTGTGTATCCAATGATATGATGTTGCAAAATTGGCTGAGTTATTATTTATTTGGTTAGAATTTTGTAACGAACTTCAAAAATCCATAACTTGGTCTATAGGTGGGCTATTGATGTAAAACAAAATTTCATGGTTTGCTCTATGTATCTACTTGATAATGGAGCAAATAAAATATGGGGATAAATGGCTAGAATGATGCAGTTTATTAGTGGAAGTTACAGGTGCGGTGGCTGGTCACCGGAACTGCACAAGATTGCCTAATGTGTGGTAGCCAAGATTAAGACTTCTGCTAGTGTTTTCCTTCTTTGCTACCATAGTGTGCATGAAATGTCAATATGTGTGTGATGGTTGGACTAATATGCATGTGTTTACATAGTGCCCAAGAGGGCCACTTGGGTATGCACATAAGGGTAGTGTTCTGATGGCCTACAGAACATTACAAATCCTGGGAGTCTAAATGCACAATTTTGGCACCATAACTAGACTACCCCGGAGTGGGTAACAGAAGTTGGTATCAAAGCATGGTTTGTACATGTACATAGCATATAGTTGCATTACATGCATCTACATACATGAACTCAGTTTGGTCAGCTGCTAGTGTCAAGTACCATTAAAATACCTATGATCTTTATATGTGCTCTGTGATGAATCATCAATACTGGAAATAAACATGGTTGCCACAAGGAGAGGGGAACCACCCCAAATCCCTCCTACTGATTTTGGGTAGCAAAGAAATGTACAGAATAGAGGGAATTAGGGGCAACAGAGGGTACCAAACCTTTAAGTGCCTTAGGTTTGGTTCGAGCTTCAGAGTAACTTAGCTCTAATAAACAAAAACTTTATGAGGCTGATTCAAGGACAACAGCAGGGAACCCATGTAGCTGCAACAGAACTAGTTCAAGATGCATAGCAACAACTAGAAGAGGATAATAGGAACACATCTGAATATGTTCCTTCTGGAAGCTTAGGAGACGCAAATGGTGAAACTGTTAAGAAGGAAGATGAAGATAGGAGAAATCCATGAGAAATAATACTACGGTCTGAGATTGGTCAGGTATCCAAGACCAATCCCTCAGTCTATGACCATTCCTCCACTAGGGATGAGATTGAGGATGGCCATGAGAGAAGATCCAGGAGAAGGTAAAGAAATCAGAAAGATCATAGAAAGCATCACCATACAGAGGGCTCTCATAGATCCAGGAGACACAAATTAGAAGATCTAGAAGGCCTAGATGAAGTTAGAATGTTGGAGAGTTTCCAAGGCCTAAGACCTCCACAGTTTGATGGAAGAGTTGGGCTAGAGAGAGCTGAGGAGTGGTTAATCTTCTTACAAAAGATGTTTGAGAAGATGCCACTTAGCTCCACCAAGAAGGTGTCACTGGCTACTTACAAGTTGGTAGGCAGTGCAGAGATGTGGTGGAAAAACACCAGAGATAGGTATGCTTTCTAGAAGGGCAGAAGGCCAGGAAGAGATATTGAGATAAGCCGGCTAGAGTTCACAGAGCTGTTCCAAGAACAGTACATCAATAATGCCATCAAGGATATGAAGAAAGCTAAATTTGATGCTCTAAGGCAGGACAATCTCAGTGTCCTAGAGTATGAGCTGAAATTCAATTAGTTGGTGAGGTATGCTCCTCAGTATCATGGACTAAAAGAGTTGAAGGCCAAAAGATTTGTCAGAGGCCTAAGGTTAAACATTAGAAAGGCTGTTAGACCTTTTGGAGCAATTACATATTATGAAGCAGTGCAGAAAGCTCTATTAGTAGAATAAGAGGAGTATGAGACTATGTACTTTCCTAGTGGAACATGGGAAAGTAATTAGGCAGGAGGCAAGTAGAAAAAGCCCCCATGTGACAAGGGAATTGCCAAGAATTCTCATCTTGGTGGGGAGGGCAAGGTTAAAAGGAAGTTCCCTGGCCTAAGGTGCCCTAAATGCAAGAAGTTTCATCGAAAGAAACCTTGCTATTTTGACACCCAAGCATGTCTAAGATATGGATTCATGGATTATTGGATCAAAGACTGCCCATAGGCTCAAAGGAGCCCAGAAAACCAAGGTCCAGTAATGCCTATTGGGGCAGGACCTGAAGGACTAGCACCTAGGGAGGGATAGCAAAGCCCAGTTTCTCTAGTGCCTCGGCCTCCAGTGTAGAGAGCTGGCAGAGTCTTCCAAGTAGAGATGCTAGAGACATTAGAGTAGGGTGGAGCACTAAGAGGTAACATTTACCTTAATCGTATGCCTATAAGTGTTCTATTTGATACTGGGGCATCTGTGTCTATAGTGGATACAAAATTTGTTAAAGCCATGAAATTGCCTACTGAAATCATGCCTAAGATATCCTTAGTGAAACAGCAGGTAGTCAATGTCTTTTCACTAATGACCTAGCTAAGGATTATGAGCTAGTAACAGGGAAGACTAAGGTTATGATGACTAATTTGCTAGTGTTGGATATTCCTACGTATGATTTAGTGCTGGGTATGAATTGGCTTGCTATGCATAACATAGGAATTGATTGTGCTAAAAGGGAAATCACATTGCATGATCGTGAAGTGCATGCATTAGTGAATTCTAAGGAATTAGTGTATGAAATGCATGGCATGGAGCTACAGGTACTAGATAAGATACCTGTGATTTCTGAGCATGATTATTGTCATGCATTGAATCAATTGCACTATGAAGAAGAAGTGGATAGAATACCCATAGTGAGACATTTTCCACACGTCTCTTTTAAAGACATGCTAGGTATTCCTCCATAAAGGGAGATTGAGTTTGAAATCAAGCTGCAACCAAAAACTAGTCAAATATCCATACCTCCTTACAGAATGCCAATCACAGAGATGAATATGCTCAAGAAACAACTTGATGAACTTCTTGAAAAAAGCTTCATAAGGCCAAGTGTTTCACCATGGGGAGCTCCTATTCTCTTTGTGAAAAAGAAGGATTGGTCTTTAAGACTATGCATTGACCACAAGAAGCTTAATGTAGTGACTTTCAAGAACAAGTATCCACTTCCTATGATTGAGGATCTTTTTGATCAGCTCGAGGGAGCAAAGATCTTCTTCAAGACAGATTTGAGATCTGGATACTTCCAGTTTAGAGTAAAGGAATAGGACAATCCTAAGATTGCATTTAGGGCCAGATATGGGCACTGTGAGTACATAGTCATGCCATTTGGTTTGACTAATGCCCCAGTTGCTTTTATGGACTTGATTAATAGGGTGTTCAGACCCCATCTAGACAAATTTTTGGTTGTGTTGATTGATGACATCCTAGTGTATTCCAAGGATGAAAATGAACATGGACATCATATGAAGATTGTCCTAAAGACTTTATTGGAACATCAGCTTTATGCCAAGTTATCCCAGTGTGAATTCTGGATATGGGAACTGTCTTTCCTAGGACACATCATAGATGGACAAGGCCTTAAGGAAGACGCTGAAAAGGTCAAGGCAGTGCAAGAATGGGAAAGACCAAAGACTGTGAAGGAAATCATAAGTTTCCAAGGATTAGTTAGATACTATAGGAGATTTGTTTCAGGCTTTTCTAGGATTGCCTTAGTTCTTACTCATCTGACCAAGAAGGGTTAAAGATTTGAGTGGACTGAGAAATGTGAAGGGGATTTTAGGAGAGAAAAAAGGTTCCTTATATCAATTTTTTCCTACAAGCAAGGATTACTGTACTTCAAGGACCGAATCTATGTGCCTAAAGAACTACAGCCTATTTGAAAAAAAGAAGAAGAGACTTGGAATTTGTAGTTGGTGACAATGTTTGGCTGAAAGTTGCACCAACCAAAGGCACTGTCAGATGTGGCTGAAGAACCAAGTTAGCTCCAACATACATCGGTACTTATGAGATCTTGGACAGAGTTGGCAAGGTAGCATACATGTTAGCTCTACCTCTAAGCATGTCAAGTCTTCATAATGTTTTTCACATCAGTATGCTTAAGAAGTGTTTATTAGACACAAAGCATGCTATTGTAGTGGAGGACATACAATTGGAACCTAACTTGACATATGAAGAGAAACCTATAGCTATCTTACCCAAGGATACCAAAAGGTTAAGAAACAAGCTCATTCCCATGGTTAAAGTTCAGTGGTCATACCACTCTGAAAGAGATGCAACCTAGGGAACTGAAAAAGACCTTATGGAAAGGTATTCTAAAGGCTATTTTGGAGGACCAAAATTTTTAAGGGGGGGGGGGGAGGATTGTTACCACCTCACAAAGTGGGAGACTTACAAGTGTGTCATAATGGCTAAAAACCATTATATTGTGTAATTCTCACCATAGTGATTGAAGTATGGGGGTAAAAGGCATGATCAACACCTCCTTAAAAGTGTTCCAAGTTGGCAACCTGGCCCCCAAGAAAAGCCTTAAGGATTGCTTGTTTGTCAAGCAACCTATGGACTTTTTTGTAAGGTTTTGAAAATTCGGTTACACAATTGTAAAAATCTCAAGAAAGAGACTTGGAGAGTTATGGGAAGGATATGAATGGTATGAAAGTGCTATTGGAGGACCAAGTTGCTCATGGAAGACAAGATTGGAGAAAGGAAACACTAAAAGCAATAAGAACCTAAATGTCCTAGTGTAAACCGTAAGGTGTTCAAGCTTTTGAGCTAAGTCCATGGGGGAGGCAGCCAAGACTTGATAAATAGTAAAAAATTTTGGGCACACATGTACCAATGAGTTTAAGACAAATAAACCATAATTAGTGAGAACGAAAATGACATAAAGCAAGGTTAAGCTTGTTTAAGTGTGTTTTGTGCCCTTAAGCTCATTTAAGGCCATTTAAGTGGCCAAATCACTTATCCCTCTCTCAATTTCATCCTTCTCCAGCCCAAGAACATAGCCAAACTTCCCCCATAGCCACCACAGCTTCAAACTTGCAATTGATTGAAATTGAAGGCAAAAGGAAGCAATTGGAAGCAAACTAGACCTATTACTTGGATACTTCAAGGATCAAGCTTGATTTTTGGCCTATCCACTTTGGTAAGGGTTCTCTTGCTCTCATGGAATGTTTTCTACAATTTTCAAACATCCATGGAGCTAGGGCTAAGCTTGGAAGAGAGCCATGAGCTTGATGAACCAAGCTTAGTGAAGGGAGTGCACTTATTGAAGGTTTTGTAACCTAGTGTGAAGTGCACAAAGATGGCAGTGAAATGAGGGTTTTTGGAGCCTAAAGTTAGTACTAACTGCTGTTAAAATCCTCCTAAGACCAAGCATTGGCTTCAGGAGGGCTTCCATAATGATTTATTTAAGTTTATCGCATGTTTTACGGACTAATCTATGGTTATTGCTGCTGCTGCATTTCACGTGTTTGTTGGTTGTGAATGGCTGCTGCATTTGGTTGCTATATCTTGTATAGATGCATTGTTTTTTTTGTGTTTTAGTTTCTTTGGATGCAGGTTTTAATGAGGGTCACATTGCCTACTGAGTCCAAGTGTTACCCTTACTAAGTTTCTCAATGAAACTTACTCCCCTCAATTCTGTCATTTCAGGTCCATCAGAAAGATCCCATTCAAAATGACATTTTTGGTTTGAGTTTTGATCTAAAATTCCAGGTACATTAACTTACATATTTCAAGTTATGATCTGGAAATTTTGGTGATTTTAGGAGCACATTTGGTATTTTTAATGGTGGTACATATTGTGTTGTGCAGCAGCTGTCAAGCATCCTGTTTTTGGAGTCCATTGTGTCTAGGGACCTCCTGTAACCTAGTGTGCTTATTTAGCTGAGTTAAGACCATATTTTAGTGAATTTATGCATGTACATGTGTTGTATGTAAAATGAGACAAGTATGTGAACATTTGAGTAATGTTTTGGCTATGTAAGTGATGTGGTGCAAAGCTGCCTAAGTGTGAATGATCGGCTGCTTACTTGTAAATTCTGTTTTAGCCACATAAAGTTGTTAAAAGGAAGGGAATGTAATTCATATATGTAATGGAAATATATTGGATAGCCTTGGAGGGATTTCCCCTTGTGAATGAAGTGTTTGCATGGTTTGGAAAATTTGTATGGGCAAAATAGTCCAAAAGTTACCAAATTTTTGACTCTGAACCGAAAGTTCAATATCTCCCTGTGTGGATTGAATCTTGGTATGAAATTTTGACCACACATATAGGACACCAGGAGAGTTAACCAGGATTTGGAATTTATGAATTTAGTTCCCTGTAACAAAAGATATGATGTTGCAAATTTGGCTGAGTTACTGTTAACTTGGTCAGAATTTTGGAACCAATTTAAAAAATCCATAACTTGGTCCATAGGTGGGCTATTGGTGTAAAAAAAAATTCCATGGTTTGGTCTATGTCTCTAATTGATAATGAAGCAAAGAAACTAGGGGGTTACATGTCTAGAATGATGCAGTTTATTAGTGCAAGTTACTGGTTCAGTGGCTCGTCATCGGAACTTAACAATATTGCCTAATGTGTGGTAGCCAAGATTAAGACTTGTGCTAGTGTTTTCCTTCTTTGCTGCCATAGTGTGCATGAAATGTGAATATGTCTATGATGGTTGGACCAATATGCATGCATTTACATAGTGCCCAAGAGGGCCACTTAGGTATGCACACTAAGGGTAGTGTTCCGATGGCCTACAGAACATTACCAATCCTAGGAGTCTAAATGCACAATTTTGGCACCATAACTAGACTACCCTAGAGTGTGTAACATGTTTGGAGAAAACCCCAAGCTCCTGAAAAACCTCCTCGGCCATCAAACTCCATTTGATGGGGAATGGATAGAGAGAGTGCAAAGGTGGTTGGGCATCCTAGTTTGCAAGGGCCTGAATACGGCTGTCAAACTCCTTAAACTAAGACTCCAGTTCTAGAGTTAGCAACTTCCTTAGACCCACTACATCGGTGGCTAGAGTACCCAAAGCCCACTAAGCTGGAAGATCTTTCCACTTCTCATCGATCTCTATGAAGAAATACTTTTTCTACCATCTTCGCCAGTTGTCTTTGGTGCCAAAGGTGAATGGAAATTTCTTGCTCCTAGATCCTCAAGGGAGCAAGAAGTAAAACCCCCCTTTCGGGATAGGATGGAGCTTGTGGTATTCGAGAAGGATGGTAAAGTGTGGGACAATTTTGAAAACTCCAGACATATACAGGAAGGCATTAAAGTAGGCGTAGGAGTTTGGGGGCTTTTGATTGATGGGTATGCCATGGAAATAACAGAAGTATGAGACCACCCTTAAAGGAGGATAATGGATACCCACCTTCAGTTGCGCCTTGAAGATGATAAGCTCCTTCTTCTGAGGAAGGCAGCTTGGTTCACTATGACCGGGCAGCCTAACTTTTGCATAAGAAGGAAGAAAGAATTTTAGTATCCACTTCTCCAACTTCTTCGAAGGCGTACAGCTTATATGGGAGTTGAGAGGGGTCCAACTCTCAGGAACGGTGGTAACCGTGGCATGTTTGGATGACATCCTCAGAAACTAAGACCCTAATCCCGGATGGATGAAGGAAAAGGAAAAGAAAAAGTCAGAAAAAGAGTAACCTTGGAAGGAAACCCACCCATTTGAAAAACTAGTAAACTTCAGAAAGAGCTGCAAAAATTGCCAAAAATCGCTCCACCGCTAACACTGCCACAAGAAAAAGATGGAAAGTACTAGGAAGTCCAAGAGCAAAAGCAATGAAAGTAGAAGAAGTGAGGAAACTATGGAAGAAAAAGGCTTTATATAAACCAAGGGAGGCAAGCACAATGTCACCATAATGACCCTTTGCAAGCGAAGGGATGTAATCGATGTAATAGATGCGACTGATCACAAATGATCTGATGACATGTGTCACACAATGTGAGAAACAAGGGCACGCCTTTTGACACTGGCAGGCCTATATTACCTGTCCTGAAGTGACGCAATTGTCTAGTCAGAAGATAGGATGGTTCACTGGTGAAAGGCAGGAACAAAAAACCCTGAGGGAAAAATAGCTCATTGCCGTCGAAGATACAACCTCGGACAAATTGAGGGTTCGGCTTCAGGACAGAATAACTTCTCATATTTCGAAGATGTGACCTTGCCAAAAGTATGAACACAAATAAGGAAGTCCTGAAAAATGACAAAGATACTACATCAGCAAATGCAATTATCTTGGGCAAAAAAAGCTGGTTGTGCCGAGGAAATGACCTCAAATAAAAGAAGTTCTTTTAATAGGGACAGTTGTAGCTGCCCAAAGGAAGGATTCTAGTAAACATTCTCCCAGATGATTACTATCGAAGATACAACTTCGGTACTCTAGAGGGGGGCATGTGATAGCCGAAGGGCTATCGTCCATGAAGACCTACTCCTTGGGAGGAATCTAACACCAACCTCAGGACTTTATGACACCAACCTCGAGAGGAATCTATCCACCACCCTTGGCAATACACATGGCCGAATCCAGGAAAAAGACTCCACGCCACCCTCGGATTTACACACTACAAACCTCGGGATTATAAGTCCACCTACCTCAACAAAGCAAAAGGTCTCCTGAAGATGGTCCCCTATTTCAAAGGGCCTTCCGTACTAGCCCTTGAGGAAAGTCCCTGTCCGAAGGGGTCTCACAGAAGCCTCGCACACGCCCCTACCCTCTTGCTGAAACTGCCTATGGCCAGCTAGCGATGCTTGTCTCTGAAGGTACAGATCGAATCTAGGCGAACACGTGTTCCCAACTGAACAAGTTGTATAAAATGGCCTTCTCCCTCCATCCTCCTATAAATACTCGAGAGGTTCCCAAGTAAAGGACATGGGACTTTCTTCCTTATACTCTCTACTCTTAAACAAATTCTCTCCTATACACTGACTTAGGCGTCGGAGGCTCCTCCCCCGGAAACATACTCCGGTCAGCTCCTAACCCACTTTCTTCAAGATCTTGCAGATACCTTCTCACCGAAAGTCTCTCTCAGGCCCAGCATGCCATACAACAAAGATTCCATCGGGCATCAGAAGCATCGCATAAACCATAAATCCAAGCCTAGTCCACCATAATCATACTTGTTGTCAATCAATGCTATTCACAAAACTACTTGATTTCACCAAGCAACAACACTCAAATAGCATTAACTGAACATAAAACCTGAAATCCTTTACCTCAATTTCAAGTAACAAGCTAGGATTATGCAACTCCTCACCAAGAACAAAGTTCCACATCTTTCTACCTATGTTCCAACAAACCAATGCAAATGAGACAAAATTACCAACTACTAACCAAAACCCAAGCTTCAAATCAACAAACAAACATGAAACAAGTAAGAATTCAAGGTGATAGTCGAAGGGCTATCACCCCCAAGATCTCCTAATTAGCTAACTTGATGCCACAGTTAGAAGGAACTTAGCCCCGACCTCAGGGCATTCTCCACAACATCTTTGGAAAGTAACATGACCAACTTTAGGAAAAGGTGTCCTCACCACCCTCAAATTTGTGAAGCCACCAACCTCAAAAAAAGCAGGTCCACGATCCTCAGCTAAGGATAAAGTCTCCCAAAGATGGCTTGCCCTTCCGAAGGGTCTTCCCCAATAGCCCTCGGGGAGAATCTTTGCCCAAATGGGCCTCACACCCCCCGAAGGCATCTTATGGAGATACGACGAAAATGGTTAAGGAGCCTCTAACAAAGAGACCTCGTACACGCCCCTGCCCTTTGGCCAGAATAGCCTTTGGCTGGCTAGAGATACCTACCTGCTTAGGTATGGATTAGATCTGACCTAACATAGATTTGACCTAACACATGTCATGATCTAGACAGGCTGTCTCAAATGGCCTCCTCCCTCCACCCTCCTATAAATACTTAGGAGGGACCTTGGTAGGACAGACGAGATTTTCTATTATCCCTACTCTCTGCTCTTTACTACTACTCTCACAAATCCTAACTTGGGTGTTGGAGGCTCTTTCCCCAGAAACACACTCTAGGGAGCCCCTAACCCTTGTTCTTCAAAGTTTTGCAGACACCTTCACACCGGAAGTCTCTCATTCAGGCCAGTAGGGCATACAACGAGTAAGCCACCGGGTATCATTCGACGCAATCTGTGGGAACCCATTCCCAAGTCGCTGTTGTTAAGATTTGACATTTTAAAGACAAGGGGTTCTTGAGGTCCCAGTCTGCCCCGGAAACGCAGGCAACAACTGAAAAGCCTGCAGTGGAGACTTCCGTGCCTGAGGACAAACATCCTCTAACGGTCATTATAGGCTGTCTATGTGACTCTTAGCACACTATGATAGCTGAAATGACCCAACAGCTCGACCAAAGGTGGTCACAACCACCTTCGAGGGGAAGGGCACCTTCTCCTAATACCCATCAGGAGAAGAGCCCTAGGTCATGTCACTAGAGCTTAGGAAGTGGGGGTGTTATAGCCCTCCTAGTGGAATGCTCGGTGGGTAAGGTAAGTTCATAAATCCCTAGTTTAAATGCCTTGATTAAAGGTGACTTAGCAAGATCAAGTAAGTTATCTAAAGGATAGATGGTTCCTTGTTTAATTTGGCATCTAAGTGTCACTAGGGGCAAAATGGTCATTTTGTACCCCGATGTGATAAGTTTGGTATTTAAGCTCATAAGTTGATCTTTTGGAGCTAAGTGAAAAGAAACCAAAGAGTTGGATGAAATTGCCAAGTTTTAAGACACTATTTGAACATGGGGTCTTTTTGACAAAACTAAAGAACTTCAAGGGCTTAAGTGAGAAGTTGCCTATTTAAGCCATTTTTTAACCATTTTCAGCCACTATTCATCTTCTTCTTCCTTATGAACTCGTAGTTCTCCTCGTTCTCTCAAATTCCATAGCCAAATCTCGCCCAAAACCTCAATTCTTGGTGGAAATTGAAGTTTCATGATGAAACTAAGTGGAAAAGAGCTTGTTTTTGAGTGGGTTGCTTGGTTTGACTTCAAAATCACATTTTTTAGCTAGGTAAGCTCTAAATTCAGCTGGGACTTGTTGTTCATTGATTGTTCTTGGTTTCTTGAGCTTCCATGAGCTTGGTTCTAGTTAGAATGAGCTGGAATTGATGCCTTATAAGTTGAATTTGCTTGGAACCATAAGAAACGTTAGTGGAGCTTTGCGTTTGAAGCTTGAAGATTTTGGTGCTTGATTCTTGCTAGTTCATACGTAATTGAGGTAAGGGATTTATGATTCAAGCATAATTGATGCCATTCCTAGCTTGTTTGCTGGTTAAATTCAAGTAATTTTGTGAATGGCATTAGTTGGTGAATGGTAATGAACATGTTGGACTAGGGACCTTTCAAGGATTTGTGTGGTGTTTATGAACACCATAGGATTGGTTTCAATGTTGCATTGTGGTCTATGCAACATGTACTACACGTATGTGAAGTTTGAAGGCTATCCATGCATGTTTGATATGTTTGGAGAGTGTTCAAAGTTCAGAGCAGTGAAACCGGAGATTTTCTGGGCATTTTGCAGGTTTGGCGACGCATCACCAATCCACACGAGTTCCCACAATGTGTCACCAAGACCTAAAAAACTTGGCAGAACGTCGACAACTGTGGCGACGCGTCGTCGAGACAGCATTTGACACCCAATTTTGTTTTTAGCATAACTTTTCGCTCCGGTGTCTGATTGAGGTGATTCAAGATTCCACGCGAAGCTAAGAGGAAGTACTATCACTCCAAATTTTAAAAACACTTCAAATGGCCTAGTTTTAAAACTTATTTTAACTCAAAATGGTGGAAAGTTTTAAAGGCAAATATGGCCACAATGAGCACCATTAGTTGGGTGCAAGGTTTAGTACCATTAGAAGCCTAGTTAAGAATTTGGATTTGAAACTTCAATGTGGGAACCTTAGTGCACCTAGTCTACAAGGTCTCATGGATGAAAGGTTTAGAACCCTTGGCAACCTAGCCGTGCCGTTAGCCACGAGGTTGCAAGGTGAAACCTTAGTGCACCTACTTGAGATTTTGAGGAACCTAGTAAATGAGTCCAACAATAATCATTGCTACTCCATTAGTGTGAACCAACTCCCTTACTTTTTGTTATGCAGATTTAGGCGTCGTTAAGCCAGCAACTGTTGAGGGTTGTTGAGCTAGGCTTGTGAGCAGGTATTTAGTTTATTTGAATCTTCATGATTCTAGTTTATGAGGTGGTTGTTGGTTAAGTTATGGTACTAACTACAATTGTCTTTTTGGACCACAGAGGCTAGTGGAGCACAAGGGAGGGCTTACGAAGCTTGCCACTGGGAGTTTGCTCTAAGGTAGAAGCTTAGTCTCAGATCTCAGTACAGTCATTCAATGTATAGTTTTAATGCACTAGTTTGCCTCCAATGGTCATGTTGAGTAATGTTACTCTAGAGTCGCTCTTGCGTGCAAGCATAGTCTACTCTTGTTTGGATGCTTGCACACAATTGATTATGTGTAGTTAAATCCACTTAATTGCTTTGAATGCTTTGACAATTTTGATGTTGTTTTATTAAATTATGCCATGGGAACGTTTTAAGTATTGTTTCTTTATTTTATTGATTAAGTGAAAGCATAAATCCATGCATGATTGCATAATAGGATTAAACAACTAGAAGCATAAAGGCTTTAACTAGTGCACACGTAATCAGTTAGCCAATTGCGACTAGCATGGAACAAGTTCCTAAAGGCATCCTGGGCAGGCCCATGAAGGGTCGTGTTAAGGGGTTCTCGTGATGAGTCCTCAATGGAGAACATACCATCAATGGGACAACGCACTCGTGGAACGGTGTCAAAAGGCCCCAGGACCTCCACCGGTGAAGTCCATCCCCTGATCGGAAGTCCCAGTCCCCCCGCCAATGAAGTTACTTGCCAAAAAGCAGACGTCACTCTCCATTGCCGGTGACTACTAGGCAATGAGGAGAGGATGATACTATCATCATCATGGAGAAGATCCTAGAGAGGTTGGAAAAGGTAGAAAGGTAGGTCTCTCGAAAGCCTATTTGGTCAAGGCTTTCAGACACCTTCATAGGAGAAGAGTCGCCCTTCATCCATGCGGTAGTAGAGGCACTAATGCCAAGCGATTTCAAAGTACCTCACTTCGAAATGTACGATGGGCGTAGTGACCCCCAAGCTCACCTGATGAATTATAGGTGCAGCATGCTGTTGCATGGTGCTAATGATGCCACCCTCTACAAGTGTTTCGAAGTCACCATGTTAGGGCCAGCAACTGCGTTGTACAACTCCCTCACTCCTAGAACCATAATGGGTTTTCAGGAGTTGTCCACCATATTCACCCAGTAGTTCATCAAAAGAAGACCAACGACAGAGATGCCCCTCTTGATGTTTAACATAGCCTAGAAGAATGGGGAGACCGTTCGAGACTATGTCGAGAGGTTCAATCGAGAAGCCCTCAGTTTGCCAACTTCAGCCCCGAAATCTGCATCCTCGCCATGATCAAGGGACTTAGGCTAGACTCACAACTATTCTATGAGTTCTCCAAAAACCCCCCTAACACCCTCGGAGAATTCTACTAACAGGCAGAGCAACACATAACAGCTGAAGAACTGAGAATGGCCGGGCCGAAGTTAGACCATAATCATGCCGAGGGTAAGAGTCACCAACCTCGGTACCTCATCGAGGGTGGGGGCAGACCATTGAAATAAAGGGGGAAGAGGCCAGTATGATTCACTCCTCTAAACACTACAAGAACGAACATACTGATGGCCATGGAAAGGCAAGGAACCTTGATCCAACGTTCAAAGGACATGGCCTCGGACAACAAAAAGAACAGGAAAAGTTCTATCAATTTCACTAGGACCATGAGCATGATACCAAGGATTGCTTCCAACTGAGAAAGTACATTGAATCTTTAATCAAGCAGGGGCAACTCCGGTGCTACCTGCGGATGTCGTTGCCCAAGGCAAGAGAAATGAAGGAAGAAGAAAGAAAAGGGGAGGGAGGATGAGGACAATGATTCCGACCGACATCAGAACCAAAGTCCCAGAAAACACCCACCACCTCTAGTTGGAATAATCCAGACAATCACCGCTAGAATACCCTCGGCTGAGAGGAAAAGGAAAGTCCAGGAAATCTCAATGATGGACTTCAACAACCCGGTGAACAAGCTAGTTCAGAAAGATGGGTCTACCAAAAATTTCCTCATGATGACTTTCTCCTAATCATGGCAAGGATAGGAAGCTGGGACATTAAGAGGGTGCCCATCGATGATGGATCAAATGCCGACATTTTGTTCTCTCATCTGCTATCAAACTTGGGCATTTCCAAGGGTGACCTTAAACCCGTCACCTCTCCTATGTTCGGCAAGGGTCCTTCAGAGCACCCAGTACTCGAGTGGATAGATCTACACTTGATGTTAAGGGGAACCTCAGTTCAGACTAAAGAAGAGCTCTTTGGTTCCACCATGATGAGGTTCATCATCGTAGACATCCCTTCTTCATACAATGCCATCCTTGGAAGGCAAACATAGGGTAATCTTCACATTCACCTAGATGTGAAATACCTAACGATCAAATTTGGCACAAGGAAGGTAATGCAGAAATACTGATCGATCAAGTCGAAGTAAGGAAAGTTTTTGTGAAAGCAAGACAGAGCCCATTGAAAGTTCATACATAGACATCGGGGGAGAAGAGCTCTGCCAGCGAAGAGGCAATAGAAATTGAAAAAAGTGACTTTGAAAAAATAGATACAGAGGATGTAGAACTTGGCTCAGACCGAAGTACCCAAGTGAGGAAAAAATTGGCCAAAGGTGACAAGGAAAAGCTTTTATCTCTTCTATTAATGAACAAAGATATGTTTGCCTACTCTCCAAAGGATATGGCCGGAGTAGACCTTGGTATAATTTAGCACTGTCTTAAAGTATGCCTGGAGGTGAACCTTGTTTGATAGAAAAAGCGTGGCCTCTTGGTGAATAAGAACAAATTTGTTAAAACCGAAGTCCAACGGTTAATGGAGGCAGCCATAATAAGGGAGTTCAAGTACCTTGAATGGCTCAGCAATGTTGTTGTTGCCATGAAGGAAAGGAGTGATAAACTCTGAATGTAAATGTTGCTTGTCCCAAGGACTCATATCCTTTGCCACCAATTGACCAATTGGTAGATTCCACTGCCAAATATGGTCTACTTAGCTTCCTCGATGCCTTTAGCGGAAATCACCAAATTCAGATGAATCTTGAAGCTAAGGAAAAAGCCACCTTCATTACCAAAGTTGGGATCTATTGCTACGTTAGAATGTCCTTCGGCCTTAAAAACGCAGGAGCAATGTACCAAAGGTTAATGAATAGGGTATTCAGCTCCCAAATTGGGGGAAATATGGAAGTATATGTCGATGATATGATAGTTAAGAGTAGGCAGCCCAGTAGTTATATCATCAACTTAAAGGAAATGTTCCACCAACTTTGGTAATTCGGAATCCATCTTAACCCCAAGAAGTGTATGTTCGGGGTGATGGCTGGCAAATTCCTTGGCTTCATGGTATCAAAAATAGGTATCGAAGCCAACCCAAAGAAAGTTATGGCCCTAATAGGATTTTGAACTCCCACGACAACCAAGGATGTGCAAAGGCTTACTAGAAGGATTACGGCCCTTAGCAGATTCATCTCTAGATACGGGGACCAGTGTCGACCATTCTTTAACGTGTTCACCAAAGCAGCAAAAAATGAAGGTAACCTCAATCCTGAGGAACACCTTTAGAATGAAGATTGCCAAAAAGCTTAGGATGAACTTAAAAGCTACTTAATCTGTCTGTTGACACTTCGGCAGCCACTGGAAAGGGAACCTCTCATCCTCTACCTAGTCATTACCAAAAAGGCAGTAAGTTTGGTACTTGTAAGGGAACAGGGAGGAAAGCAATGGCCAGTATACTACGTGAACAAGTCCCTACGCAGTGCCGAAGTTAGGTAACCTCTTCTACAAAAGGCCATCTATGCCCTGGTGTTGGCAAGTAAGAGGCTGCGGCCTTATTTGCAAGGACATCCCAAAACTGTTCGAAGTAACTTACCTCTCAGGGATGTCATGAGAAAGTTAGATCACTCTAGAAGATTATCAAAGTGGTGTACCAAGCTTGGTGAATACGACATCACCTATGAGTGAATAAGGGCAACAAAGGCCCAAGCATTGACAGATTTCATCAACGAAGTACCAAGAACAGAAGATACTCTAGAGGATCACAGAAGTGACAAACTTTAGTGGACACTCTTCGTAGATGGTGCCTCCAGTTCTGAGCATCAAGGGGCGGAGTAGTTCTACAAGGACCCAAAGCTATGAAAGCTTCAAAGTCCATCAAGTTCAATTTCGGTGGAACCAATAACATTACCGAATATGAACCACTCATAGCAGGCTTGCGATTGGCAAAAAGAATAGGTGTGAGAAATTTGAAGGCCCACAGCGATTCTCAGCTAGTGGTCAGATAGATGGTGGGGGACAACAAGGCCGAAGACCCAAACTTGGCAAAGTACCATGATCTCACAAAAAGGCTTATCCAAAAATTTGACAGGGTACAAATAGAAAACGTACCTCGGTGAAATAATATGGAAGCGGATACTTTGGCCAAATCAAAGGAGTTAACCAAAGTATTGGATCAACCAAGCAAAGCAATAATGTCCATAGCAACCTCGGGCGAGAATGGAAGGATCCTATCAAGCAATATCTTGCAACTTCGGAACTTCTCGAACACCCTCTTGAAGCCACGAGGGTACAAAAGTGCTCTGATAGATACTTTCTGATCGGGGAAGAATTATACCGACAAGGATACATAAATCTGTTGCAAAGGTGTGTCAGCAAAGAGGACATTAAGATAGACCTCAAAGAAGTACATGAGGGGGCCTGCGATTCTCACATTGGGATTGACGCCCTTGCTAGAGTACTACTTTGGCAAGGATATTTCTAGCCTACTATAAGGAAGGTCTTGGGTGTAAGGAGCCAAATAGCGCAGCGGAATTTAACCGAAACCCTCCAGGATCCAAGTGAAACGGGGTAAAACAGGTGTTCAAAAATTTTCATACCTAATTTGTCGTTGAGATCTCTTACTCCACTGTAGAGTCGAATCACAAAACCTGAACAGTTAACATGTCCAAGCTCTCTATGGTATCCACACAAGCCTCTTGGCATCACCACGCTTCCACCACGTCCCGGCAAATGCGTTTTTCTTGCGCTCGCAGTGCTAGCTTGCGTCCTCCAAGGAATTGCAAGAGAAGAGTGCGGCTGTCCTTTTGGGGGGCTAGGGCAAGGAGACCTACGAATTTCTCACTAAAAGTTGTGTTTATAGTGAGACTCAACTTCTAGGCCTAATGGGTTTTAAAGCTCTAATACAATTAGGCCTTAATTTCGGGCTTAACAATGGCTCAACTCTTGGGCCCATTATTAATACAAAATTCTTGTGAAACCATAACCCGAATAATTAGCCCATGCACTCTAATGATCCAAATAGATCTATGTGTGTAACCCAATAGGCTCTTACCACGTTGGGAATGATCATAAATCACATTTAGGATCATAAGCAATAAGCGGTGTATCGCAACACATCATTGCTACCCAAGTGACAATTGTCGGCAATTCGACTAAACCTTTGTGATCATCATCGATATATGCTATTGTCCCTTTGTCCAAGATATCAAGACTAAGCACGAGACATGGAATGTGTCACTCTTGGATAGCCCAATCTTTGGTTTCTTGATTACCGAGTAGACCAACTTAAACTGATAACATTGATATTGTATATCAACTCATCGGAGCATGGCCATGCATTTTCTAAGTCTCACTCTATCAAGGGGCCCAAAGATATCACTCCTATTACATAGGAGGGACAAATCCCATCTTGATCATACAAATCCCTCCGCATGATATGTGACATACCCAATGACCTCCTTCAAGTTCACTTAGTTACGAGCAACAAAGGAAAGTATCAAAGTATGTGACTCATATGTAGGGAACCTTTATGATCTTAAGTCAAAGGACTACATATACCATGATCACTATGAGAATCACTTATGACACTCATATAACGATCCACGTAGTGTTCTCATGGTGGGTCGGTCCAGTACACAAGTTCACCAACTTGTACCCATATGTAGACTACATATCTCATATTAGTCTCCACATATGCTAGTCATTATGTATTATTGCAACGCGCTCCACAATAATACTAGACTAGGGACGTTTGAGAATATCATTATTCTAGGGTTACAATTATGTTTATTATGTTACGCAGAAACAGAACAACAAACATAATTGCTGGATTAATGCCTTAATAAAATATCATAACTCAATGTGCAAAAATACAATCATCTCATGATTGGCTTTTTAGGCACGAAACTAATAGAAGGCTACAAGTCAGTTTCTCCGAAAATGTGACAAGTGCCAAAGACATGCACCTATTCAGAGAATACCCTCAAAAGTGATAACTTCAACAAACTATCCTTGGCCCTTCACCGTTTGGGGTATTGACGCCAGTGGGCCTCTCCGAACAGCTCTAGGAGGAGTAAAGTTCTGTGTGGTTGTAGTAAATTATTTCACTAAGTGGATTGAGGCAAAGCCTTTAGCAGCAATTTCAGCAAAGGACGTGCAAAGATTTGTCCGGAAGAACATCATACGTAGATTCGGTGTGCCGAGGGTGATAGTTGCGGATAGTGGTTCTTAATTCACCGATAAAGGATTTCAAGAATTCACAGCCAACCTCGAGATAAGACTGCACTTCACCCCAGTTGCCCATCCTCAGAACAATGGACAAGTTGAAGTGTTTAATAGAATGATAAAAGGTGGTCTGAAAAATAGGTTGAAATAAACAAGGGGAAAGTGGCCAGGAAAGCTTTCAAGTGTGCTCTAGAGTTACCAAACAACCCTCAGAAGAGACACTAGAGAAACCTCATTTTCACTTGTCATCAGCATAGAGGCCATCATCCCTGTCAAAGTTGTGCAGCCATCTGAGATTACATGTCTTTGACGAAGAAGCCAACAACGTCAGGTTAAGAATCAGGTTGGATATGATTGAAGAACATAGGAAGATGGCTGAACTCAGAAGAAAAGCTTTTCCGCAAAGACTAGCCATTGCTACAAACTTGCATGTCAAGCCCGAAGGGATAAAAAAGGGAGTCCTTATTCTCCAAAAGGCTAAACTAGAACCCCGAAGACCCTCTCATGGAGTACTTCGGGCAAATTGGGAAGGACCTTATTTGGTCCTCCAAGAAGTTTGGCCAGGAGTCTATAAGCTCAGGAACATTGAAGGAGAAGAGTTGGAAAACGCATGCCATTCAAACTCTTTGAAAAAATTCTACACGTAGAAAATTTTTTGAAAAGAAATTGTAGAGAATATGTCGAAGGAAGCGAACTAAATGTGGTTGCTGCCGAAAGTGCATAACTAATATTGTACAAGTTTTTCCAAAGGTGTCTAACCAAATATGATTTATCCCAAAGATACATAATTATATCTGTTAGGTTTCGGGAGCCAAACAGCACACCGAAATTTAACCAAAACCCTGCAGGATCCAAGTGAAACAGGGTAAACTGGGTGTTCATCTGTAGAGTCGAATCACAAAACCTGAGCAGTTGACGTGTTCAAGCTCTTTATGGTATCCACACGAGCCTCTCGGGATCACCACGATTCCACCACGTCCCGGTAGATGCATTTCTCTTGCGCTCGCAGTGCTAGCTTGCGTCCTCCAAGGAATTGCAAAAGAAGAGTGCGGTTGTCCTTTTCGGGAGGCTAGGGCAACGAGACCTACGAATTTCTCACTAAAAGTTGTATTTATAGTGAGACTAAACTTCCAGGCCTAATGGGTTTCAAAGCCCTAATCCAATTAGGCTTTAATTTCGGGCTTAATAATGGCCCAACTATTGGGCCCATTATTAATACGAAATTAAAGTGAAACCATAACCCAAATAATTAGCCCATGCACTCTAATGATCCAAATAGCTCTATGTGTGCAACCCAATAGGCTCTTACCACATTGGCAATGATCACAAATAACATTTCTGATCATAAGCAATGAGTGGTGTCTAGCAACACATCATTGCTACCCAAGTGACAAAATTATCGGCGATTCGACTAAACCTTTGTGATCATCATCGATATATGCTATTGTCCCTTTTTCCAAGATATCAAGACTAAGCACGAGACATGGAATGTGTCACTCTTGGATAACCCAATCTTTGGTTTCTTGATTACCGAGTAGACCAACTTAAACTGATAACATTGATATTGTAAATCAACTCATCGGAGCATGGCCATGCATTTTCTAAGTCTCACTCTATCAAGGGGCCCGAAGATATCACTCCTATTACATAGGAGGGACAAATCCCATCTTGATCATACAAATCCCTCTGCATGATATGTGACATACCCAATGACCTCCTTCAAGTTCACTCAGTTACGAGCAACAAAGGAAAGTATCAAAGTACGTGACTCATATGTAGGGAACCTTGATGATCTTAGGTCGAAGGACTACATATACCATGATCACTATGAGAATCACTTATGACACTCATATAACGATCCACATAGTGTTCTCATGGTGGGTCGGTCCAGTACACAAGTTCACCAACTTGTACCCATATGTAGACTACATATCTCATATTAGTCTCCACATATGCTAGTCATTATGTATTATTGCAACGCGCTCCACAATAATACTAGACTAGGGACGTTTGAGAATATCATTATTCTAGGGTTACAATTATGTTTATTATGTTACGCAAAAACAGAACAACAAACATAATTGCCGGATTAATGCCTTAATAAAATATCATAACTCAATGTGCAAAAATACAATCATCTCATGATTGGCTTTTTAGGCACGAAACTAATAGAAGGCTGCAAGGCAGTTTCTCCGAAAATGTGACAAGTGCCAAAGACATGCACCTATTCAGAGAATACCCTCAAAAGTGATAACTTCAACAAATTATCCTTGGCCCTTCACCGTTTGGGGTATTGACGTCAGTGGGCCTCTCCGAACGGCTCCAAGAGGAGCAAAGTTCTGTGTGGTTGTAGTAAATTATTTCACTAAGTGGATTGAGGCAAAGCCTTTAGCAGCAATTTCAGCAAAGGACGTGCAAAGATTTGTCCGGAAGAACATCATACGTATATTCGGTGTGCCGAGGGTGATAGTTGCGGATAGTGGTTCTCAATTCACCGATAAAGGATTTCAAGAATTTACAGCCAACCTCGAGATAAGACTGCACTTCACCCCAGTTGCCCATCCTCAGAACAATGGACAAGTTGAAGTGTTTAATAGAATGATAAAAGGTGGTCTGAAAAATAGGTTGAAATAAACAAGGGGAAAGTGGCCAGGAAAGCTTTCAAGTGTGCTCTAGAGTTACCAAACAACCCTCAGAAGAGACACTAGAGAAACCTCATTTTCACTTGTCATCAGCATAGAGGCCATCATCCCTGTCAAAGTTGTGCAGCCATCTGAGATTACATGTCTTTGACGAAGAAGCCAACAACGTCAGGTTAAGAACCAGGTTGGATATGATTGAAGAACATAGGAAGATGGCTGAACTCAGAAGAAAAGCTTTTCCGCAAAGACTAGCCATTGCTACAAACTTGCATGTCAAGCCCGAAGGGATAAAAAAGGGAGTCCTTGTTCTCCAAAAGGCTAAACTAGAACCCTGAAGACCCTCTCATGGAGTACTTCGGGCAAATTGGGAAAGACCTTATTTGGTCCTCCAAGAAGTTTGGCCAGGAGTCTATAAGCTCAGGAACATTGAAGGAGAAGAGTTGGAAAACACACGCCATTCAAACTCTTTGAAAAATTTCTACACGTAGAAAATGTTTTGAAAAGAAACTGTAGAGAATATGTCGAAGGAAGCGAACTAAATGTGGTTGCTGCCGAAAGTGCATAACTAATATTGTACAAGTTTTGCCAAAGGTGTCTAACCAAATATGATTTATCCCAAAGATACATAATTATATCTGTTAGGTTTCGGGAGCCAAACAGCACACCGAAATTTAACCAAAACCCTGCAGGATCCAAGTGAAACAGGGTAAACCGGGTGTTCATCTGTAGAGTCGAATCAAAAAACCTGAACAGTTGACGTGTTCAAGCTCTTTATGGTATCCACACGAGCCTCTCGGGATCACCACGATTCCACCACGTCCCGGTAGATGCATTTCTCTTGCGCTCGCAGTGCTAGCTTGCGTCCTCCAAGGAATTGCAAAAGAAGAGTGCGGTTGTCCTTTTCGGGAGGCTAGGGCAATGAGACCTACAAATTTCTCACTAAAAGTTGTATTTATAGTGAGACTAAACTTCCAGGCCTAATGGGTTTCAAAGCCCTAATCCAATTAGGCTTTAATTTCGGGCTTAATAATGGCCCAACTCTTGGGCCCATTATTAATACGAAATTAAAGTGAAACCATAACCCAAATAATTAGCCCATGCACTCTAATGATCCAAATAGCTCTATGTGTGCGACCCAATAGGCTCTTACCACATTGGCAATGATCATAAATCACATTTTTGATCATAAGCAATGAGTGGTGTCTAGCAACACATCATTGCTACCCAAGTGACAAGATTGTTGGTGATTCGACTAAACCTTTGTGATCATCATTGATATATGCTATTGTCCATTTGTCCAAGATATCAAGACTAAGCACGAGAATGGAATGTGTCACTCTCGGATAGCCCAATATTTGGTTTCTTGATTACCGAGTAGACCAACTTAAACTGATAACATTGATATCGTATATCAACTCATCCAAGCATGGCCATGCATTGTCTAAGTCTCACTCTATCAAGGGGCCCGAAGATATCACTCCCGTTACATAGGAGGGACAAATCTCATCTTGATCATACAAATCCCTCCGCATGATATGTGACATACCCATTGACCTCCTTCAAGTTTACTTAGTTACGAGCAACAAAGGAAAGCATCAAAGTATGTGACTCACATGTAAGGAACCTTGATGATCTTAGGTCGAAGGACTACATATACCATGATCACTATGAGAATCACTTATGACACTCATATAACGATCCATGTAGTGTTCTCATGGTGGGTCGGTCCAGTACACAAGTTCTCCAACTTGTACCCATATGTATACTACATATCTCATATTAGTCTCCACATATGCTAGTTGTTATGTATTATTGCAACCCACTCCACAATAATACTAGACTAGGGACGTTTGAAATATCATTATTCTAGGGTTACAATTATGTTTATTACGTTACGCAGAAACAAAAGAACAAACATAATTGCTGGATTAATGCCTTAATAAAATATCATGACTCAATGCAGAAAAATACAATCATCTCATGATTGGCTTTTTGGGCACAACACTAACAATATCTGCACAAAGCAAGTTTTATCAAAGGTGGTTGACCAAGTATAGTTGCTCTCGAAGGTACTTAAATAATTTTGTGCACAGTAAGTCTCCCGAAAATGGGCTAACCAAATTAGGATTCATCACCGAAGATGGTTAAACCTCGAAGGTAGAAAGAATCTCCGAGGTCGTATCAGTCATGGACTTAGCCAAAATTTTAGGCCAAAAAGTTTCATTAAAATTTCATTGTAGAAGTACAAGGTGTGGAATACAAAAAAGAAGAAGAAAAGAAAGGAAGGCCCAATACTAACGTCTTCGGTGTTAGTACCCTCGGCATCATCTTCATCTGCGCCAACTTCGGTAACTCAAAGAGGAAGAATTGGAAGATTGAGAAATTCTATACTTGACCATTCAGAATATGGTCCTTTAGGTATATTAAGCACCCGAAGGAAGGAGAGGTCCAAGTCAGGATGCTTAGAAAGGACTTGATGATGGGCAAGGCAGAACCCATCCTGAAATGAGGACTTAGTCATTTCATCAGACTTGGCCTTTTCAGCCTTCACATCCTCCAGCTATTTCCTCAAAGCCTCAACTTCCTTCTCCAACTTCTTCTTCTTCTTCTTCTTCTTTTCCTTTTTTAGCTGCTTGATCTCGGCGTTGATTGCCAATGCCTTAGTGAGGTCGGCAATAGCATCTTCCTTTTCCTTATGAAGAGCCTCAACTTCAGAAGAAAACTCCACAACCTTCGCTCCGAGGTCTAAAATTTTGGAGGTGAACTCCTTGACCAACCCCTGTTGGTTCTTCACCATTTTGTCTTGAAGACTGGCCAAGTCTTCCATGGTAATTTTGTTGAGCTTGCCGTACTTGTTGACCAAGCTCACAAATAGTTCCTTGGCCTTGGCCAAGTGCTCCTTCGATTGACTTCAAATAGAAGACTGTTTGATGGCCCACACCTAAAAATACCCACTGTACGCCAAAAGCTGCAAAAGGGAGGATTCTGAATGTAGGTCAAAAGCAACAGAAACTCAAAATTTTTTCTAAGTCCTAAAGGACTAAGGTTTACCTGGGCAGCATGCTCGGTCATCCAGGGGCAAGAACCTCCTCGTTCGAGCACTCTTTCGTCAGAGTTTGGAATGTGGCATTGGTCATAATGCCCTTCGCCATCTAAGAGGCCATCTTCTAACTATCTTTGGAGAACATATCCATCTCCTCCACGAAAGCCCAAAAGGGCTCCCTTGGGACCTTGTCCTTCGAGATTTTTGAGTCCCAAAGGGTCCTTTTCCGAACATGATCTGCCATCCATTAGGCCTGGGCTCGCTTATCTGCAAAGTCATGCTGAAGTTCGGTTATAACGTTGCCCTTAGCCATTCATCTACAAGGTCTAAAATACCAAAAAATCCCAAACTCATAGATGAATGGTTAGTGGACAAACCTGGTGGAAGTTTGGTGCCCTCCTCGTCAGACTCATTAATGTCCAGCACCTCGAGAGGGATGTTGTTACCACCTTCACAAAATGGGAAAATAACAGCATAAGGACCTAAACTCATATGCTTTAATTTTCACCATAAAGTATGAATTGTGAAGTGTAAAGTATTCAATATACACTCCCTTAAGTGGCAAATACAATGATAGCTTGGTCCTTAAGAAAGTATTGGCATATTGCCTGATTTTCAAGTAGCCTATGGACTAAATTATAAGGTTACAAAGATTGGGTACTCAATTGCACAAATTTCTAAATATGGCTATGGAAAGGACATGGATGGAATTATGAAGAAAGGATATGGATGGAATTACGAAGAAAGAACATGGAAGGAATTAAATATATTGTTGGGGACCAAAGTGCTCAAAGAGGCAAAGTTTGTCATTTATGGCATAATGACAACTAAGGTGCTTAAGTGTCCTAGATATTTCTAAGGTGAAAAAAAATATTGACCAAGGTTAAAAGAGGCCAAAATATGTCATTTTTGTAGCCCAAATGGCTGGCAAAAATATTGTCCAAGTGTAGCTTGAATTTTGCAAAATTTGCAAACACGGCATTACTAAAGATAAATAAAGAAATAAAGCTAGAAACAAATCATTTTCACCTATTTTCTTCCCAAAATTTGACCTCCACCTACTAGCCTCATCTCTTTGAGCTCCTCAACCACCCACCATAGCCACTTTACTACAAATAATCAAGAGAAAGCAAGGGAAAACAACCGAAGGATCAAGGAAGGCTATAATCCCTAGTTTTTGGGTTTACAAAGGGTTTATTGGATTTCTAGCAAAAGGTAAGGGTTTTATCTGGGTGTCATGGCTGTTTCTTGTTCAATACAGATGTCCAAACATCCATGAACCTAAGACCCTAAGCTTGGAAGAGAGCCAAGAGCTTGATGAACCAAGTTTAGGTTAAAGGGGAAATTGCACCAAGGGTTTCAACCCTACAGCTTTGGTGCTCTGTTATGGCAGTGAAATTCAGGGTTTCTAGAGCCCAAGTTAGTACTAACTAAGATGTAATGACCTCATAAGACCTAGGAATAGCTTGAGGAGGGCTGCCATAGTGAGTTCTTAATGTTTAATTGAATGATTATGGACTAACCTTAATGTGTTATTCCTGCCAGCATTTCATATGTTTGTTGCTGTGTTTGTTTGTGCATTTGGATGTGTATATTTGTGTGTTCATATTGTATTTTTGTGTTTTAGTGTCTTTGGATTTTTGGTATATGGCCAGGGTTTGAAGATTTTATTGATAAGCCCTTACTAAGTTTCATTCAAGAAACTTACCCCATTTCTGTCCATTTTAGGAGCACCTAAAAGAGAACATTCAAATTAATAGTTCTCATTTGAATTTATTTGTGAAATTTCCAGTACATGAACTTCCATATGTCTAGTTAGGATCTCGAAATTTTGGTGATTTAAGGAGCACATTTGGTATTTTTAGTCATGGTGCTTACTATGTTGTGCAGAAGCTGTCCAGCATCCTGTTTTTGGAGTCCATTGTGTCTCAAGACCTTCTGTAACCTAGGGTGTGTATTTAGCTAAGTTAAGACCATATTTTAGTTCATGTAGTGTATCTAAAATAATACAAGTATGTGAACATTTGAGTAATGTTTTGGCTATGTATGTGATGTGGTGCAAAGCTGCCTAATTGTGAATGATAGGCTGCTTACTTATAAATTCTGTTTTGGGCACATGAAGTTGCTAGATGTAAGTGAATGTAATTCTTATGTGTAGTGGACATGTATGGGATAGTGTTGGAGGGCGTTCCCATTGTGAATGAAGTGTTTGCATGGTTTCGAAAAATTGTATGGCCAAAATGGTCCAAAAGTTGCCAGAATTTTGACCCTGTACCTAAAGTTTAATATCTCCCTGCGTAGAATGAATCTTGGTATGAAATTTTCACCACATCTATAGACCATTAAGAGGTTGAACGAAAAATTGGAATTTCTAAATTTGGATCCCTTTAGCCAAAGATATGATGTTTCAAAGTTGGCTAAGTTACTATTCATTTGGCCAGAATTTTGTAACCAACTTCAAAAATCCATAACTTGGTCCATAGATGGGATATTGATGTAAAACAAAATTTCTTGGTTTTCCCTAAGTCTCTACTTGATAATGAAGCAATAAAATAGGGGGTTACTTGGCTAGAATGATACAGTTTATTGTAGGAAGTTCAGGTTTTCCCTAAGTCTCTACTTGTGGTAGTGTTTTTGTTCTTAGCTGCCATAGTGTGCATAAATATGAATATGTGTGTTATGGTTAGACCAATATGCATGTATTTACATAGTGCTCAAGAGGGTCACTTGAGTATGTACACTAAGGTTGTAGTTCTGATGTCCTACGGGACACACCAATTCTGGCAGTTTAAATGCACAGTTTTGGCACCATAACTGGACTACCTCGGGGTGGGTAACAAAACTTGGTATCAGAGCATGGTTTATACATGTAGATGGCATATAGTTGCATTGCATGCATCTACATATATGCACTCAGTTTGGTCAGCTGCTGGTGTCAAGTACCATTAAAATACCTATGATCTTTATATGTGCTTTATGATGGATCATTAATGCAGGAAGTAAAAATGGTTGCCACAAAGAGAAGGGAACCACCCCAAAGGCCTCCTACTGATTCTGGGCAACAAGGAAATAGACAGAATAGAGGGAATCAGGGGCAACAGGGGGTACCAAACCTTGAAGTGCCTCAGGTTTGGTTAGAGCTTTAGGGAAACTTAGCTCTAATCAATGAAAACTTAATGAAGCTGATTCAAGGACAACAACAGGACTCCAAGCAGCTCCAGTAGAACCAGTTCAGGATGCAGAACAATAACCTGAAGAGAATACTAGGAACACATCTGAATATGTTCCTTCTGGAAGCTTAGAAGACATATATGATGAAACTATTGAGGAGGAAGATGAAGATAGGAGAAATCCAAGAGGAAGAAGACTAAGGTCTAAGATTGGTCAGGTATCCCGGACCAATCCCTCAGTCTATGAACATTCTTCCATTAGGAATGAGATTGAGGATGGCCATGAGAGAAGATCTAGGAGAAGGCAGAGAGATCATAAACAACATCACCATACAGGGGACTCCCATAGGTCCAGGAGACATAGGCCAGAGGATCTAGAAGGCCTAGATGAAGTCAGACTGTTGGAGAGGTTCCAAGGCCTAAGACCTCCACAGTTTGATGGAAGTGCTAGGCCTGAGAAAGCTGAGGAATGGTTAATCTTCATCGAGAAGATGTTTGAGAGAATGCCACTTAGCTCCACCAAGAAGGTGCCATTGGCGACTTACAACTTGGTAGGTAGTGCAGAGATGTGGTGGAGAAATACCAGAGATATGTATGCCGTCCAAAAGGGTAAAAGGCCAGGAAGAAATACTGAGATGAGTTGGCCAGAGTTCACTCAACTGTTTCAAGAACAGTACATCAGTGATGCCATCAAGGATATGAAGCAAGCTGAATTGGATGCTTTAAGGCAGGACAACCTCAGTGTCCTAGAGTATGAGCACAAATTCAATCAGTTGGTGAGGTATGCTCCTCAGTATCATGGACTGGAGGAGTTAAAGGCCAAAAGATTTGTCAGAGGCCTAAAGTCAGACATTAGAAAGGCTGTAAGACCTTTTGGAGTAGTCACATACTATGAAGCAGTACAGAAAGCTCTATTAGTAGAGCAAGAGGAGTATGAGACTAGGTACTTTCCCAATGGACCAGGGGAAAGTAGCCAGGCAGGAAGCAAGCAGAAAAAGCCACCACATGGCAAGGGAATTGCCAAGAATTCCTATTTTGGTGGTGAAGACAAGGTGAAGAGGAAGTTCCCTGGCCTGAGGTGCCCTAAGTGCAGGAGGTTTCATGGAATGAAACCTTGCTATTTTGACACCCAAGCGTGTCTAAGATGTTGATCCATGGATCATTGGATCAAAGATTGCCCAGAGGCTCAAAGCAGGCTAGAAGACCAAGGTCCAGTAAGGCTTATTGGGGCAGGACCTAGAGAAGGAGCACCTAGGGAGGCACAACAGAGGCTAGTTGCTCCAGTGCCTCAGCCTCCAATGCAGAGAGCTGGCAGAGTCTTCGAAGTGGAGAGGCCAGAGACATTAGAGTAGGGAGGAGCACTAAGAGGTAACATTTATCTTAATGGTATGCCTATTAGTGTTCTGTTCGATACTGGTGCATCTGTGTCTATAGTGGCTAGGAAATTTGTTAAAGCCATGAAATTGCCTACTAAAATCATGCATAGGATATCCTTAGTGAAAACAGCAGGTAGTCAATGTCTTTTCACTAATGACCTAGCTAAGGATTGTGAGCTAGTAGTAGGAAGGACTAAGTTTATGACTAATTTGCTAGTGTTGGACATTCCTAAGTATGATTTAGTGCCGGGTATGAATTGGCTTGCTATGCATAACATAAGAATTGATTGTGCTAAAAGGGAAATCACATTACCTGATGGTGAAGTGCATGCATTAGTAAATTCTAAGGAATTAGTGTATGAAATGCATAGCATGGAACTAGAGGTACTAGATGAGATATCTGTGATTTCTGTGCATGATTACTATTATGCATTGAATGAATTGCACTGTGATGAGGAAGTGGACAAAATACCTATAGTGAGAGACTTTCCACAAGTCTTTCCTAAAGACCTGCCAGGTATTCCTCCACAAAGGGAGATTGAATTTGAAATCAAGTTGCAACCAGAAGCTAGTCCAATATTCATACCTCCTTACAGAATGCCAATCACAGAGATGAATGAGCTCAAGAAACAACTTGATGAACTTCTTGAAAAAGGGTTCATAAGGCCAAGTGTTTCACCATGGGGAGCTCCTGTTCTCTTTGTGAAAAATAAGGATGGATCTCTGAGACTATGCATTGACTACAGAAAGCTCAATGCAGTGACTATTAAGAACAAGTATCCACTCCCTAGGATTGAGGATCTATTTCATCAACTCAAGGGAGCTAAGATCTTCTCCAAGATAGATTTGAGATCTAGATACTTCCAATTGAGAGTAAAGGAAGAGGACATTCCTAAAACTGCATTCAGGACCAGATATGGGTATTATGAGTACACAGTCATGCCATTTGGTGTGACTAATGCCCCAGCTGCTTTCATGGATCTTATGAATAGGGTGTTCAGACCACATTTGGACAAATTTGTGGTTGTGTTCATTGATGACATCCAAGTGTATTCCAAGGATGAAAATGAACATGAACATCATCTAAAGATTGTCTTAAAGACTCTGTTGGAACATCAACTTTATGCCAAATTATCCAAGCGTGAATTCTGGATAAGGGAAGTGTCTTTCCTAGGACACATCATAGATGCACAAGGCCTTAAGGCAGACCCTGAAAAGGTCAAGGCAGTGCAAGAGTGGGAAAGACCAAAGACTGTGAAGGAAATCATAAGTTTCCTAGGATTAGCTGGATACTACAGGAGATTTGTATCAGGCTTTTCCATAATTGTCTCAGTTTTTACTCATTTGACCAAGAAGGGTCAAAGATTTGAGTAGACTAAAAAGTGTGAAAAGAGTTTCCAGGAGCTAAAGCAGAGGTTGATTGAAGCTCTAGTGTTGATTCATCCTGATCAAAGTAAGCCCTACATCATATATACAGATGCATCTAGATCGTGCTTAGGTTGTGTGCTTATGCAAGAAAGAAATGACCTTGCTTATGGGTCAAGGCAGTTAAGACCCCATGACCAAAATTATCCTACCCAAGACCTAGAACTGGGAGCAGTGATTTTTGCTCTGAAGTAATGGAGACATTACTTAATGGGTAGTTCCTTTGTGATCTACACTGATCATAAGAGCCTAAAGTACTTGTTCACTCAAAAAGAGTTGAACATGAGGCAAAGGAGGTGGTTGGAGTACATCAAGGACTATGACTGTAGCATAGAATACACAAAAGGCAAAGGCAATCTAGTAGCAAATGCCTTGAGCATGAAGTACACAGGACTTTTGAAAGGAGGGTCCATAGCTGATCAGGATGAGTAGAATAGTCTGCTATGCCTATGGCATAAATGGCATAAGTGGGAGGAAGCCCAAATTTACACATTCACAATTCAGTTTGGATGGATTGAAGAAGCCAGAAAGGTACAAGAGACAGATCCTGATCTCAAAAAGACTTCAGGGGAGGAAAAAGGTTCCTTGTATCAATCCTTTGCCTACAAGCAAGGATTACTGTATTTCAAGGACCAAATCTATGTACCTAAAGGAGCAAAGCTCAGGGATGAAATACTTGAAGAAGCTCACACAAGCAAGTTGAACATCCATCCAGGAAGTGAGAAAATGTATAAAGATTTGAAAACTCACTTTTGGTGGCCACATATGAAGAGAGACATAGCTACTTATGTCTCCAAATGTTCCACATGCCAAAGGGTGGAAGTAGAGCACCAGAAGCCAGCTGGTACTTTACAGACTCTACCTATACCAGTGAGGAAATGGGGCAACATAACCATGTACTTTTTGACTGGGTTGCCTATGACCAGATTAAGACATGATATAATCTAGGTCATTGTGGATAGGCTAACCAAATGTGTCCACTTCTTACCTATGAAACTCACAAACTCCTTGGAGAAGTTAGCCCAGATGTATGTTCAGGAAATAGTGAGACTACATGGAGTGCCAGACTCCATTGTATCCGATAGAGATCCAAGATTTACAGCTCAATTTTGGAGTACTTTTCATAAAGCACTAAGAACTAAAATCCACCTAAGTACTGCTTATCATCCTCAGACAGATGGGCAATCTAAAAGGGTGATACAAATACTGGAAGACATGCTCAGGAGCTGTGTGTTGGATTTCAAAGGTGAATGGGACCAACACTTGCCATTGGTGGAATTTTCATATAACAATAGTTACCAAAGCACCATTGGCATGGCACCTTATGAAGCATTATATGGAAGAAGGTGCATGACACCCCACTGTTGGGTGGAAGCCTTAGACAGGCTAGAGTTAGGTCCTAAAATTATTGAAGAGACTACTACCAAAATCAAGAAGATTCAAGAGAGATTAAAGGCAACCAATGAAATGACCACAGCCTATGTCAACAAAAGAAGGAGAGACTTGGAATTTGAGGTTGGTGACAATGTTTGGCTAAAAGTTTCACCAACCAAAAGCATTGTTAGATTTGGCAGAAGAACCAAGTTAGCTCCAAGAAACATCGGTCCTTATGAGATCTTGGATAGAGTTGGGAAAGTAGCATATAGGTAAGCTCTACCGCCAAGCATGTCAAGTGTTCATAATGTTTTTCACATCAGTATGCTTAAGAAGTGTCTATTGGACACAAAGCGTGCTATTATAGTGGCAGACATACAGTTGGAACCTAACTTCACATATGAAGAGAAACCTAGAGCTATTTTAGCAAAGGATACCAGAAAGTTAAGGAGCAAGCTTATTCCCATGCTCAAAGTTCAATGGTCACACCATTTTGAAAGAGAGGTGACCTGGGAAACTGAGAAAGTAGTGCAAGAGAGATATCCAGAAGAGTACCTTAAGCTAAAGGCAATTATGGAGGACCAAAATTTTTAACTGGGGAAGAATGTTACCACCTTCACAAAATGGGAAAATTACAGCATAAGGACCTAAACTCGTATGCTTTAATTTTCACCATAAAGTATGAATTGTGAAGTGAAAGGTATTCAATATACACTCCCTTAAGTGGAAAAAACAATGATAGCTTGGTCCGTAAGAAAGTATTGGCATATTGCCTGATTTTCAAGTAGCCTATGGCTAAATTGTAAGGTTACAAAGATTGGGTACTCAATTGCACAAATTTCTAAATATGGCTATGGAAAGGACATGGATGGAATTATGAAGAAAGGATTTGGATGGAATTATGAAGAAAGAACGTGGAAGGAATTAAATATATTGTTGGGGACCAAAGTGCTCAAAGAGGCAAAGTTTGTCATTTATGGCATAATGACAACTAAGGTGCTTAAGTGTCCTAGATTTTTCTAAGGTGAAAATGAATATTGACCAAGGTTAAAAGAGGCCAAAATATGTAATTTTCCTAGCCCAAATGGCTGGCAAAAATATTGTCCAAGTGTAGCTTGAAGTTTGCAAAATTTGCAAACATGCCATTACTAAAGATAAATAAAGAAATAAAGCTAGAAACAAATCATTTTCACCCATTTTCTTCCCAAAATTCGACCTCCACCTGCTAGCCTTATCTCTTTGAGCTCCTCCACCATCCACCATAGACATCTTAATGCAAATAATCAAAAGAAAGCAAGAGAAAACAACCGAAGCATCAAGGAAGGCTATAATCCCTAGTTTTCGGGTTTACGAAGGGTTTATTGGATTTCGAGCAAAAGGTAAGGGTTTTATCTGGGTTTCATGGCTGTTTATTGTTCAATACAGCTGCCCAAACATCTGTGAACCTAAGACCCTAAGCTTGGAAGGGAGCCAAGAGCTCGATGAACCAAGTTTAGGTTAAGGGGGAAATTGCACCAAGGGTTTCAACCCTACAGCTTTGGTGCTCTGTTATGGCAGTGAAATTCAGGGTCTCTAGAGCCCAATTTAGTACTAACTAATACCTAATGACCTCTTAAGACCAAGAAATAGCTTGAGGAGGGCTGCCATAGTGAGTTCTTAATGTTTAATTGAATGATTATGGACTAACCTCAATGTGTTATTGCTGCCAGCATTTCATATGTTTGTTGCTGTGTTTGTTTGTGCTTTTGGATGTGTTTATTTGTGTGTTTAAGTGTCTTTTTATTTCAGGTATATGGCTGGAGTTTGAAGATTTTATTGATAAGCCCTTACTAAGTTTCATTCAAGAAACTTACCCCCTTTCTGTCCATTTCAGGAGCACCTGAAAGAGAACATTCAAATTAATAGTTTTCATTTGAATTTATCTGTGAAATTTCAGGTACATGAACTTCCATATGTCTATTTATGATCTGGAAATTTTGGTTATTTAAGGAGCACATTTGGTATTTTTAGTGATGGTGCTTATTGTGTTGTGCAGCAGCTGTCCAGCATCCTGTTTTTGGAGTCCATTGTGTCTCAGGACCTCCTGTAACCCAGGGTGCATATTTAGCTGAGTTAATACCATATTCTAGTGCATGTATGCATGTACATGTAGTGTATGTAAAATGAGACAATTATGTGAACATTTGAGTAATGTTTTGGCTATGTATGTGATGTGGTGCAAAGCTGCCTAAGTGTGAATGATAGGCTGCTTACTTATAAATTATGTTTTGGCCACATAAAGTTGCTAGATGAAAGTGAATGTAATTCTTATTTGTATTGGACATGTATGGGATAGCTTTGGAGGGCTTTCCCCTTGTGAATGAAGTGTTTGCATGGTTTGGAAAAATTGTATGGCCAAAATGGTCCAAAAGTTGCCAGAATTTCGCCCCTGTACCTAAATTTTAATATCTCCCTGTGTAGAATGAATATTGGTATGAAATTTTCACCACATCTATATACCATTCATAGGTTGAACTGGAATTTAGAATTTCTGAATTTGGATCCCTTTAGCCAAATATATGATGTTGCAAAGTTGGCTAAGTTACTGTTTATTTGGTCAGAATTTTGTAACCAACTTAAAAAATCCATAACTTGGTCGATAGATGGGATATTGATGTAAAACAAAATTCCTTGGTTTTCCCTAAGTCTCTACTTGATAATGAAGCAAATAAAACATGTGGTTACTTGGCTAGAATGATACAGTATATTGTAGGAAGTTCGGGTGCAGTGGCTGATATTTTTGAACCTGGTAAGAATGCTTAATGTGTGGAAGCCAAAACCAAGACTTGTGGGAGTGTTTTTTTCCTTAGCTGCCATAGTGTGCATAAATATGAATATGTGTGTTATGGTTAGACCAATATTCATGTATTTACATAGTTCTCAAGAGGGTCACTTGAGTATGTACACTAGGGGTGTAGTTCTGATGACCTACAGGACACACCAATTCTGGGAGTTTAAATGCATAGTTTTGGCACCATAACTGGACTACCCCAGAGTGGATAACAGATGTCCTTGCCCATTTTTGCTTCACCATTCCCAAGGCTTTTCGGCAGACATCTCCCCCAGTGAAGTCGCCAATGCCACGACAGTAGCATTGGGACTTAAAGGGGTGAAGTGGATGGCCGGTTTCGAGGTTGGGTCAACTCGAATAGGTGTTTGACTAAGGTCCACATGTTGTCCTTCAAGTGGAGGAGGAAAAGAGTCTTCCTTTGACTTTTTCAACTTCATCGCCGAAGATGGTCAGTTGACACCTTCTTCCTCTTGGGTGCCTTCTTCTTTTGCTCCCCCTTTTCTGCCTGGCTGAGGAACAGGCTCTTGTAGAAAGCAGCAGATTTGTCGTCCATTTCTGTAAAGGGAAAAACATCAGTGTAAGTATGAAAAAATCCTAAACAATAAACCCAAAAGAAGCTTACTGTCTGCAAACACCGAATATGTAAGTTCTCCTCAAAAGAGCAGAACAAGCCACACTTTCTTCCCATCAACCAAGGGCTTCGGCATATCCTTATCAGTGACATGTTCTTTGATTACCCTAAGCTCTCGAAGGACCTCCTTGGTCATGAAGCTCCATCTGATGGGGAAGGGGTAGAGAGAGCACCAGGGATCTTTGGCATCCCAGTCTGCGATAGCCTGAATACGGCTATCGAACTCCTCAAACTGAGGCTCCAGCTCTAGAGTTAAAAGCTTCCTTGGGTCTATACGTCGGTGGCTAAAGTACCCGAAGCCCATTGAGCAAGAAGATCTACCCACTTCTTATCAACCTCCATGAAGAAGTACTTCTTCTACCACCTTCACCAGCTGTCCTTGGGGCTGAAGGTGAAGGCAAATTTCTTACTCCCGGACCTTAGGGGGAGCAAGAAGTAGAATCCCCCCTTCAGGATAAGGTGAAGTTTGTAATATTGCAAAAAGAAGACAAAATGTGGGGCAATTTTGAAGACCCTACACATGCACAAGAAGGCGTTGAAGTAGGCATAAGAGATCGGAGGCATTTGGTTGATGGCTATGCCATGGAATTGACAAAGGTCTAAAACCACCCTCGGTGGTCGATAGCGAAGACCCACCTTTAATTAAGCTCTGAAGACGGAGATCTCCTTCGGGCGAGGGAGGTAGTTGGGTATGGTAGGACTAGGCAGCCTAGTTTTGGAGTAAAAAGGAAGAAAGAACTTGAGCCACCACTTTCCCAACCTTTTTGAAGTCGTGCAGCTCAAGTGAGAATTAAGGGGAAGCCAGCTCTTGGGAATAGCTTTAACCGTGACTTATCCGGATGACATCTTTGGGACAAAGACATTAACCTCAGATTAACGAGGAAAAAAGAAAAGAAAAGGGAAGAAGAACAACTTCAGAAATAGACACACCTAGTTCGGGAAGGAAAGAGAAGTTCGGAGATCGTCACAAAACTGGCCGAAAATTGCTTTATCGCTTGCACCGCCATAAGAAAAAGGCTAAAGAATGAGAGAGAGAATGAGGGCAAAAGGAATGAAAGTAGAAGAGTGAGGAAACCTCTATGGAACAAGGCCTTATATAGATCAAAGGGGTAGGCGAAGCGTTGCCATAATGACCCTTTGCAAGCGAAGGGAGACAACTGATGTAATGGACGCGACTAATCACCATTAGCTCAATGACATGTGTCACGTGATGCAAAAATTGATGGCACACCTGCTAACACTGGCAGGCCTATATCGCCTATCCCGAAGTGACATGACTGCCAAGTCAGAAGATAGGATGATTCACTGATAGAAGGCAGGAATGAAAAGCATTGGAGAAATTATATCCCCTTACCCCCGACGGCGTGACTTCAGCTAGAAGGATAATTTGGGCTGAGAACATGAAATAGCTCCTTCAGTACCAATGGTGTGACGTCGCCGAAGAATGAGGCGCTGGTTCGGAACAACATCCTTGCAAAAGGCTCGAGACAGAGCGCAAAAACCCTCGAAGAATACTGAGAATGGAACTTTGGCAAAATTGCTCGAAAAGTCAGCAAGTGTAAGATCTTTTTGCCAAGGCACAGCTTCAGCTTCTTATTACATACTTCCAAATGACTAGTTCCGAAGGCACAACTTCGGCTTCTCCAGGGGGGGCATGTGATAGCAGAAAGGCTATCGCCCCCGAGATCTCCTGATTGACTAACTGTTAGTGTTGTGCCCAAGAAGCCAATCATGAGATGATTGTATTTTTTGCACATTAAGTCATGATATTTTATTAAGGCATTAATCCAGCAATTATGTTTGTTGTTTTGTTTCTGCGTAACTTAACAAACATAATTATAACCCTAGAATAATGATATTCTTAAACGTCCCTGGTCTAGTATTATTGTGGAGTGGGTTGCAATAATACATAATGACTAGCATATGTGGAGACTAATATGAGATATGTAGTCTACATATAGGTACAAGTTGGACAACTTGTGTACTGGACTGACCCACCATGAGAACACTACATGGGTCGTTATATGAGTGTCATAAGTGATTCTCATAGTGATCATGGTATATGTAGTCCTTCGACCTAAGATCATCAAGGTTCCCTACATGTGAGTCACATACTTTGATACTTTCCTTTGTTGCTCGTAACTGAGTGAACTTGAAGGAGGTCATTGGGTATGTCACATATCATGCGGAGGGATTTGTATGATCAAGATGAGATTTGTCCCTCCTATGTAACAGGAGTGATATCTTCGGGCCCCTTGATAGAGTAAGACTTAGAAAAATGCATGGCCATGCTCGGATGAGTTGATATACGATATCAATGTCATCAGTTTAAGTTGGTCTACTCAGTAATCAAGAAACCAAAGATTGGGCTATACGAGAGTGACACATTCCATGTCTCGTGCTTAGTCTTGATATCTTGGACAAAGGGACAATAGCATATATCGGTGATGATCATAAAGGTTTAGTCGAATCATCGACAATCTTGTCACTTAGGTAGCAATGATGTGTTGCTAGAGACTGCTCATTGTTTATGATCATAAATGTGATTTATGATCATTGCCAACGTGGGAAGAGCCTATTGGGTCGCACACATAGAGCTATTTGGATCATTAGAGTGCATGGGCTAATAATTTGGGTTTTGGTTTCACAATAATTTTGTATTAATAATGGGCCCAATAGTTGAGCCATTTTTAAGCCTGAAATTAAAGCCTAATTGGATTAGGGCTTTCAAATCTATTAGGCCTGGAAGTTGAGTCTCACTATAAATACAACTTTTAGTGAGAAATTCACAGGTCTCCTTGCCTTAGCCTCCCAAAAGGACAGCTACACTCTTCTCTTGCAATTCCTTGGATGACGCAAGCTAGCACTGCGAGCGCAAGAGAAATGCATCTGCCGGGACGTGGTGGAAGCGTGGTGATCCCGAGAGGCTCGTGTGGATACCATAGAGAGCCTGAACACGTCAACTATTCAGGTTTAGTGATTCGACTCTACAGTTGAGTGAGAGATCTCAATCAAAAATTAGGTATGAAAATTTTCGAACACCCGGTTTTGTTGGATTTCGGGAGCCAAACAACGCAGCGGAATTTAACCGAAACCCTCCAGGATCCAAGTGAAATGGGGTAAACTGGGTGTTCAAAAATTTTCAAAGTATCAAAGTATGTGACTCACATGTAGGGAACCTTGATGATCTTAGGTCGAAGGACTACATATACCATGATCACTATGAGAATCACTTATGACACTCATATAACGATCCATGTAGTGTTCTCATGGTGGGTCGGTCCAGTACACAAGTTCTCCAACTTGTACCCATATGTAGACTACATATCTCATATTAGTCTCCACATATGCTAGTCGTTATGTATTATTGCAACCCGCTCCACAATAATACTAGACCAGGGACGTTTAAGAATATCATTATTCTAGGGTTACAATTATGTTTATTACGTTACGCAGAAACAAAACAACAAACATAATTGCTGGATTAATGCCTTAATAAAATATCATGACTCAATGTGCAAAAAATACAATCATCTCATGATTGGCTTTTTGGGCACAACACTAACAATCTCCCACTTGCACTAAAAGCCAATCATCCATGTATCTAATACCGATGGACCTAGAATGGCTATCATGCTTCTGCTGCGTAAGGGGCTTTGTCAGTGGATCAGCAATGTTGCTGTCTGTCGAAGTCCTGCATATCCTTACATCACCCCTCTCGATGATCTCCCTGATGAGATGATAGCGTCGGAGTATGTGTTTGGATCGCTGGTGAGATCGAGGTTCCTTAGCCTGTGCGATTGCTCCATTGTTGTCACAATAGAGCTCTATCGGGTCGGCAATGCTTGGAACCACTCCAAGTTCAGTGATGAACTTCTTGATCCAAACTGCCTCCTTCGCAGCATCAGAGGCGGCAATGTACTCAGATTCTGTTGTAGAGTCAGCTACTGTCTCTTGCTTTGAACTCTTCCAGCTCACAGCACCACCACCAATACAAAACACATAACCAGATTGCGATCTAAAATCATCCTTATCGGATTGGAAGCTTGCATCGGTGTAACCCCTTACAACGAGCTCATCTTCACCTCCAAAGACCAAGAATGCATCCTTAGTCCTTCGTAAGTACTTAAGGATGTTCTTAACAGCTGTCCAGTGACTCTCACCGGGGTTCGATTGGTACCTACTCGTCATGCTCAAAGCATATGAGACATCGGGATGAGTACATATCATGGCATACATGATAGATCCAATTGCTGAGGCATATGGAATCTTACTCATGCGCTCTCTCTCCTCGGGTGTACTCGGACACTGAGATCTAGAAAGAGTTGATACCATGTGACATGGGCAAGAATCCTTTCTTGGAATCTTGCATGCTAAACCTCTTTAGCACCTTGTCAATATATGTACTTTGACTTAGGCCAAGAAGCTTTCTAGATCTATCTCTATAGATCCTGATGCCTAACACATAGGCTGCTTCACCCAAGTCCTTCATAGAGAAACATTTCCCTAGCCAAGTCTTCACAGACTGTAGCTCAGGAATGTCATTCCCGATGAGTAGTATGTCATCTACATACAACACCAAGAAGACAATAGCGCTCCCACTAACCTTCTTGTAGACACAAGGTTCATCTTCATTTTTGATAAAACCAAACTCTTTGATTGCTTCATCAAAATGAAGATTCCAACTTCGAGAAGCTTGCTTCAGTCCATAAATGGACCTTTGCAACTTGCACACTTTATTGGCATTCTCAGGAGTGACAAAACCCTCAGGTTGTGTCATGTACACATCCTCAAGTAGCTTTCCATTTAGGAATGCAGTTTTGACATCCATTTGCCATATCTCATAATCATAGTGTGCAGCAATAGCAAACAAAATTTCGGATGGATTTAAGCATAGCAACTGGTGAAAAAGTTTCATCATAGTCAATACCATGAATTTGCTTGAAACCTTTTGCAACCAATCGTCCCTTAAAGGTAATCACATTACCATCCATGTCAGTTTTCTTCTTGAAAACCCATTTGCACCCTATGGGTTTTACCCCTTCAGGTGGGTCAACCAAAGTCCATACTTGGTTTTCATACATGGATTCCATCTCGGATTTCATGGCCACTAGCCACTTCTCAGAGTCAGGCCCCTGACATAGCTTGTTGGTAGGTTGTGGGCTCATCCTGATCCATGAGCATCACATCACCAGTGTGAGTCATGAGAAATCCATATCTCTCAGGCTCACGCCGAATCCTACCAGACCTACGTGGGCTCTGTGCTACAGGAACAGACTCTTGAACCACAACATCTTGTGGTGTCTGTTCAGGTTCCATTTCAGGTTCGATGTCTCCTTGTTGTTCTTGAATTTCTTCAAGTTCTACTTTCCTCCCACTAGTTCCTTTAGAGATAAACTCTTTCTCTAAAAAGACACCAGTTCGAGCAACAAACACTTTTTGCTCAGAAGGATTGTAGAAATAGTAACCCTTTGTTTCTTTGGGATACCCAACAAAAAGGCATTTTTGAGATTTGGGCCCTAGTTTGTCAGAGGATTGACGTTTCACATAAGCGTCACAGCCCCAAATCTTCATAAAAGACAAATTGGGACGCCTCCCACTCCATATCTCATATGGTGTCTTTTGAACCGATTTAGATGGAACTCGGTTTAGTGTAAAAGCGGCTGTCTCTAGAGCATGTCCCCAAAAGGAGTTTGGAAGGTCAGCTTGACTCATCATAGAGCGAACCATGTCTAACAGAGTTCGATTTCTCCTTTCAGATACACCATTCCATTGAGGTGTACCTGGTGGAGTGAGTTGTGATACTATACCACACTCCTTCAGATAGTCAAGGAATTCTCGATCCAAGTACTCTCCACCTCGATCTGATCGAAGCACTTTGATACTCTTCCCGAGTTGATTCTCTACTTCATTCTTGAATTCTTTGAACTTTTCAAAGGATTCTGACTTGTGTCTCATGAGATACACATAGCCATATCTGCTGAAGTCATCAGTGAAAGTAATGAAGTATTGGAAACCTCCTCTAGCTTGTGTAGACATAGGGCCACATACATCACTATGTATGAGTCCTAGTAAGTCATTAGCCCTTTCACTTTGCCCTGTGAATGGGGCTTTGGTCATCTTGCCCAACAAACATGACTCACATGTCTCATATGATTCAAAATCAAATGAGTCCAAGAGTCCATCCTTATGGAGCTTGGATATGCGGGTCTCATTTATATGGCCCAAGCGACAGTGCCAGAGATAGGTCGGGTTTGAATCATTTAATCTGACCTTCTTGGTATTCACATTATAGATTGGATCTTCGAGGTCTAGAACATACAACCCATTGCTAAGTTGAGCACTACCATAAAAGATTTCATTCAAATAAATAGAACAACATTTGTCCTTTATTATAAATGAAAAACCTTTCTTGTCCAAACAAGAAACAGAAATCAAATTTCTACTAATAGTAGGCACAAAGTAGCAGTTGTCTAATTCTAAAACTAATCCACTAGGTAAAGTGAGAACATAAGTCCCTACGGCTAAGGCAGCAACCCTTGCTCCATTTCCAACACGTAGGTCCACTTCACCTCGGGCCAATCTTCTACTTCTACTTAGATCCTGCACATTTGCACAAATGTGAGATCCACATCCAGTATCCAATACCCAAGATGAGGAAGTAGAAAAGTTAGCCTCTATAACAAAAATACCTGAAGTGGAAGTCTTACTTCCCTTTTCCTTAGCAAGTTCTTCAAGATAGAGCTTGCAGTTGCGCTTCCAGTGTCCAGGTTGCTTACAATGGAAGCACTCCCCTTCCTTTGCCACACCACCCTTTGGTTTCAGTGCAGCTGAAGAAGAATTAGCATTGGACTTTCCATTAGCTTTATCCTTCTTCTTGTTGGCTTTTCCCTTTCCCTTGCCCTTTTGAACCATCAAAATGGGCTTAGCCTTCTTAAGGTTTTGCTCAGCAGTTCTCAACATGTTGAGCAATTCAGGGAGGGACTTGTCAAGGTCGTTCATGTTATAGTTCATGACGAACTGACTGTAGCTTTCAGGCAACGATTGCAAGACTACATCAATAGCCAACTCTTTCTGAAGAGCAAATCCCAAATTCTCAAGATTCTCAATGTACCCAATCATCTTGAGCACATGAGGACCCACGGGACTTCCCTCAGACATCTTGCACTGAAACAATGCCTTAGAGGTCTCAAACCTCTCATGCCTAGCTTGCTCTTGGAAAAGCATTTTGAGATGTTCGATCATATCGAACGCCCCCATGTTCTCATGTTGCTTCTGAAGCTCAGATTCCATGGTAATAAGCATGAGGCATGCAACATCCAAAGCATCATCAGAATGCCTCTTGTGAGCATCCCTTTCAGCTCTTGGAGCAGTGGCAGCAGGCTCATTCGGAATGGGCTGCTCTAGGACATAAGCCTTTCTCTCTTGTTTGAGGACTATCCTCAAGTTTCGGTACCATTTGAGAAAGTTGGTCCCATTCAGTTTTTCCTTCTCAAGGATCGATCGCAACGAAAGTGTCGATGTGTTTTGTGCCATGGTTATCTACAACAGTAAATATGCAGTGTAAGAGTCATGTATTTTAATTCATTTAATAAGGACTTTTATTAAACGATACTCCCACTATTTTCCTCAAAATAATAACCCTTCATGCTTACAAGAAAGTAAATGTGACATGGCTATAGGCCAAACTATGAGATATTCTCAAGCCAATGAGAATATCATAAAAGCCTAAGAAAAGAAAAGAGTCTTCACAAGCTCCTTCTCTTCCTTTCTTGGTTGCTCTTTTGTTGTCACCTCCCTCTCCTTGGACATGCCTCCTTGGATGATCCTTAGACATACAACCTTGGATGATCCCATAATGCACTATTACATCAATAATAGAAATCTCGAGTTACATTCGAGGGGAGTAAGGTGAGAAGAGAATGTACAATGAGAGTGATAAGAAAAGGCACGACTCGCAGGCCGTATTTACAAGTACAACCAATCAAGGGCTATAACCATGCACCATGCTTCAAACACCAATCAGCATATCATGTCAAATCTCATTCAACAAAGATGCATGCCAATTTTTTGCGCGTTGATTAACCAGTTTTTATTTATGTGGCGCTTCGCATACGGCGGTCCCGCTGGCCGGTCAGCGGGCGGTGGTTCCGCTGACCGGTCAGCGGACGGGGTCAAGGGGAGCCGCCCTTGCGGGGGGCGTGGGGGGCAGCGCCCCCCGGCACAAAAAATTGTCTTACAATTGCTTAGCCCGAAATCTTCTATTTCGAGCAAGTAGGCACCCGAGACTCCTCCATTCGAGCCACCAAAAATACCTTACTTTCGGTGCCCGAATAGGCCGAATCCGAACCAAGCTAGGGTTTTTGCAACTATTGCAAGAATCCTAATCCATATAGGTATCTCATACCATTCAATTTTGGGTTAATCTCATTAACCAATTTGTGTCGTTTCTTCATATATCTCATATGTTCATTACGAATTCCAGTTTCATGCATCTTGAATCAATCTAATTAATCATGGCCGAAAAGCAACCGAACACATAGCATCATGCGATTCAACACTCAATCCCGATTTAGGGTTTCACCAGTAGCTCTGATACCACTGATGGGTTTCGGGAGCCAAACAGTGCAGTGGAATTTAACCGAAACCCTCTAGGATCCAAGTGAAACGGGGTAAACCGGGTGTTTGAAAATTTTCATACCTAATTTTCGGTTGAGATCTCTCACTCAGCTGTAGAGTTGAATCAAAAAACCTGAACAGTTGACATGTTGAGGCTCTCTATGGTATCCATACGAGCCTCTCGGGATCACCACGCTTCCACCACGTCCGACAGATGTGTTTCTCTTGCGCTCGCAGTGCTAGCTTGCGTCCTCCAAGGAATTGCAAGAGAAGAGTGTGGCTGTCCTTTTTGGAGGCTAGGGCAAGGAGACCTGCGAATTTCTCACTTAAAAGTTGTATTTATAGTGAAACTCAACTTCCAGGCCTAATGGGTTTCAAAGCCCTAATCCAATTAGGATTTAATTTCAGGCTTAATAATGGCTCAACTCTTGGGCCCATTATTAATACGAAATTAAAGTGAAACCATAACCCAAATAATTAGCCCATGCACTCTAATGATCCAAATAGCTCTATGTGTGCGACCCAATAGGCTCTTGCCATGTTGGCAATGATCATAAATCACATTTATGATCATAAGCAATGAGCGGTGTCTAGCAACACATCATTGCTACCCAAGTGACAAGATTGTCGGTGAATCGACTAAACCTTTATGATCATCACCGATATATGCCATTGTCCCTTTGTCCAAGATATCAAGACTAAGCACGAGACATGGAATGTGTCACTCTCGTATAGCCCAATCTTTGGTTTCTTGATTACCGAGTAGACCAACTTAAACTGATGACATTGATATCGTATATCAACTCATCCGAGCATGGCCATGCATTTTCTAAGTCTCACTCTATCAAGGGGCCCGAAGATATCACTCCCGTTACATAGGAGGGACAAATCCCATCTTGATCATACAAATCCCTCCGCATGATATGTGACATACCCAATGACCTCGTTCAAGTTCACTCAGTTACGAGCAACAAAGGAAAGTATCAAAGTATGTGACTCACATGTAGGGAACCTTGATGATCTTAGGTCGAAGGACTACATATACCATGATCACTATGAGAATCACTTATGACACTCATATAATGATCCGTGAAGTGTTCTCATGGTGGGTCGGTCCAGTACACAAGTTCTCCAACTTGTACCCATATGTAGACAACATATCTCGTATTAGTCTCCACATATGCTAGTCATTATGTATTATTGCAACCTGCTCCACAATAATACTAGACTAGGGATGTTTAAGAATATCATTATTCTAGGGTTACAATTATGTTTATTACGTTACGCAGAAACAAAACAACAAACAAAATTGCTGGATTAATGCCTAAATAAAATATCATGACTCAATGTGCAAAAATGGAATCACCTCATGATCGGCTTTTTGGGCACAACACTAACAGGTTTACCCCGTTTCACTTGGATCCTAGAGGGTTTCGGTTAAATTCCACTGTGCTGTTTGGCTCCCAAAACCCAACACTAACTTGATGCCACCATCAGAAGGAAGTGAGCCCCGACCTCGGGGCATTCTCCACACCATCTTCAGAAAGTAACATGACCAACTTCGGGAAAAGATGTCCTCAGGACCCTCAGATTTGTGAAGCCACCAACCTCAAAAAACTATATCCACCATCCTCGGCTAAGGGTAAAGTCTCCCGAAGATGGTCTGCCCTTCCGAAGGGTCTTCCCCAATAGCCCTCAAGGAAAATCTCTACCCAAAGGGGTCCCACACCCCGAGGGGGTATTATGGAGATACGACAAAAATGATTAAGGAGCATTTGACAAAGAGACCTTGCACACACCCCTGCCCTCTAGCCAGAATGGCTTACGAGCAGCTGGAGATACCTGCCTCTGAAGGTATGGATCATATCTAACTGAACACATGTCATGATCTGGACAGGCTGTGTCAAATGGCCTCCTCCCTCTGCTCTCCTATAAATACTTATGAGGGACCTTGGTAAGTACGAATGGGATTTTCTCTTTCCCATACTCTCTACTCTTTACTACTACTCTCACAAATACTGACTTGGGCATCAGAGGCTCTTCCCCCGAAAACACACTCAGGGGAGCCTCTAACCCTTATTATTCAAAGTCTTGCAGGCACCTTCACAATGGAAGTGTCTCCTTCAGGCCAGCATGTCATACAATGAGGAAGCTGCCAGGCATCCTAAGGTTACCTCTCACCAAAAAGAAGAACCCAGTTGGAAAACATGGAAAACACTTCCAAACCAAGAAATAAGCTTGAAACAATTTCCTCAAAGCTTACACACCCTTTGGGTCTTTAAATCCCACCTAGAATCTTTATTTTTTACCAAGAATTAAAGGAGAAATAAAGAGGGGAAGAAGGATGTTACATCTTCACAGAATGGGAAAATTATAGCATAAGGACCTAAACTTATATGCTTTAATTTTTACCATAGTGCATGATTTATGAAGTGTAAATTATTCAATATACACACCCTTAAGTGGCAAAAACAATGATAGCTTGGTCCTTAAGAAAGCATTGGCACATCGCTTAATTTTCAAGTAACCTATGGACTAAATTGTAAGGTTACAAAAGTTGGGTACTCAATTGCACAAATCTATAAAGATGGCTATGGAAAGGACATGGATGGAATTATGAAGAAAGGACATGGAAAGAAATTAAGGATATTGTTAGGGACCAAAGTGCTTAAGAAGGCAGAGTTGATCATTTATGGCATAATTTTCAAGTAACCTTTTTGTCTAAAAGTTATAAGGACCTTTGACAATTTTAAAGGTGGTCAAAAACATAATTTTCACAGCCAAAATGGATGGAAATAACCTGCCCAAGTGTTGGCCAAATTTTCAAAAATTTGCATATATGCCACCTTGGTCAAAATGATGTATAAATGAAGAAAAATCTTCATTTCATTAGTATTTTCCTTAAATTTCGGTCTCTAGCAGCTAAGAAATCTTCCTTAAGTTCTTCCATCATCCTGCATACCCACCATACCTTAAGAAAACAAGAGGAAGCAAGAGAAAGCAAAGAAGACATCAAAGAGTGCAAGAAAACCTAATTTTGGTTCTATTTGGGTTTTCAGATTTCATAGAAAAGGTAAGGGTTTTCTAAAGTTTTCTGGATTGTTTACTATATTTCCAAACATCCACGAAGCTAAGACCATGCTTGGAAGGGAGAAAAAAGCTCAAGGAACCAAGTATGGGTTAAGCAGAAAGAAGCATGGCAAGGTTTCGGCCTTAGTGTTACCATGCTACAGATGGCAGCAAGAAACAAGGGTTTCTAGAGCCCAAGTTAGTACTAAATAAGACCTAAAAGACTCCTAAGACCAAGCAAAATCTTGAGGATGGCTGCCATAGTGTTACTAAAGTGATATCTTATTTTTTTATTGAATGTTTATGACTAACCCTAATGTTATTGTTGCTGGCGCATTTCTTTTGTTGCATTGCTGTGTTTGTTGGTGCATATGGTTGCCATATTTGTGTGTATGTGTTTTTTTTTTATGTTTTTATGTCTTTGTATTTCAGGTGGTACGTTGCTATGGAAGACTTTATATTGACAGCCCTTACTAAGTTCTTTACAAAGAGGTTACTCCACTTTCTGTCCATTTTCAGTAACACCTGAAAGAGAACATTCAAAATAATAGGTCTAGTTTGCGTTTTCCTGTGAAATTTCAGGTACATGAACTTCAATATCTCTAGTATTAAATTGGAGTGTTTCATGATTTTTAGAGTACATTTGCTAATTTTAGTTTTGGTACTTTCTGCCTTACGCAGCAGCTGTCTTTTGAAGTTTTTGGAGTGCATTGTGGTTGTAAGGTTCTCCAAGAAGCTAGTGTACATACCCAACTAATCTAGGACATATGTACGATTCATCTACGCATGTAAATACACTATGGATGGTGTATGGATGATATATGAAGCAATAAAGTGATGTTTGAGGTTGAATGTTCAATTCTGTCGATTTTGCAACTCATTAGTTGTTCCAAAGAAAATTATGTTTAATGTTTATGGAATCCCACTAAATTCATCAAAATGACTTTCCTAAGTTTTTGATACATGTAAGAACCTTCCCACATTGGTTTTGTTCCTGGAAATGAAGTGTATGAATTTTATGAAATTTTGTATGGGCATTATGTTCATTAGCTGTACAAATTTAGTACCCTATACTGCAAGAGCCATAACTTACTGTACATAATGAGTTTGGCTATGAAATTTTTACCAGACCTATAGCACATACATAGGTTGAGTTGAAATTTGGAATTTCTAAATTTGGAGCTCTGCATCCAAAGATATGGCATTCCAAAGTTGGCTAAGTTAATGTTCATCTAGTACGAATTTGGTAACCAACTTCAAAAATCCATAACTTGGTCCATAGGTGGGCTTTTGATGTAAAAAAAAATTATTAGTTTGCTCTGAGTCTCTACTTGATAATGGAACAGAGAAACTAGGGGGTTACATGGCTAGAATGATATAGTTTATTTGTGGAAGTTACAGGTGCAGTGGCTGGCCACTAGAACTTAACAAGATTGCCTAATATGTGAAAGCCAAAACTAATAATTGTGCTAGTGTTTTCCTTCTTAGTTGCCATAGTGTGCATAAATGTAAATATGTGTATTATGGTTTGACCAATATACATATATTTGCATAAAGACCAAGAGGGCCACTTGGGTAATATAGTAAGCATTATTCTGATGGCCTACAAAACATGCATAGCTGCTTGGAGATTGACACATTAAATGTTGTCACTGTATTTAAGCTCTCAGAGTGGTAACAAAGGTGTTACCCACTCTGGTGTAGTCCAATTATGGTGCCAAAAATTCTGCATTTAGACTCACAGGATTGGTAATGTTTTATAGGCCATCAGAACACTACCCTTACTGTGCATACCCAAGTGGCCCTCTTGGGCACTATGTAAATACATGCATATTGGTCCAACCATCACACACATATTCACATTTCATGCACACCATGGCAGCCAAGAAGGAAAACACTAGCACAAGTCTTAATCTTAGCTACCACACATTAGGCAATCTTGGTAAGTTCTAGTGACCAGCTACTGCACCTATAACTTCCACTAATAAACTGTATCATTTTAGCCTCATACCCCCCTGTTTTATTTGCTCAATTACCAAGTAGAGACGTAGATCAAAGCAAGGAATTTTGTTTTACATCAATAGCACACCTATGGACCAAGTTATGGATTTTTTAAGTTGGTTACAAAATTCTGACCAAATGAACAGTTACTCAGCCAATTTTGAAACGTCATATCTTTGGGTACAAGCATCCAAATCCAGAAATTCTAAATTCCAGTTCAACCTCTAGATGTTATCGAGGTGTGGTAAAATTTTGATACCAAGATTCATTCTACACAGGGAGATATTAAACATTAGGTACATGGTCAAAATTCTTGCAACTTTTGGACCATTTTGCCCATACAATTTTTCCAAACCATGCAAACACTTCATTCACAAGGGGAAAGCCCTCCAAGGCTATCCAATACATGTACAATACACATATTAATTACATTCTCTTGCATCTAGCAACTTTATGTGGCCAAAACAGAATTTACAAGTAAGCAGCCTATCATTAACACTTAGGCAGCTTTGCACCACATAACTTACAAAGCCAAAACATTACTCAAATGTTCACATACTTGTCTCGTCATACATACACTACATGTAAATGCATACATGCACTACAATATGGTCTTAACTCAGCTAAATACACACCCTAGGTTACAGGAGTGCCTGAGACACAATGGACTCCAGAAACAGGATGCTGGACAGCTGCTGCACAACACAATAAGTACCACCATTAAAAATACCAAATGTGCTCCTAAAATCACCAAACTTTCCAGATCATAACTAGACATATGAAAGTTCATTTACCTGAAATTTCAGATCAAAACTCAAACCAAAAAGTTTAGTTTGAAGGTGATCTTTCAGCTGGACCTGAAATGACAGAATTGAGGGGAGTAAGTTTCATTGAGAAACCTAGTAAGGGTAACACTTGGTTTCTTAAGGTAATGTGATCCTCATTAAAACCTTCATCCAAAGACACTAAAACAAAAAAACCACAATGCATATATACAAGATATAGCAACCAAATGCAGTAGGCAAACACAAACAACAAACACATGAAATGTGGCAGCAACATATACCATAGGTTAGTCCATAAAACACATAATAAACATAACCAAATCACTATGGAAGCCCTCCTCAAGCTAATTCCTGGTCTTAGGAGGATTTTAACACTAGTTAGTACTAACTTTGGGCTCTAGAAATCTTCATTTCACTGCCATCTTTGTGCACTTGACAATTGGTCACAAAACCTTCAATAAGTGCACTCCCCTCAATAAGCTTGGTTCATCAAGCTCATGGCTCTCTTCCAAGCTTAGCCATAGCTCCATGGATGTTTGAAAATACAGAAAACAACCCATGAGAGCAAGAGAACCCTTACCAAAGTAGGTAGGCCGAAAATCAAGCTTGATCCTTGAAGTATGCAAGAAATAGCTCTAGTTTGCTTCCAATTGTTTTCTTTTGCCTTCAATTTCAATCAATTGCAAGTTTGTAGGTGTGGTCGCTATGGAGGAAGTATGGATGTGTTCTTGGGATGGGGGAGGACGAAAATGAGAGAGGGATAAGTGATTTGGCCACTTAAATGGCCATAAATGAGCTGAAGGGCACCAAAACACACTTAAACAAGCTTAACCTTGCTTTATGTCATTTTCTTTCTTGCTAATTACTGTTTCTTTGTCTTACACTCATTGGTACACATGTGCCCAACATTTTTGACTAATTATCAAGTCATGGCTGCCTCCCCATAGTGGGATAACCCCACAATTCCACCATTAGACTTAAGTCAAAAGCTTGAACACCCTAAGGTTTACACTAGGACATTTAGGTCCTCATTGCCTTTAGTGTTTCCTTTGTCCAAACTTGTCTTCCATGAGCAATTTGATCCTTCAATAGCACTTTTGTACCATTCATATCCTTCCCATAACTATCCAAGTCTCTTTCTTGAGAGTTTTGCAATTGAGTACCCAAATTTCCAAAACCTTACAAAAAAGTCCATAGGTTGCTTGACAAACAAGTAATCCTTAAGGCTTTTCTTGGGGACCAAGTTACCAACTTGGAACACTTTTAAAGAGGTGTTGATCATGCCTTTTAGCCCCCATACTTCAATTCCTATGGTGAGAATTACACAATGTAATGGTTTTTAGCCATTATGACACACTTGTAATTCTGCCATTTCGTGAGGTGGTAATAATCCTCCCCCCTTAAAAATTTTGGTCCTCCAAAATAGCCTTTAGCTTTGGGTATTTTTCAGGATACCTTTCCATAAGGTCTTTTTCAGTTTCCCAGGTTGCTTCTCTTTCAGAGTGGTGTGACCACTGAACTTTAACCATCGGAATATGTTTGTTTCTTAACCTTCTGGTATCCTTGGCTAAGATAGCTATAGGTTTCTCTTCATATGTCAAGTTAGGTTCCAACTGTATGTCTTCAACTACAATAGCATGCTTTATGTCCAATAGACACTTCTTAAGCATACTGATGTGAAAAACATTATGAACACTTGACATGCTTGGTGGTAGAGCTAACCTGTATACTACCTTGCCAACTCAGTCCAAGATCTCATAAGGATCGGTGTATCTTGGAGCTAACTTGGTTCTTCTGCCAAATCTGACAGTGCCTTTGGTTGGTGCAACTTTCAGCCAAACATTGTCACCAACCTCAAAGTCCAAGTCTCTCATTCTTTTGTTCACATAGGCTGTGGTCCTTTCGGAATATAGATTTGGTCCCTGAAGTACAGTAATCCTTGCTTGTAGGCAAAGGATTGATACAAGGAACCTTTTTTCCTCTCCTGAAATCTTGTTCACACTTCTCAGTCCACTCAAACCTTTGACCCTTCTTGGTCAGATGAGTAAGAACTGAGAAAATCATGGAAATGACTGATACAAATCTCCTATAGTATGCAGCTAATCCTAGGAAACTTCTAATTTCCTTCACAGTCTTTGGTTTTCCCCACTCTTGCACTGCCTTGACCTTTTCAGGGTCTGCCTTAAGGCCATGTGCATCTATGATGTGTCCTAAGAAAGACACCTCCCTTATCTAAAATTCACACTTGGATAACTTAGCATAAAGCTGATGCTGCAACAGAGTCTTTAAGACAATCTTTAGATGATGTTCATGTTCATTTTCATCCTTGGAGTACACTAGGATGTCATCAATGAACACAACCACAAATTTGTCCAGTTGTGGTCTGAACACCCTGTTCATCAAGTCCATGAAAGCAGCTGGGGCATTAGTCAAACCAGATGGCATGACTGTGTACTCATAATGCCCATATTTGGTCCTGAATGTAGTCTTAGGAATATCTTCTTCCTTTACTCTCAATTGGAAGTATCCAGAACTCAAACCTATAAGTATCCATAGGTTGCTTGACAAACAAGCAATCCTTAAGGCTTTTCTTGGGGACCAAGTTACCAACTTGGAACACTTTTAAGGAGTGTTGATCATGCCTTTTAGCTCCCATACTTCAATCACTATGATGAGAATTACACAATATAATGGTTTTTAGTCATCGTGACACACTTGTAATTCTCCCATTTTGTGAGGTGATAACAAAAGGACCTCGTGTTTGGCTGGGAAAATGGGAATAGTAGCAGCTAGAAAAATTTTACCAAGTTTTAAACTTCATTTTCCAGCAAGTCCCCAAAGTTTCTTATGTTTGCCAAAACAAACCCTTTCCCCAATAGTAGTTCTAAGTCAACATCGTTAAAGCTTGTTTACTTAGGCTAATTTTGGGTTTAAGACAAGGGTTAGGTTTCTAAAACTCGATTTTAACTCCCAGGACATGGCTTGACACTTCAAGATGCAAAATTTCCTTTTTACCCCCAACATCTTTTGGTGCCATAAACTACTCGGAACTTAGTCAACCTTATCCAAAATATTTAATCTTGCTTAGTTAACTTAAAACAAGATATTAAATTATAAATTTAACTAATTTACCTCCATCATATGAGTTTTCTACTAGGAGCACCGTAACATTCTCCACTTTCTGAATTTGGTCCCTAAATTCTGCTGCAACTAAGGGAACTCACTAGGATACCTTTTCAGCATATCCTACTCCATCTCCCAAGTAGCTTCCTTGTCCCTAAGGTTTGACCAAAGGATCTTAAACACTGGGATCCTCTTGGTTCAAAGTTTCCTCACCTGCATTTGAAGGATCATGATAGGCCTTTCCTCATAGATCAAGCGCTCATGGATGCGAACCATTGATGGGTTAACTACTTGTCCCAGATCAACTATGCACTACCTTAGAAGACTGACATGAAACATGTTACCACCCCACAAAAGTGGGAGAATTTCAAGTCTTTTATAATCGCCAAAAAACCATTATATTATGTAATTTTCTTTATAGTGATTGAAGTATGAGAGGTAAAAGGTATAATGAACACTTCCATAAAATTGTTCCAAGTTGGTAACTTGGCCTCCAAGAAAACCCTTAAGGATTGCTTGCTTTTCAAGCAACCTATGGACTTTTTTGTAAGGTTTTGGAAATTCGTATACTTAATTGTAAAACTCACATGAAAGAGCTTTGGAGAGTTATGGGAAGGATATGACTGGTTTAAAAGTGCTATTGGAGGACTAAATTGCTCATGGAAGACAAGTTTGGACAAAGGAAACACTAAAGGCATTAAGGACCTAAATGTCTTAGTGTAAACCTTAAGGTGTCCAAGTTTTTGACATAAGTCAAAATGGAGGAATTTTGAGTTTTCCCACCTAGGGAAGGGTGGCTATGGCTTCTAAATGGGTCAAAAATGTTGGGCACATGTGTACCATTGAGTTTAAGACAAAGAAACCATGCTTATGGGCAAAGAAAATGAGATAAAGCGTGATTAAGGCTAAAAGGGTGTTTAGCACCCTAAAGCTGATTTAAGAAGCCTAACTTGAATTTTCTTCTCCTATATTTGACCTACACAGCCACCGCCCTCCTTCATACTTTTTTCATAGCTCCTCCATAGCCACCATAGATCCAAGAATGAAATTAAAGGCAAAAGGAAGCAATTGGAAGCAAAATAGAGCTATTGCTTGAGATATGTCCATTACACATAAGAAATACATTCCCTTGCATTTAACAACCATATGTGGCTAAAATAGAATTTACAAGTAAGTAGCCCATCATTTACACTTAGCCAGCTTTGCACCACATCACTTACATAGCCAAAACAATACTCAAATGTTCACATACTTATCTCATTTTACATACACTACATGTACATGCATACATACACTACAAAGTGGTCTGAAATTAGCTAAATACACACCCTAGGTTACAGGAGTGTCTGAGACACAATGTACCCCAGGATAGGATGCTGGACAGCTGCTGCAAAACATAATAAGTACCATCACTAAAAACACAAAATGTGCTCCTAAAATCACCAAACTTTCTAGATCACAACTAGACATATGGCAGTTCTAGTACCAAAAAATTAAGGGCAAAACTCAAACCACAATGGTTAGTTTGAAGGTGTTCTTTCAGCTAGACCTGAAATGATGGAATTGAGGGGAGTAAGTTTCATTGAGAAACTTAGTAAGGGTAGCACTTGGATTCAATAGGGAATGTAACCATCATTAAACCCTACATCCAAAGACACTAAAACAAAAAAACCACAATGCAAATATCCAATATACAACATCCAAATGCGGTAGCCAAACACAAACAACAAACAACAAACACATGTATGCAGCAGCAACATATACCATACATTAGTCCATAAAACATGTAATAAACTTAAAGAAATCACTATGTCAGCCCTCCTCAAGCTAATGCTTGGTCTTAGGAGGATTTTAACACTAGTTAGTACTAACTTTAGGCTCTAGAAACCCTCATTTCGCTGGCATCTTTGTGCACTTTACACTAGGTCACAAAACCTTCAACAAGTGCACTCAGCTTACTACGCTTGGTTCATCAAGCTCATGGCTCTCTTCCAAGCTTAGCCCTAGCTCCATGGTTGCTTGAAAATACAGAAAAAAAAAACTATGAGAGCAAGAGAACCCTTACCAATGTGGGTAGGCCGAAAATCAAGCTTGATCCTTAAAGCATCCAAGCAATAGTTCTATTTTGCTTCCAATTGCTTCCTTTTGGCTTTAATTTCAATCAATTCCATGGTTGAAGCTGTAATGGCTATGGAGGAAGTGTGGCTATGTTCTTGGGCTGGAGGAGGATGAAAAAGAGAGAGGGATAAGTGATTTGGCCACTTAAATGGCCTTAAATGAGCTTAAGGGCACAAAACACGCTTATGAAGCTTAACCTTGATCTATGTCATTTTCCTTCTCATTAGTACACTTGTGCCCATCATTTTTTACTATTTATCAAGTCTTGGCTACCTCCCCCATGGTGGGATAATTCCAAAATCTCACACTCTGACTTAGGTCAAAATCTTGAACACCTTAAGGTTTACACTACAACATTTAGGTCCTTAATGCCATTAGTGTTTCCTTTGTCCAAACTTGTCTTCCACGAGCAATTTGGTCCTCCAATAGTACTTTAATATCATTCATATCCTTCTCATAACTCTCCAAATCTCTTTTGTGGAAGTTTTACAATTGAGTACCCGAATTTCCAAAATCTTACAAAAAAGTCCATAGGTTGCTTGACAAACAAGCAACCCTTAAGGCTTTTCTTGGGGGCCAAGTTACTAGCTTAGAAAAATTTTAAGGAGGTGTTGATCATGCCTTTAAGCCCCCACACTTCAATCATTATGATGAGAATTACACAATATAATGGTTTTTAGCCATTATGACACACTTGTAATTCTCCCATTTTTGTGAGGTGGTAACAAAGGATCTGCCAACCTGCAACAAAAAATATTGAGGACACACAAACATCAAGATATGAAATCTACTACATATGCTTGCAGTCTGAAGGTCTAATATATGTGCATATTCCAAATTCCCTTAGGAATCTTCCTCATCCTAGTCTTCCCACGAGCGTCACTTTGTGCCTAGCAAGTTCTAGCCACTAACTCACTCCTAGTAAGCCTTAGCTTACAACACAATAAATTAACCTTCCATTGGTTGTTGTCTAGGTGAACATGGTAGATGCTCCTTGCTTGCACTGTAAGAAACTCACTAAGTGTACTAAACATACACATAGTCCTCAACTCCTTAGACTTTGCCTAGGTCACTTCTGCATTAAGCTTTCGCCCAAATAGGTGCAATAGGCTCACACTTCATGTCTTAAGCTAATAAGCTCACCTAAATGACCAAGGTACTAAGCCTCACCATTTAACCTAGCATGGATGCACTAAGCTTTCACTTGTACCTCAAGTCACAACTTGGCTAGGCAACAAGTGTACTAAGCATTCACCTATAACGCTCCCCTATCCACCATTACTTCGTTCACACTAGTAGAATGGCAATGACCATGGTTGGACTCATTTACTAGGTTCTTTGGAACCTTCCTAGCTGCATTAAGGTTCCCACATTGAAGCCTCAAATCCTTCGGCCCAACTAGGCTTCTGATGGAACTAAACTTTGCACCCAACCAATGGTGCTATATTGTGCCCAAACATGCCTTTACTTTGAACTAAAATACCTTTAAACCTAGGAAATTCTAGGCATGGTGAGGCACGGAGATGATAGTCCTCTCTCTTAGCTTCATGTTGAACCTAGAATTGCCTCAATCGGACAACCGAGTAAAAAGTTATGCAGAAAATACTATCGGGTTTCAAAGCTATTGTGGCAATGCATCGCCAATGAATGAATATGTGTCGTCACAGTACAAGACCCCCTATGACTTTCATGAGAAGCTTGGTGACACATGAAACACGGTAGCAACATAAACCATAGGTTAGCCCATAAAACATGAAATAAACATAACCAAATCACTATGGTAGCATTCCTCAATCTAATGCTTGGTGTTAGGAGGATTTTAACACTAGTTAGAACAAATTTAGGCTCTAGAAGCCCCAATTTTCGCTACCATCACTGTGCACTTCACACTAGGTCACAAAACCTTCAATAAGTGCACTCTCCTCACTAGGATTGGTTCATCAAGCTCATGGCTCTCTTCCAAGCTTAGCCCTAGCTCCATGGTTGCTTGAAAGTACAGAAAATAACCCATGAGAGCAAGAGAAGCTTTACCTTGATGGGTATGGTGAAATTGGAGCTTGATCCTAGGTGCACTCAAGCAATAGCACCAAATAGCTTCCAATTGTGAATCCTTGACTTCAATTGCAAGTAGTTTTGAGTTTGAAGGTATGGTGGCTAGGGAAGAAGTGTGGAGGAGAGGGCTGGCTTCCTTTTTACTTATGGAGGCCAAAATTGGGGAGATAAGGACAAGAATGGACATTTATATGGTCTTAAGTAAACTAAACACACTTAACAAGCTTAATCAAGCTTTATGTCATTTTTCTTGCTACAAGACCATGGTTTCTTTACCTTAATCTCTTAGCACCCATTTGACTTCTTATCCCATGCCATAGCAGCCCCTCATTCTGTTGGATAACCCCATAAAACTTCCATTTGACTTAAGCCATAAGAATGGACAACCAAAGCCACACAATAGGACACTTAAGTCCTTGAAGCCTTTTTGTGTTTTTCTTTGTCCATACTTGTCTTCTATAAGCAATTTGTTCCTCCAATAGCACTTTCATACCATTCATATCCTTCCCATTTGTGAAACTTTTGCAATTGAGTACCTGAATTTCCAAAAATCTTACAAAATTCCATAGGTTGCTTGACAAACAAGCAATCCTTAAGGCTTTTCTTAGGGGCCAAGCTACCAACTTGGAACACTTTTAATAAGGTGTTGATCAAGCCTTTTACCCCCCACACTTCAATCACTTTGGTGAGAATTACAAAATATAATGGTTTTTAGCCGGAATAACACACTTGTTATTCTCCTATTTTTGTGATGTGGTAAGAATCCTCCCCCCTTTAAAAATTTTAGTCTTCCAAAATAGCCTTTAGCTTCAGGTATTCTTTAGGATACCTTTTCATAAGGTCTCTTTCAGTTTCCCAAGTTGCTTCTATTTCAAAGTGGTGTGACCACTGAACTTTAACCATAGGAACAAGCTTGTTTCTTAACCTTCTAGCATCCTTGGCTAAGTTAGCTATAGATTTTTTTTCATATGTCAAGTTAGGTTCCAACTGTAAGTCTTCCACTACAATAGCATGCTTTGCATCCAATAGACACTTATTAAGCATACTAATGTGAAAAACATTATGAACACTTGAGATGCTTTACGGTAGAGCTACCCTGTATACTACCTTGCCAACTTTGTCCAATATCTCATAAGGACCTATGTATCTTGGAGCTAACTTGGTTTTTCTGCCAAATCTGATAGTGCATTTGGTTGGTGCAACTTTTAGCCAAACATTGTCACCAACCTCAAATTCCAAGTCTCTTATTCTTTTGTTCATATAGGCGTGGTCCTTCCATTGGCTGCCTTTAATCTCTCTTGAATTTTCTTGATTTTGCTAGTAGTCTCTACAATAATTTTGGGACCTAACTCTAGCCTGCCTAAGGCTTCCACCCAACAATGGGGTGTCATGCACCTTTTTCCATATAATGCTTCATAAGGTGTCATGCCAATGGTACTTTGGTAACTATTGTTGTATGAGAATTCCACCAATGACAAGTGTTGGTCCAATTCACCTTTGAAATCTAACACACAACTCCTAAGCATGTCTTCCAGTATCTGTATCACCCTTTTAAATTGCCCATCTGTCTGAGGATGATAAGTAGTACTCAGGTGGATTTTGGTTCTTAGTGCTTTATGAAAAGCACTCAAAAATTGAGCTATAAATCATGGATCTCTATCAGATACAATGGAGTGTGGCACTCCATGTAGTCTCACTATCTCCTGGACATAGATCTGAGCTAACTTCTCCAAAGAGTTTGTGAGTTTCATAGGTAAGAACTGGGCACATTTGGTTAGCCTATCCACAATGACCCAGATTGTATCATGCCTTAATTTGGTCATAGGCAACCCAGTCAAAAAGTCCATGATTTTGTTGCCCCACTTCCTAACTGGTAAAGGTAGAGTCTATAGGGTACTAGCTGGCTTCTAGTGCTCAACCTCTACCCTCTGCCATACGGCACCATTTGAGACATAAGTAACTATGTCTCTCCTCATGTTTGGCCTCCAGAAGTGAGTCTTCAAATCTTTATATATTTTCTCACTTCCTGGATGTATGTTCAACTTACTTATGTGAGCTTCTTCAAGTATTTCTATTACCACCTCACAAAATGGGAGAATTACAAGTGTGTCATAATGGCTAAAAACCATTATATTGTGTAATTCTCACCATAGTGAATGTAGTGTGGGGGGTAAAAGGTATGATCAACACCTCCTTAAAAGTGTTCCAAGTTGGTAACTTGGTCCCCAAGAAAAGCTTTAAGGATTGCTTGTTTGTCAAGCAACCTATGGACTTTTTTGTAAGATTTTGAAAATTCGGGTACTCAATTGCAAAAATTTTACAAAAGAGATTTGGAGAATTATGGGAAGGATATGAATGGTATAAAAGTGCTATTGGAGGACCAAATTGCTCATGGAAGACAACTAAGGACAAAGAAAACACAAAAAGGCATAAAGGACCTAAGTGTTCTAATGTAGGCCTTAAGATGTGTATGTCTATGACTTAAGTCAAATGGAAGTTTTGTGGGGTTATCCCACATAAGGAGGGCTGCTAAAGGAAGATAAGGATGGTCAAATGTGGGCCAAGAGATTAAGACTAAGAAACCATAGTCTTGTAGCAAGGAAAATGACATAAGACAAGGTTAAGACTACTTAAGTGTGTTTAGTGTACTTTTGACTATTTAAGTAGTCAAGACCACCTTTGCTTCTCTAAATTTCGGCCTCCACCAGCAAAAAGAAAGCCAGCCCTCTCCTCCACACTTCCTCCATAGCCACCATACCTTCAAACTCAAAACTACTTGCAATTGAAGTCAAGGAAGCACAATTGGAAGCTATTTGGTGCTATTGCTTGAGTGCACCTAGGATCAAGCTCCAATTTCAGCATACCCATCAAGGTAAGGGTTCTCTTGCTCTCATGGGTTGTTTTCTGTATTTTCAAAACATCCATGGAGCTAGGGCTAAGCTTGGAAGAGAGCCATGAGCTTGATGAACCAAGCTTAGTGAGGGGAGTGCACTTATTGAAGGTTTTGTGACCTAGTGTGAAGTGCACAATGATGGCAGTAAATTTCTGGGTTTCTAGAGCCCAAAGTTAGTACTAACTACTGTTAAAATCCTCCTAAGACCAAGCATTAGCTTGAGGAGGGCTGCCATAGTGATTTGGTTAAGTTTATTACATGTTTTATGGACTAACCTATGGTATATGTTGCTGCCACATTTCATGTGTTTGTTGTTTGTGTTTGGCTGCTGCATTTGGTTGCTATATCTTGTATATATGCATTGTGGTTTTTTGTGTTTTAGTGTCTTTGGATGCAGGTTTTAATGATGGTTACATTGCCTATTGAATCCAAGTGCTACCCTTACTAAGTTTCTCAATGAAACTTACTCCCCTCAATTCTGTCATTTCAGGTCCAGCTGAAAGATCACCTTCAAACTAACCTTTGTGGTTTGATTTTTGATCTGAAATTTCAGGTACATGAACTTCCATATGTCTAGTTATGATCTGGAAAGTTTGGTGATTTTAGGAGCACATTTGGTATTTTTAATGGTGGTACTTACTGTGTTGTGCAGCAGCTGTCCAGCATCCTGTTTTTGGAGTCCATTGTGTCTCAGGACCTCCTGTAACCTAGGGTGTGTATTTAGCTGAGTTAAGACCATATTGTAGTGCATGTATGCATGTACATGTAGTGTATGTAAAATGAGACAAGTATGTGAACATTTGAGTAATGTTTTGGCTATGTAAGTGATGTGGTGCAAAGCTGCCTAAGTGTGAATGATGGGCTGCTTACTTGTAAATTCTGTTTTGCCCACATAAAGTTGTTAAAAGAAAGGGAATGTAATTCCTATGTGTAATGGACATATATGGGATAGCCTTGGAGGGCTTTCCCCTTGTGAATGAAGTGTTTGCATGGTTTGGAAAAATTGTATGGGCAAAATGGTCCAAAAGTTGCCAGAATTTTGACCATGTACCTAAAGTTTAATATCTCCCTGTGTAGAATGAATCTTGGTATGAAATTTTTACCACACCTAGATAACATCTAGAGGTTGAACTGAAATTTAGAATTTCGGAATTTGGATCCTTGTAGCCAAAGATATGACGTTGCAAAATTGGCTGATTTACTGTTCATTTGGTCAGAATTTTGTAAAAACTTCAAAAATCCATAACTTGGTCCATGGGTGGGCTATTGGTGTAAAAAAAAATTCCTTGGTTTGCTGTAAGTCTATACTTCATAATGGAGCAAACAAAACAGGGGGGTATGAGGCTAGAATGATACAGTTTATTAGTGGAAGTTACAGGTGCAGTATTTAACAAGATTGCCTAATGTGTGGAAGCAAAAACTAAGACTTGTGCTACTGTTTTCCTTCTTTGCTGCCATGGTGTGCATGAAATATGAATATGTGTGTGATGGTTGGACCAATAGGCATGTATTTACATAGTGCCAAAGAGGGCCACTTGGGTATGCACACTAAGGGTAGTGTTTTGATGGCCTACAGAACATTACCAATCCTAGGAGTCTAAATGCACAGTTTTGGCACCATAACTGGACTACCCCGGAGTGGGTAACAATTTCATCCCTGAGCTTTTGTCGTTTAGGCATGTAGATTCGGTGCTTGAAGTAAAGTAATCCTTGCTTGTAGGCAAAGGATTGATACAAGGAACCTTTTTCCTCTCCTGAAATCCTTTTTAGTTCAGGATCTATCTTCTGTGCCTTTCTAGCTTCTTCAATCCATCCAAACTGAATTGTCAATGTGTAAATTTGGGCTTCCTCCACTTGTGCCATTTATGCCATAGGCATAGCTGACTATTTTTCTCATCATGATCAGCTATGGATCCTCCTTTCAAAAGTCCTGTGTACTTCCTGCACATGGCATCTGCTACTAGATTGCCCTAGCCCTCTCTGTACTCTATACTGCAGTCATAGTCATTGATGTACTCTAACCATCTCCTTTGCTTCATGTTCAACCCTTTCTAAGTGAACAAGTACATTAGGCTCTTATGGTTAGTGTAGATCACAAAGGAACTACCCATCAAGTAATGCCTGCACTGCTTCAAAGCAAAAATCACTGCTACCATGTCTAGGTCATGGGTAGGATAATTTTGCTCATGGGGTGTCAACTGCCTTGACCCATAAGCAATGACATTTCTGTCTCGCATAAGCACACAACCTAACCCAAATCTAGATACATCTGTATAGATGATGTATGCTTGGATTAGGAAGAATAAATACTGGAGCTTCAATCAACCTCTACTTGAGATCCTAGAAACTCTTTTCACGCTTCTCAGTCCATTAAATGTTTAACCCTTCTTGGTTAGATGAGTAAGAACTGAGGCAATCATGGAAAAGTCTGATACAAATCTCCTATAATATCCAGCTAATCCCAGGAAACGTCTGATTTCCTTTACAGTGTTTGGTCTTTCCCATTCTTCTGAACTTGGTTGATCCAAAACACTAGAGATAGATACGCTGTACAAAAGGATAGAAAGCCAGGAAGATATATAGAGATGAGCTGGCCAGAGTTCACTCAGCATTTTCAGGAGCAGTATATCAGTGATGTTATCAAGGACATGGAGCAAGCTGAATTGGATGTGCTAAGGTAGGACAACTTAAGTGTCCTATAGTATGGGCACAAATTCAATCAGTTAGTGAGATATGCTCCTTAGTATCGTGGACTAGAGGAGTTGAAAGTAAAGAGATTTGTCAAAGGCCTAAGATCAGACATCAGAAAGGCTATAAGGCCATTTGGGGCAGTGACACATTATGAAGTAGTGTAGAAGGCTCCATTAGTAAAGCAAGAAGAGAATGAGACTAGGTACTTTCCCAGGGGACCAAGGGAAAGTTGTCAGACAGGAAGCAAGTAGAATAAGCCGCCACATGGCAAGGGAATTATCAAGAATTCCTGTTCTAGTGGTGAGGGCAAAGTTAAAGGGAAGTTCCCTACACTAAAGTGTCCTAAGTGCAATAAGTTTCATGGAAAGAAACCTTGCTACTTTGATGCTCAAGTGTGTTTGAGATGTGGTGCAATGGATCACTGGATCAAGGATTACCCACATACTCAAGGAAGAATGCCATAAGACCAATGTCCATTGAGGCCTACTTGAGCAAGACCTAGAAAGGGAGTACCTTGGGAGGGACATCAGAGACCAGTTCCTCCAATGCCATGGCCTCGAGTGCAAAGAGCTAGTAGACTGTTCCGAGTGGAAGGGCCAGAGACATCACAGCAGGGAGGAGCACTAAGAGGTAACATTTAGATAAATGGCGTACCTGTTGTTCACCTTTTAGTCCAAAGAACTTGTCAATTTTTGTTTTCAAAACAAGTTATGAATGCTTCCATTTCATTCTAAACAACTGGTGAATGTTTCCTTTCCAATCTAGTTGTGACTGCTTAGATTTCTTTCTCAACAAGTTGTGAATCATTCCATTCCAAACAAGTTGTGAATGTTTCCATTTTATTCTGAACAAGTTACAAACATTACTATTCCAAACAAGTTGTGTATGTTTCCATTTCACTCTAAAAAAGTTATGAATGTTCCAATTCCAAACATGTTGTGTATGTTTCTTTTTCATTCCAAATAATTTGTTAATGTTTTACTTCCAAACTTGTTGTGAATGTTTCCATTCATTCCAACAAGTTGTTAAAGGTTGTTTTTCATTCTAAACAAGTTGTGAATGTTTCCATTCAAAACTAGTTGTGAAAGTTTCCTTTTCATTCCAAATAATTTATGCATAATTCTATTCCAAACAGGTTGTGAATGTTTCTATTTCATTCTAAACAAGTTGTGAATCATTCCATTCCAAACTAGTTGTTAATGTTTCCATTTCACTCCAAACAAGTTGTGAATGTTTCCATTTCATTCCAAACAAGTTGTGAATGTTTCCATTTCATTCCAAACAAGTTGTGAATGTTTCCATTTCAAACTTTTTTGTGAATGTTTCCATTTCATTCCAAACAAGTTGTGAATGTTTCCATTTCATTCCAAACAAGTTGTGAATGTTTCCATTTCATTCCAAACTAATTGTGAATGTTTCCATTTCATTCCAAACAAGTTGTGAGTGTTTCCATTTCATTCCAAACAAGTTGTGAATGTTTCCATTTCATTCAAAACAAGTTGTGAATGTTTCATTTCATTCCAAACTAGTTGTGAATGTTTCCATTTCATTCCAAACAAGTTGTGAATGTTTCCATTTCATTCCAAACTAGTTGTGAATGTTTCCATTTCATTCCAAACAAGTTGTGAATGTTTCCATTTCACTCTAAACAAGTTGTGAATGTTTCCATTCCACAACTAGTTAAAATGTTTCCATTTCATTCCAAACAAGTTGTGAATGTTTCCATTTCATTCCAAACTAGTTGTGAATGTTTCATTTTCTTTCCAAAAAAGTTGTGAATGTTTCCATTTCATTCCAAACAAGTTGTGAATGTTCCATTTCAAGCTAAAAAACTTGTGAATGTTTCCATTTTATTCCAAACAAGTTGTGAATGTTTCTACTTCAAACTAGTTGTGAATGTTTCCATTTTATTCCAAACAAAGTTGTGAATGTTTTCATATTCCAAACAAGTTGTGAATGTTTCCATTTTATTCCAAACAAGTTGTGAATGTTTCCATTCCAAACATGTTGTGAATGTTTTTATTTCATTCCAAACAAGTTGTGAATGTTTCTATTTCAAGTAAACGATGTTTCATTTTCAAACTAAACAAGTTTGAATGTTACCATTCTAAACTAGTTGTGAATGTTTCCATTTCATTCCAAACAAGTTGTGAATGTTTCCATTTCATTCCAAACTAGTTGTGAATGTTTCCATTTCATTCCAAACAAGTTGTGAATGTTTCTATTTCATTCCAAACAAGTTGTGAATGTTTCCATTTCATTCCAAACTAGTTGTGAATGTTTCCATTTCATTCCAAACAAGTTGTGAATGTTTCCATTTCATTCCAAACAAGTTGTGAATGTTTCCATTTCATTCCAAACATGTTGTGAATGTTTCCATTCCAAACAAGTTGTGAATGTTTCCATTTCATTCCAAACTAGTTGTGAATGTTTCCATTTCATTCCAAAACAAGTTGTGAATGTTTCCATTTCATTCCAAACAAGTTGTGAATGTTTCCATTTCATTCCAAACAAGTTGTGAATGTTTCCATTTCATTCCAAACAAGTTGTGAATGTTTCCATTTCATTCAAAACAAGTTGTGAATGTTTCCATTTCATTCCAAACAAGTTGTGAATGTTTCCATTTCATTCCAAACAAGTTGTGAATGTTTCCATTTCATTCCAAACTAGTTGTGAATGTTTCCATTTCATTCCAAACAAGTTGTGAATGTTTCCATTTTATTCCAAACAAGTTGTGAATGTTTCCATTTCATTCCAAACAAGTTGTGAATGTTTCCATTTCAATCCAAACTAGTTGTGAATGTTTCCATTTCATTCCAAACAAGTTGTGAATGTTTCCATTTCATTCCAAACAAGTTGTGAATGTTTCCATTTCATTCCAAACAAGTTGTGAATGTTTCCATTTCATTCCAAACTAGTTGTGAATGTTTCCATTTCATTCCAAACATGTTGTGAATGTTTCCATTTCATTCCAAACAAGTTATGAACGTTTCCATTTCAAGGTTTCCAATTTCCATTTCTTTTCGAAACAAGTTGTGAATGTTTCCATTTCATTCCAAACAAGTTGTGAATGTTTCCATTTCATTCCAAACTAGTTGTGAATGTTTCCATTTCATTCTCAACAAGTTGTGAATGTTTCCATTCCAAACTAGTTGTGAATGTTTCCATTTCATTCTAAACAAGTTGTGAATGTTTCCATTTCATTCCAAACAAGTTGTGAATGTTTCCATTTCATTCCAAACAAGTTGTGAATGTTTCCATTTCATTCCAAACAAGTTGTGAATGTTTCCATTTCATTCCAAACAAGTTGTGAATGTTTCCATTCATTCCAAACTAGTTGTGAATGTTTCCATTTCATTCCAAAACAAGTTGTGAATGTTTCCATTTCATTCCAAACAAGTTGTGAATGTTTCCATTTCATTCCAAACAAGTTGTGAATGTTTCCATTTCATTCCAAACAAGTTGTGAATGTTTCCATTTCATTCCACACAAGTTGTGAATGTTTCCATTTCATTCGAACAAGTTGTGAATGTTTCCATTTCATTCCAAACTAGTTGTGAATGTTTCCATTTCATTCAAAACAAGTTGTGAATGTTTCCATTTCATTCCAAACAAGTTGTGAATGTTTCCATTTCATTCCAAACAAGTTGTGAATGTTTCCATTCATTCTAAACAAGTTGTGAATGTTTCCATTTCATTCCAAACATCTTGTGAATGTTTCCATTTCATTCCAAACAAGTTGTGAATGTTTCCATTTCATTCCAAACAAGTTGTGAATGTTTCCATTTCATTTGAAAACAAGTTGTGAATGTTTCCATTTCATTCCAAACAAGTTGTGAATGTTTCCATTTCATTCCAAACAAGTTGTGAATGTTTCCATTTCATTCTAAACAAGTTGTGAATGTTTCCATTTCATTCCAAACTAGTTGTGAATGTTTCCATTTCATTCCAAACAAGTTGTGAATGTTTCCATTTCATTCCAAACAAGTTGTGAATGTTTCCATTTCATTCCAAACAAGTTGTGAATGTTTCCATTTCATTCCAAACAAGTTGTGAATGTTTCCATTTCATTCCAAAATAAGTTGTGAATGTTTCCATTTCATTCCAAACAAGTTGTGAATGTTTTGTTTCATCCAATGTTTCAAGTTTTGAATATTTTACTCCAAACAAGTTGTGAATGTTTCCATTCATTCCAAACTAGTTGTGAATGTTTCCATTTCATTCCAAACAAGTTGTGAATGTTTCCATTTCATTCCAAACAAGTTGTGAATGTTTCCATTTCATTCCAAACCAGTTGTGAATGTTTCCATTTCATTCCAAACAAGTTGTGAATGTTTCCATTTCATTCCAAACAAGTTGTGAATGTTTCCATTTCATTCCAAACAAGTTGTGAATGTTTCCATTTCATTCCAAACTAGTTGTGAATGTTTCCATTTCATTCCAAACAAGTTGTGAATGTTTCCATTTCATTCCAAACAAGTTGTGAATGTTTCCATTTCATTCCAAACAAGTTGTGAATGTTTCCATTTCATTCCAAACAAGTTGTGAATGTTTCCATTTCATTCAAAACAAGTTGTGAATGTTTCCATTCCAAAAACAAGTTGTGAATGTTTCCATTTCATTCCAAACAAGTTGTGAATGTTTCCATTTCATTCCAAACAAGTTGTGAATGTTTCCATTTCATTCCAAACAAGTTGTGAATGTTTCCACTCATTCCAAACTAGTTGTGAATGTTTCCATTTCATTGCAAACCAGTTTTGAACATTTTTATTATAAAAATGTTGTGAATGTTTCCATTTCATTCCAAACAAGTTGTGAATGTTTCCATTTCATTCCAAACTAGTTGTGAATGTTTCCATTTCATTCCAAACAAGTTGTGAATGTTTTCCATTTCATTCCAAACAAGTTGTGAATGTTTCCATTTCATTCCAAACTAGTTGTGAATGTTTCCATTTCATTCCAAACAAGTTGTGAATGTTTCCATTTCATTCCAAACAAGTTGTGAATGTTTCCATTCCATTCCAAACTAGTTGTGAATGTTTCCATTTCATTCCAAACAAGTTGTGAATGTTTCCATTTCATTCCAAACAAGTTGTGAATGTTTCCATTTCATTCCAAACAAGTTGTGAATGTTTCCATTTCATTCTAAACAAGTTATGAATGTTTCCATTTCATTCCAAACAAGTTGTGAATGTTTCCATTTCATTCCAAACAAGTTGTGAATGTTTACTTTTCATTCCAAACTAGTTGTGAATGTTTCCATTTCATTCCAAACTAGTTGTGAATGTTTCCATTTTATTCCAAACAAGTTGTGAATGTTTCCATTTCAATCCAAACAAGTTGTGAATGTTTCCATTTCATTCCAAACAAGTTGTGAATGTTTCCATTTCATTCCAAACTAGTTGTGATTGTTTCCATTTCATTCCAAACAAGTTGTGAATGTTTCCATCTCATTCCAAACAAGTTGTGAATGTTTCCATTTCATTCCAAACAAGTTGTGAATGTTTCCATTCATTCCAAAGAAGTCCTGAATGTTTCTTTTCTAAACAATTTGTGAATGTTTTCATTTCATTCCAAACATGTTGTGAATGTTTTGATTCCAAAGTAGCTATGAATGTTTCCTTTTTATTCCAAACAAATTGTGATTATTTCTATTCAAAACAAGCTGTGAATGTTTCCTTTTCATTCTATACAAGCGGTGAATGCTTCCATCCCAAACAAGTTGTCAACATTTCAATTTCATTCCACAGAAGTTGTCAATATTTTTATTTCAAACAAGTTGTGAATGGTTGCATTTCATTCTAAACAAGTTGTGAATGTTTCCATTTCAAACTTATTATGAGTGTTTATGTTTCATTCTAAACAGGTTGACAATGTTTCTATCCCAAACAAGTTATGAACATTTCTTTTTTATCCTAAGCAAGTTATGAATGTTTCCAATCCAAAGAAGTTGTGAATGTTACCATTTCATTCTAAATCAGCTGTGAATGTTTCCTTTCCAAAAAAGTTGTGAATGTTTGCATTCCAAGCAAGTTATGAAATTTTTCATTTCATTCTAAACAATTTGTGAATGTTTCCACTCCAAACATGTTGTGAATGTTTACATTTCATTCTAGACAAGTTGTGAATGTTTCTAGTACAAACAAGTAGTAAACAAAACCATTCCAAAAAATTTCTAAATGCTTCCACTTCAATCCAAACATATTGTAAATCTTTGCATTCCAAACAAGTTGTTAATGTTTATAATCCAAACAATTTGTGAATGTTTCCGTTTCGTTATAAACAAGTTATAAATGTTTCCATTCCAAACTAGTTGTGAATGTTTCCATTTTATTCTAAACAAGTTGTGAATGTTTCAATTCCAAACTAGTTTTCAATGTTTCCATTTCATTCTTAACAGGTTATGAATATTTACATTTCATTGTAAACAAGTCATGAATGTTTTAATTCCAAACAGGTTGTATTTCCACTACATTTTAAAAAGGATATGAATGTTTCCATTCCAAACTAGCTGTGAATGTTTCTATTTCATTCTAATCAAGTTGTGAATAATTCTTTTTCGAACAAGTTGTGAATGTTTCCATTTCATTATAAGCAAGTTGAAAATGTTTGCCTTTCTATTCCAAACAAGTTGTGAATGTTTACATTTTATTCCAAATAATTTTTGAATATTTTTATTCCAAACAAGTTGTGAAAGTTTTCACATCATTTTGAAATTTTTTTAAATGTTTCCTTCCTAAACTAGTTGTTAATGTTTTGAATTCAAACTGTACAAGCTATGAATATTTCTTTCCAAAACAAGTTGTGAATGTTTGCATTTCATTATAAACAAGTTGTAATGTTTCCATTCCAAACAAGTTATGAATGTTTCCATTTTATTCCAAACAAGTTGTGATTGTTTCCATTCCAAACTAGTTTTGAATGTTTCCATTTCATTCTGAAGAAGTTATGAATGTTCACATTTCATTTTACACAAGTTGTAATTGTTTCCATTTGAAACTTGTTGTGAATGTTTCCACTTTATTGCAAACAAGTTTTGAACATTTCCATCCCAAACTAGTTGTGAGCATTTCACTTCATTCAAGACAAGTTGTGAATGTTTCTATTCCAAACAAGTTGAGAATGTTTCCATTCCAAAGTAGTTGTGAATCTTTCCATTTCATTCCAAACTTGCTATGGATATTTCTATGCCAAAGAAGTTCAGAATGTTTGTATTTCATTTTAAACAAGCTGCGTATGTCTCCATTCCAAACTAGCTATGAATGTTTCCATTTCATTCTAAATAGATTGTGAAATGTCTCAATTTGAAATTAGTTATGGATTTTATTTTTCATCCCAAATAAGATGTGAATGTTTCTTGTCCAAACAAGTTGTGAACATTTCCATTTCATCGTAAACAAGTACTAAATGTTTCCACTTCATTCTAAAGAAGTTATGAATATTTCCATGCAATACTAGTTCTGAATGTTTCCATTTCATTCCAAACATGTTCTGAATATTTCTAGACCAAGCAATTTATGAATGTTTCCATTTCATTCTAAACAGGTTGTGAATGTTTCCATTCCAAGCCATTTGTCAATGTTTCCATTTCATTCAAAAAAAAGTTATGAATTTTTCCTTTCCAAACAAGTTATGAATGTTTCTATTTCACTGTAAACAAGTAAAAAATGTTTACCTTCTGAACAAGTTGTGAAACTTTCTGTTCCAAACTTGTTGTGAATGTTTCCTTTTCATTCCATATAAGTTGCAATGTTTCTATTCCAAATAAGTTGTGAATGCTTCTGTTCCAAACAAGTTGTGAACTTTTCCATTTCATCCTAAATAAGTTGCAACTATTTCCAATACAAAGATGTTATGGATGTATCCATTCCAGAGAAGTTTTGAATGTTTCCATTTAATTCTAACAAGTTGTAAATGTTTTCATTCCAAACAAGTTGTGAATGTTTCCATTCCAAATAAGTAATGAATGTTTTCATTTCATTCAAAACAATTTGCTAATGTTTCCATCCTAGACAAGTTGTGACTGTTTCCATTTCATTCTAAACAAGTTGTGAATGTTTCTACTCCAAACAAGTTATGAATGTATCCACTCGAAGTAGTTTTTCAATGTTTCCACTTCATTTTAAACTGGTTGTCAATGTTTCCATTCCAAAGAAGTTGCCAATGTTTCTGTTTCAAACAAGTTGTGAAAGTTTCCATTTCTTTCTAAAGAAGTTGTTAATGTTTCCTTTCCAAACTAGTTGTGAATGTCTTTATTTCATTCTAAATGAGTATTGAATGCTTCCATTCCAAACTAGTTTGAATATTTCCATTTCATTCTAAACAAGTTGTGAATGTTTCTACTTCATTCTAAACAAGTAGTTGTAAATGCTTATATTTCATTCTTAACAAGTTGTGAATGTTTCAATTGGAAACTAATTTTCAATCTTTCCACTTCATTCTAAACAATTGTGAATGTTTCAATTCCAAAGAAGTTGTGAACATTTCGATTCCAAGCCAGTTGTGAATGTTTCTATTTCATTATAAACAAGCCGTGAATGCTTCTATTCCAAATAATTTTTTATTCTCTCTATTTTATTCTAAACATGTTGTGCATGTCTCCATTCCAAACAAGATTTGAATGTTTTCTCTCCAACCTAGTTGTGAATGTTTCCATTCTAAATAAGTCGTGAATGTTTCCACCTTCTTCTAAATAGGTTGTGAATGTTTCCATTCATACAAGTTATGAATGCTACCATTCCAAATAAGTTGTGAATGTTTGCACTCCAACCAAGTTGTGAATGTTTCCATTTTACTTTAAAGAGGTTGTGAATGCTTCAGTTCCAAACAAGTTATGAAGTCTCCATTTTATTCCAGTTCTAAATATTTTCATTTCATTCTAAACAAGTGTTGAAAGTTTTGAATGCAAACAAGTTATGTATGTTTTGATTTTATTCCATACAAGTTGTGAATGTCTCAATTCCATTCTAAGCAAGTTGTGAATGTTTCCATTCAAAACAGGTTGTGAATGTTTCTAGTCCAAACAAGTTTTGATTGTTTCCACCCCAAACTAGTTGTGAATGTTTCCTTATTGTTCAAAATGAGTTGTAAATATTTCCATTCCAAACAAGTTGTTAATATTTCCATTTCATTCTAAATAGGTTGTTAATGTTTTCATTTCATTCTAAACAAATTGTGAATGTTTCCACTCTAAAAAACTTGTGAAGGTTTCCATTTCATTCTAAACAAATTGTGAATGTTTCCATTCTAAAAAACTTGTGAAGGTTTCCATTTCATTTTATACAAGTTATGAATGTTTCCATTTCAATTTGAACAGGTAGTGAACTTTTCCATTCCAAACAAGTTTTGAATGTTTTCATTTCATTCTAATCAAGTTGGGAATGTATCTATTCTAAACAAGTTGCAAATGTTTTTATTCTAAACAATTTGTGTCAATTTCAATTAAAAAAAAATTGTGAATGTTTTTGATAGCTGAAGGACTATCACCCGTACAACCTTCTTTTTAGTAGACTTGACACCACCCTCAAAAGAGGAGTCAACCAACCTTGGAAAATGGATCTACACCACCTTTGGAATGGGATATGACCAACCTTGGGAAAAGGATCCACACCTCTCTTCGAAGGTATGAACCAAATCCGATGGAACACATGTCTTGATCTACTCAAGCTATGCATAACTACCTTATCCTCCTGGCCTCCTATAAATATTTGGTGAGGCTCCCATGCAAGACAACAAGAAATACACTCCTTTTCTGTTCTGTACTCTTAACAACTTCTCCCCTCATGTACTGACTTGGGCATTGGAGATCCTTTCCCCAAAAACATACTTCGAGGGGCTCCTAACCCTTATTCTACAAGTGTTGTAGCTACTACTCAAATGAAGGCCTACCAGAGGCTCAACATGTCCTACATCAAAGATGTGCTAGAGCATCATTTGGTACCATCTATGGGAACTCACTCTTAGGTCGCCATCATTGAGACTCGACATTCTAAGGAAAAAGGTATTCAAAAGCTGAGTCCATGCTTGAGCCTCTGGCAGCAAACAACCAAGCACCGCTAAAGCCTTCCTTCCTAGAGGAAAAGTGTCCTTAAACGGTTACTTTGGGCTTCTTGCGCAACTTCCAGCACTCCATAGTGGCCAAAATGACACAGCAACTCAGGGCAAGATGGTCACATCCACATTCTCATCCAAGGACCCCTTCCCTAGAGCCACATCTGGAGAAGGGGCATCGGTCATCTCACCTCAGTTCCCTAAATCAGTGCTTCCATGGGGAGTATTCAATGGAGAACCCTTTATCTCGTGGGTGGTACATGACCAAGCCTAGATCAAAAGTACCAATGACCTCCTAAAGATGTCATTCTCCTTTGCCCGTGGCTCCCAGGTAATGGGGGAGAAGATGGTACTACCATCTTGATGGAAAGAATCCTAAAAAGGCTGAATAAGGTGGAGAAATAGGTTTCTCAAAAGCCTGTCTGGTCAAACCTATTAGAGACATTCACCAGAGAGAAGTCCCCCTTCATCAGGATGATAGTGGAAGCACATTTGCCTAGTGATTCTGAGTTCCACGCTTGGAACTTATGATGAGTGAAGTGACCCCCAGGCCTGCTTAACAAAATATAGAAGGAGCATGGTTCTCCATGGGGCCGATGATGCCACCCTCTACAAGTGTTTTAAAGTTACATTTTTTAAGCCAGTAACTACATGGTACAACTCCTTAGCATCAGGAACCACCATGGGCTTCTAGGAGTTGTCCACCACCTTCACCAAGCAATTCATAGGGAGCAAGCCAATGGTGAAAATGCCTGTTCAAATATTCGATATAGCCCAAAAGAATGGGCAGACCAGTCAAGATTATGTTGAGAGATTCAACATAGAAGCACTTAGTGTTAAGGACTTCTGCTATGAGATTTGAATCTTTACAATGATCATAGGGCTGAGGAGGGATTCGTAACTCTTTTACAAGCTCTCCAAGGATCCCCAAACACCCTCGGTGAATTCTAGTAAAGGGTGGAATAGCACAAGACGGCTGAAGAACTGAGAATGGGATGCCTCAAATCTAAGCATTATCAATCTGAAGGCCATAGTCACCAACCTCGGTATTAGACCGAGGGATGAAGCAGACCTCAAAAGTCTAGAGGGAGAAAGCTAGTGACATTCACCCCCTAAACCCTACGAGGGCAAATATCCTCATGGCTTTGGAAAGGTAGAGAACTTTAATCAAATGTCCGAGGGCCATGACATCAGATAACAAAAAGAACAAGAAGAAGTACTACCAGTTTCATCCAGACCACAGGCATGACATCAAGGATTGCTTCTAGCGAATGAAGTACATCGAGTCCTTGAATAAACAAGGGAAACTTTGACACTATATATGGATGTCATCACCAAAGGCTTGGGATAAAGCAGATGATGACAAAAAAGCAGAAGATGAGGAGTATGACTCTGATAGGCGCTAAACTAACCGAAGGCATAGAAAACACCCCCACCTTTGACTAGGGTTATCCAAACCATAACCACTAGACTACCTTCTTCTAAAAAAAAGAGGAAGGTAAGGGAGATAGCAGTAACAGAGTTTGACAACCCGATGAACAAGCCAACCTAAAGTGATGGGTCAATTGTAAAGTTCCAACATGACAATCCTCTCCTAATGATGGCAAGGATTGGAAGCTGGGATGTGAAGAGCATGATCATTGATGATAGATCAAATGTGGATGTCTTGTTCGGCCACCTATTGCCAAACCTGGGAATTTTTAAGGGTGATTTCTAGACTATGACCTCACCCACCTTCAAAGTTGGTCCCTTGGAACTCCCTGTACTCGCATAGATTGACCTATTGTTGATACTGAGGAGTACTTCGGTTAAGACCAAAAAGGAACTCTTTGCTTCCACTATGATGAGGTTCATCATCATAAATGTCCCATCTTTGTACAATGCCATCCTCAAAAGATAGATACAGCGCAACCTTCGCATTCAAGAAGATGTGAAATACATAACTGTCATATTTGAGACAAAGGAAGGTAATGCAGAAATATTCATCAACCAAGCTGAAGTTAGGAAAGTGTTTGTTAAAATAAGGAGAATCCACCAAAGCTCACATGCAGACTATGGGGGAGAAGAGCACAATTGGCAAAGATGCAATAGAATTGGAAAAGGGCGATGTTGAAAAAATAAACATTGAGGATATAGAACTAGTCCCTGGCCGAAGTACCCGAGTAGGAAAATAACTAGCCATAGATGATAAGGAAAAAATTATATCCCTTCCATTAATGAACAAAGATCTATTTGCTTACTCCATGAAGGAGATACCTGGAATAAATCTGGGTACAATTCATCACAGTCTTAAAGTACAATCTGAGGCGAGCCCCGTTCGGAAAAAAAAGTATAGCCTCTCGGCACATAAGAATAATTTCATCAAAACCAAAGCCAATGACTAACCAAAGTAGGCATAATAAGGGAGATCAAGTGCCCCAAATGGCTTAGCAATGTTCTTGTTGCCACAAAGGATAGGAGCGATAAACTTTGAATGTGCATCAACTTTCATAATATTAACAATGCATGTCCAAAGGACTAATATCCTCTACCATCAATTGACCAATTGGTAGACTCCACTACCAAATATGGTCTACTTAGCTTTCTCGATGCTTTTAACAGATACTACCAGATTCAGATGGATCCCAAAAAGGAGGAAAAAACTACCTTCATTACCGAAGTCAGGACCTACTGTTATGTCAGAATGCTGTTCAGCCTTAAAAATGTAGGAGCCACATTGATAGCCAAACGCTATCGCCTCTATCTGGCCGAACTCCCTGCCACAAGAATGGCCATAAGAGCTGGCGCTACCCGAGAAAAGGTGTGATCATGCACCTCGGGAGATAGCCGAAGAGCTCCGAGCCCGGCATGCCAGGAAAACCCGAGGACACTACTCGCCCCCCCAAGGTTGTGAACAAATCACCTTCGGAAAAGCGGCACCAGACATAGCGAGCCGAACATGATATCCCCGAAGGCGGAACTCCCTGAAACTGGGAACCCCCGAACTGAGGGCTTGTTTCCCGAAGAGGCTCTGTCCGTACCAAAGGACAACCTCACCCAGGGACCTCGGGAGTACGGCAGGAGCATTTATGGAAGCATTTAAGGAAGCCTCTGACACATCCAATCACAGACGCCACAATCCGCCTCAAAAGGCGCTCTGCCACGCTGACGCCATCAGAATCACATCATGGCCCATCTCAGCACATGGCTCAAGGCAACCTGCTACCAGCTATCTGTCTCCTACGCCCAGAAATTCAGGAACATCCGACCGAACACGTGTCGCGATCTGAACGGGCTAGGCACTCCTATAAATACCAGGAATTAATACTTGGCAGGAGGCTGGTTGGCAAAAATACGGCTCCCACACTCTGAGAAAATTACCAGGCGAGACTCCTCAGCCCTTTGTGCTATTTTCTCTGCCTTTCTCTCAGCCACCACTGACTTGGGCGTCGGAGGCTCCCCCCCCGGAAAAACACTCCGGGGGCCTCCTAACCCTTTGTTTCTGAGCTTTCAGGCACTCTCCTTTGGGCGATCCAATCCACCAGGCGTTCTTCCTCCCAGAAGTCTCTCCTCCAGTCATCATGACTCTAAACGATGAGGCCCCTGGCCATCATTTGGCGCCGTCTGTGGGAACCCGCTCTGAGATCGCCGTCGTTGAAACTCGGCGTTCTAAGGACAAGGGGCTCCCAAAGTCCCCGTCCGCGCCTGAGACACAACCGGCTGCTGAGCAAACACTCCCAGAGACTTCTGTGCCCGAGGAAGACCGCCCTCTAGTAATCACTATGAGCTTCCTGAAAGACTTTCAGCGTTCGGTCGTGTCTGAAATGACACAGCAGATCGACCGAAGATGGCCACAGCAAGCACGGGCCCAGAGACCCCCCTCACCGACACGCCCTCGGGAGAGAAGCCCCAAGTCTACACATCGCAGTTCGGGGAGTGGAGACCCTCGCGAGGAAATCATCCACAGAAGATATAGCCCTCGGGAAACGGCCTGTGGGACAAACCGGGTCCAAGCGATCGAGAGTCTCACAGCGAAGCAGTTCGTCGCCTGAGGCGAAGTCCTTGTCCCCTTAGCGCCGAACTCGCCTCCCGAAGAGGCGCCGGTGATCTCCGTTCCCTGAAGAAGGCCATAGCGCCACAGTGCTAATGGAGAGGATACTAGCACGGCTGGATAGAGTGGAGAAGCAAATGGCCAGAAAACCTGTCTGGGCCAGACTCTCGGGGACCTTCTGCGAAGATGACTCCCCTTTCACTCGTGCCGTCGCTGAAGCAGCCATGCCAGGTGACTTCAGAGTGCCTCGACTGGAGATATATGATGGCCGCACTGATCCACAGGCCCATCTGACGAAATACAGACGCAACATGATAATGCACGGTGCTGATGACGCTTCCATGTGCAAATGCTTTGAAGTCACCCTCACAGGGCCAGCAACTGCGTGGTACAATTCATTGCCTCCGGGGACCATCACTGAGTTCCAGGAGTTGTCCACAGCCTTCACCCAGCAGTTCATTGGGAGCAGGCCAACGGCGAAGATGCCTGTGCAGATGTTCGACATAGAGCAGAGGAACGGAGAAACCATCCGAGACTATGTCGAAAGATTCAATAGGGAAGCCCTGAGCGTCCCAGACTTCCGGCCCGAAATCCGCATTCTTGCCATGACACAGGGCCTTCGGCGGGACTCACAGCTGTTCTACGAGTTCTCAAAGGACCCCCCAGACAACCTCGGAGAATTTTACCGAAGGGCCGAACAGCACGTGACAGCCGAGGAGCTGAGAATGGCTGGGCCAAAATCAGACAACCACCGCGCCGAAGGGTCCAATCAGCAAGCCCGTAATCGTACCGAACAGGCAGGACGATCTCGGAGGATGCGGGGAAGGAAGCCTCAAAGTTTCACGCCCCTGAGCACCACACGGACCAACATCCTTATGGCGCTGGAAAGGCAAGGGACGCAGATTCGGCGGCCAAGGGCCATGACCGCCGATAACAAAAAGAATGCCAAGAAGTTCTGCCAGTTTCATCGCGACCACGGTCATGACACCGAAGACTGCTTCCAGCTGAAGAAGTACATAGAGTCGCTGATAAAACAAGGCCAACTTCGGAAGTACCTGCGGATGCCTTCCCCAAAGGGAAGAAAAGAGGAGGAAGAAAGGGCCGAAGACGAGGATTACGACTCCGACAGGTGGAGAAATAGAAGTCCAAAAAGGCGACCTCCACCTCCAGCAGGGGTTATCCAAACCATCACCACGGGGCTCCCATCCTCGGAAAGAAAGCGGAAAGCTAGAGAAATTGCAGTCATGGAGTATCAAAGTCCATCAAAGAAGCTGGCTCGCAAAGATGGCTCCACCGTCGTCTTCCCCCACGACGATCCGCTGCTGATTATGGCGAGAATAGGGAACTGGGACGTCAAAAGAGTGTTGCTTGATGATGGCTCAAATGCTGACGTCCTATTCTCGCACCTGCTGCCGAGCTTGGGCATCTCCAGCAGCGAACTGAAGCCTGTCACCTCGCCCACTTTTGGGGTTGGACCATCCGAACTCCCCGTCCTCGGATGGATCGACCTCCCGCTGATGATGAAAGGGACTTCGGTAGACGGAGCAGCTGAGTTGTACTCTTCCACAATGGCGAGGTTCATCGTCATGGACGTCCCGTCCTCGTACAACGCCATCCTTGGAAGGCTGACAATGGGGAACCTGCATATTCGCCCTGATGTGAAGTACTTGACTGTCACATTCGCCACCAAGGATGGAGATGCAGAGGTCTTCATAGACCAAGCCGAGGTAAGAAAGGTGTTTGTGAAAGCACGAAAAGCTCCGGCAAGCAACCTCGTGCAAACGATGGAGGCAAAGGCGCCAGAAAAAGGCAAAGAAGAAGATCTTGCCAAAGCAGAAACGGAAGCAATAGAGCTTGTCCCAGGTCAATCTACCCGAATAGGGAAGAGCTTGGCCGAAGGTGACAAGGAAAATCTTGTATCCTTTCTACTGAGAAGTAAAGATCTGTTTGCCTACTCGCCGAAAGATATGCCAGGAGTAAACCCTGGCATAATACAACATAGCCTCAAAGTAAGCCCGGAAGCAAAACCTGTCCGGAAAAAGAAACGGAGCATCTCAGCCCACAAAAGCAACTTTGTCAAAACTGAAGTCCAACGTCTCCTAGATGCTGAAGTTATCAGGGAGGTCAAGTACCCCGAATGGTTAAGCAACGTGGTCATTGCCACAAAAGAAGGTAGCAGCAAACTCCGGATGTGCATCGACTTCAGAAACTTGAACGATGCTTGCCCGAAAGACTCATACCCTCTGCCGCCAATAGATCAACTGGTAGATTCAACTGCTGAATATGGGCTCCTTAGTTTCCTAGACGCCTTCAGTGGCTACCATCAAATAAGGATGGACCCCGAAGATGAAGAGAAGACTGCCTTCATCACCGAGGGAGGAACATATTGCTATATCAGGATGCCCTTCGGGCTCAAAAATGCAGGAGCCACCTACCAGAGGCTGATGAACAAGGTCTTCAAAGACCAAATGGGGAGAAACATGGAGGTGTATGTTGATGATATGATAGTCAAGAGCAAGCTGCCTGGCTACCACGTTGCAGATTTAGAGGAAACCTTCCAAAAGCTCAGAGCCTTCGGGATCCGCCTTAATCCTAAGAAGTGCATCTTCGGGGTGACCTCGGGAAAATTCCTTGGGTACATGGTATCCGAAAGAGGCATCGATGCTAACCCCGAGAAGATTAAGGCTCTGCTTGAGTTCCGAACTCCTGCCACAGTCAAAGACGTGCAGAGACTCACCGGAAGAATAACCTCTCTGAGCAGGTTTATTTCCAGGTACGGAGATAGGTGTCGACCTTTCTTCAAAGTCCTCACAAAGGCAGCAAAAATGGAAGGCGACCTCGGAAGGAATGATCATCCTTGGGATGAAGATTGCCAAAAAGCCTGGGAAGAACTCAAAGTCTACTTGGCCAGCCTGCCGACTCTGCGACAACCTCGGGAGGGAGAGCCCCTCGTTTTGTACCTCGCCGTCACGGAGAAAGCTGTAAGCTCGGTCCTCGTGAAAGAAGAAGGCCCAAAGCAATGGCCAGTCTATTACGTCAGCAAGTCCCTGCATGGCGCCGAAATCAGGTACCCTTTGCTTCAAAAAGCTATATACGCCTTGGTGCTTGCAGGAAGAAGGCTGCGACCGTACTTTCAGGCTCACCCCATCATCGTCCGAAGTAGTCTACCACTACGGGATGTTATGAAGAAAGTTGATCATTCGGGAAGGCTCTCCAAGTGGTGCATAGAGCTTGGCGAGCACGAAATCATATATGAGCCTCGGAAGGCCATAAAGGCCCAAGCACTGGCAGATTTTATCGCCGAAATACCCACCACTGAGGACAGCCACCAAGATCCGAACGAGGGTGAGCCAGAATGGACCTTGCATGTTGACGGAGCCTCGGGTTCCGAACACCAGGGAGCTGGAATAGTTATCAGAGGACCCGAAGGCCTGGAGGTAATGAAGGCTATCAAGTTCAGCTTCAGCGTCACAAACAATGTGGCTGAGTATGAAGCCCTCATAGCGGGATTACGCTTGGCCAGAAGGATTGGCGTGAGAAACTTAAAAGCTCACAGCGATTCCCAGCTGGTAGTTCGGCAGACGGCAGGAGATTATGGGGCGAAGGACCCAACCTTGGCAAAATACCACGAGCTGGTAGCAAAGCTCATCCAAGAGTTTGACGCCGTACGGATCGAAAATGTACCTCGGCGGAATAACACTGAGGCGGATTGCTTGGCGAAGTCGAAAACATACACCGAGGTGCTAGACCATCCGAGCATCTCAGTGCTGAGCATAGCGACCTCGGGAAAAGGATGGAAAGATCCCATAAAGAGATACGTCACAGAAAATATGCTCCCCGAAGACCCCGACGACGCTGCGAGATTGCGAAGACGCTCCGGCTGATTCTTCCTGATTGGTGAAGAGTTATATCGGTAGGGATATGCAAACCCGCTGCAGAGATGCGTGGCTGAAGAGGATACTGAAATGATCCTTGAAGAGGTCCACGAAGGCATGTGTGGCTCACATATCGGAACTGATGCCCTTGCAGCGGTGATACTTCGCCAAGGATACTTCTGGCCTACCCTGAGAAAGGACGCAAGACAGTTCGTCCGAAAATGTGGTAGCTGCCAGAGACACGCGAACATCCAGAGGGCACCCTCGGAGATGGTAAGTTCGACTGACTATCCTTGGCCGTTCGCAGTCTGGGGTATAGACCTTATTGGGCCACTCCCCACAGCACCCGGAGGCGTGAAATTCTGCGTTGTAGCAGTGGACTATTTCTCTAAATGGGTCGAGGCAGAACCGCTGGCAACTATCTCGGCAAAAGAAGTGCAGAAGTTCGTATGGAAGAACATTGTATGCAGACTTGGCATACCGAGGGTACTAGTAGCTGATAATGGATCCCAATTCATAGACAAAGGATTCCAAGAATTTATCAGCGACCTCGGAATAAAGATGCACTTCGCCCCAGTAGCTCACCCCCAAAGTAACGGGCAGGTGGAAGTATCGAACAGGACCATAAAAGATGGCCTGAAAAAGAGACTGGGAGAAGCAAAAGGGAAATGGCCAGGAGAACTCCAAAGCGTATTGTGGAGCTACCGAACGACGCCCCGAAGGGCCACAGGGGAAACTCCCTTTTCACTAGTCTTCGGGACAGAGGCCATTATCCCAGTCGAGATAGTCAGACCATCAGTACGGGTGCAAATATTTGATGAAGGTGGAAACGACCTCGGCCTCAGAACCAAGCTCGACCTCGTCGGCGAACACAGAGAAATAGCCGAGCTGAGAAGAAAAGCTTTTCAGCAAAGAGTGGCCGCGGCTGTAAACTTACGGGCCAGGCCAAAAGAAATCAAGAAGGGAGACCTCGTTCTCCGAAAGGCTGACTTTGCACCCCGAAGGCCGTCCCACGGAGTACTTCGCGCAAACTGGGAAGGACCTTATCTGGTTCTCGCCGAAGTACGAAAAGGCGTGTACAAACTTGGCGACGCCGAAGGCGTAGAATTGAAAAATACTTGGCACTCAGACGCCTTGAAAAAATTCTACGCCTAAGATGAAGCGGAGGAATTGTAAGTACAGAATGCTCTTAAGGAAAGTTCTTAAGTATCCAAAATTGTGCAAAGTAGAATTCCGCGAAGATGCTCGCCGTAATAAAGCGCAGATTGACCTCCCAGAGTCCCTTGAGCCATCACGCTCGGGAAAAGATGGAGAAATCTCGCAGAGGCAGTTTTCCGAAGTCCCTTGAGCCATCATGCTCGGGAAAGATGGGAAACAAGAACGTCGCAGAAGTACTCGCCGAAATAAGCGCAGAGACAGTTTTCCGAAGTCCCTTGAGCCATCACGCTCGGGAAAAATGGAAAACAACTCTCGAAAGATTTCCTAAGTCTCTTGAGCAAACATGCTCGGGACAAAAGGAAAAGAAGGAAAATTTTTTGACTAAGGAATTTCCGAAGTCCCTCGAGCGAACGTGTTCGGGACAAAATGGAAATGCAAAAGCCTGCAAAAAGACTTAGTCAAATTTTTTCAGACTTTCCAGAAAGTCTCTCGAGCAAACGCACTCGGGACAAAGGAAGGTAAAAAAGTTTCTTTGATCGCAGGTTTTCCGAAGTCTCTTGAGCGAACGTGTTCGGGACAATGGAAATGAAGAAACTTGCAAGAAAAGACTTAGCCAAAAAAATCATCATTAAGAGCAAAGCTGCTTTACCGTAAAGAAGTGCCCGAAGAAGGAATGCAAAATAGAAGGGAAGGAAAAGGGGCCCTAAAAAATAGCCTAAGGGTTCGCGGCGTCCCAAGAGCCACTCGCTGGCCCGCCCTTTTCCACCACCTTTGGCACTGGAATTGAAGGAGGAAGGTTCAAATGTTCGACCTTGGACCATTCCCACCGAGGTCCCCCAGGAATGTTTAGAGCCTCCTGAAAAGAGAGGTCCAGATCTGGGAACCTCTGGAGGACCTGGTGACGAGCAAGGCAGAAGTCGTCCTGAAAGGCAACCTTGGCCATTTGATCAGACTCGTTCTTATCAAGCTCGAGGTCGTCAAGGTCGTCCTTCAGTTCAGCAATCTCCTCCTTCAGCGCCTTTATCTCCAACGCCCCTTGGACCCCTTCTTCAAAGACTCGACCTCAGCCCGAAGAGTGTTATTCTCACTCGTCAACGACACTATAAGGCTGTCAGAAGCAGCCTTGTGCTTGAGAAGATCTTCGTTGGCGGTGAGCATCCCCTTTATTTGATCACCGAGGTCAGCAATCTTCTGGGAGGAATCCTTTTGAAGTTCTTCTTTTTCCTTCCGGAACTCCTCCCGAAGGGCAGTCACTTCTTTCTCAGCAGCCTCTTTCAGCTGCTGGTTTTTGGCGGCCGACTCCGCGAGTGCGATCCTCGCCTCATTCATGGTCTGAGTGGCCGAAGTTCGGAAGGCAACCTCCCTGGCCACCCGAACTCGGAGAAAGCCGGCGTACCCCAGCAGCTGCAAAAAGATAAAACGCAAGGTCAGTAAGAGCCAAACACTTAGGAAAAAATTGAAGGGAAAGAGCTGTGAAGGATATACCTGAGCAGCATGCTCGGTGATCTTTGCGGCGAGAGTGTTATCCCCCGGATGGGCCGCCGCTATAGCCTTGAAGGAGGCCTCAGTAAGCACCCCCTTCGAAATTTCCTTCGCCATTTGAGGACAGTCCTCGGAGTACAAATTCATGTCCTCCGTGAACGTCCAGAAAGGCTCCTTTGGTATCTTCCCTTGCGGGATTTTGGCGTCCCGAAGAGCTCGCTTCCGAGCATGTTCGGCCGCCCAGTCAGGGGTAGTCAACTCCCCTGCGTGGCAAGAATGAGAAGGAGATTAAAGACAAAGAAGGCAATCCAGAAAAAACAAAGGAAGTACACTTTGTCTGGAAACAAACCTGGTGGAACCTCGACAACGACGTCCTCGGAGTCCTCGGCCTCCTCGGTTGAAATGCCCTTGCCCTTCCGCCTGCGCCGCTCCTCGGCAGAAGGTACTTCTACCACTACATCAAGGAGGGCCTGCGACGCAGTAGGACTTTGAGGAGGGACGTCGGTTGAAGGGACCTCGGAAACAGCAGTCTCAGGCGCCGGAATCTCGGCTGTCCCAGGCTCCTCAGCAGTCTCCTCGGGAATTTCTTCTAGAGGAACCTGAGCAGGGACCTCGGCCGAATCATCAGGCGGCGAAGTGACAGCAACCTCGGCGTCCTCGTTTCCCTCCCCAATACTTTCCAAAGGGGAGGAAATAACAGTCTTCTTCGCCCGTTTAGACGAGGGACCAGCACCAACGGACTTCCGCCTTCGGGAAGCCGCCTTCTTTGTCTGCTCCCCCTTCTCCACTTGGCCGGAGAAAAGGGACTTGTAATAGGCGGCAGTCCCGTCGCCCATCTCTGAAAAAGGAGAGAAACATCAGCGTAAGTCCAAGGAAAAAAACAGCAAAGGAGTAGAAGATGACTCACTTTCGACAAGCGTTTCGAAAGAAATTTCCTCCTTAAGAAGCTTGACCAACCAGGAATCCTTCCCGGCGATGGCAGGAGCTGGCATCTTGAGGTCAGTCTCGTGCTCCTTTACCACCTTTAATTCCCGAAGGACCTCTTCGGTCATCAACTTCCAGTTGATTGGAAAAGGGTAAAGGGCGCGCGGAGCGACCTCGGGATCCCAGTCAGAGACAGCCCGAATGCGGGCGTCGAAATCCGCGAACACGGGAGCCAACTCTGGGGTCAGCAGCATCCTCGGATCAACAACGTCCACATCCAGTGTTCCCTGAGCCCATTTGGTCGGAACGTACGACCAGGCCTCGTCCATCTTCAGGAAGAAGAACTTCTGTTGCCACCCCCGCCAGTTGCCACCCCCGCCAGCTATCCTTAGTGGCGAAGGTGAACATGAATTTCTTGCTCCCGGATCCCCGAGGTAGCATGAAATAGAAGCCACCCTTCGGGACCACAGAGAGCTTGTAGTACTGCATAAAGATTATGAAATGGGGTTCTATCCCGAAGACGCCACACATGTAGAGGTAGGCGTTAAAATAGCAGAACGAGTTCGGGGGAAGCTGGTTCACAGCAATGCCATGAAATTTGCAGAACTCGCACACCATCTTCGGGGGAGGATACCGAAGACCGGCCTTCAGCTGGGCTCGGAAAATGGTAACCTCCTTACTATGGTTTGAAAAAGCATAATGGCTAGAACGAGGCAGCCTAGTAATGGCGTAAGAGGGAAGAAAGAATTTTTTCTTCCACCTCTCTAACTTTGCAGGGGTGGTGCAACAAGGATGGGCTAAAAGAGGCTGCCAGCTCTCAGGAATGGGCATTTTCGACATGAAAACGAGTTTGAAAACGGAAGAAAACAGTTTCCAGAGAAAAACTCAAAAGAACACAGGGATCAAAGCGCTCTGGAAAACAAAAACCCACCGAAAGATTTGCCAAAATCTGAGGACGCCGTCGTGAAAGTTGGCTGAAAAAAGCTCTGATTAAGGTAGCTCCGCCACAGAAAGCAAGAAAGTGCAAGAACAGGGGCAAAGCAGAGAAAAGAGCAGAAGAAAAAGCAAAAGGAACTTATGATGGAATGGGCTATTTATAAGCCAGAGGTGGGTAACCGAAACATCGTCATAAGTACCCTTTGGAGGCGAACCGTCGCCGTAACTGCTCTCTGCACCTGAAAAGGCGCGCCCTCTGTAACCGACGCGACTCTCCTCCAATGGCAAAGCGCCACGTGTCAACCGCTGCGCAAAAATGGGGGACACGTCCTCCAAACGTCCCTTGAAAAATGGGACACGTCCTCTGACATCCCTGGAAAATTGGGACGCGCCGCTCAGACTGACACGCTTGGCCAAACAGACCTGCAGAAACAAAGAGCAGGCCAACTCGAGGACGCCAAGAGACAGGCTATGGCCGAACAGCCCATGACCTTCGGGCAAGAGGTGTATCTTCGGCACAGGCTCCGCCTCGAAGACACCAAAGAACAGGCCAAGGCCGAAGAGCCCATGATCTTCGGGCAAAAGGCGCATCCTCGGAACAGGTTAAGCTTCCAAAGAGACTCCCATAAACATCCTCGGAAAGAGATGCAAAACCGAAGTCTTCACTTCGGCTTTCCAAAGGGGGGCATGTGATAGCCAAACGCTATCGCCTCTATCTGGCCGAACTCCCTGCCACAAGAATGGCCAGAAGAAGCTGGCGCTACCCGAGAAAAGGTGTGATCATGCACCTCGGGAGATAGCCGAAGAGCTCCGAGCCCGGCACGCCAGGAAAACCCGAGGACACTACTTGCCCAACCCAAGGTTGTGAACAGATCGCCTTCGGAAAAGCGGCACCAGACATAGCGAGCCGAACATGATATCCCCGAAGGCGGAACTCCCTGAAACTGGGAACCCCCGAACTGAGGGCTTGTTTCCCGAAGAGGCTCTGTCCGTACCAAAGGACAACCTCACCCAGGGACCTCGGGAGTACGGCAGGAGCATTTATGGAAGCATTTAAGGAAGCCTCTGACACATCCATTCACAGACGCCACAATCCGCCTCAAAAGGCGCTCTGCCACGCTGACGCCATCAGAATCACATCATGGGCCATCTCAGCACATGGCTCAAGGCAAACTGCTACCAGCTATCTGTCTCCTACGCCCAGAAATTCAGGAACATCCGACCGAACACGTTGATGCCCCAAAGCATCTTCGTTTGTTGTCATGTTGACAGGTGGAGAGACTTCCTTAGGAGGCAAGTGCCTGGAGCTCTGGTTTCCCAGCTGAGTGTGCCTGAAAAGCTCAAAGAAGAGGTTAGGAGGTCCCCGGTTTGCTTTTCCGGGGAGGACCCTCCGACGCCCAAGTCAATTTTCTGAGTGAAAGTGGAGGAAGAACACTAAGGGATCAAGCGTCTTGCCTGTTTTGTGTTTTCTCAGAGGGAGGAAAATGCCCATCCTTTGCCCAGTCCCCTTTCCTAGTATTTATAGGAGTAGATGGTCCGTTCAGATCATGACACGTGTTCGGTCGGATTTGATCTGTGCTTTTGGACCTAGGGGACAGGCAGCCGTTTGCAGCCTCCTTTAGCCCTGGACCCGGACAGGTTGTGTCAGGACTGGGGCGGCTGCGGCGTGTCAGTTCACCGTTCTGATGTGACGTGTAGGGCTTGCGGGCGACATGTCAGAGGCTCCTTAAATGCTCATACCGTACTCCCGAGGTCCCCTGGGCGAGGTCGCCCTTCGGTGCGTGCACCCTCTTCGGATTTCATCCGTCTTTCGGTGCGAGCACTTCCTTCGGGATTTATCCCATAGTTCTGGGAGTTCCCTTGATGGACACCTTCTTCGGGACTCACACCCATAGTTCGGGGATTCCCTTGTTCAGGTGCTTCTTGTTCGGGGAAGATCCTCTTCGGGGCAGTCAGTTTGGCCCCTCTTACGATGGAGTCTGGCGGTGGTGTTGTCCTCGGAATTCCTGACGAGCTAACCGAAGTCTCGAGCTCATAGTGTTTGACTTCGCACCTTCCGAGGTCAGTGAAAAGATCCTCTCTTGGGTGACGTCAGACTCCTCGGCCAATATTCTGGCAGGGAGTTACTACCGAGGAGGCAATAGCCTTTGGCTATCACAGGCCCCCCTCCGAAAAGCCGAAGTGAAAAACTTTGGTTCATCGGTTCTCGGGTCCTGTGGTTGTGATACCTGCGCCGAAGACGCCTTCTTCTGCCTGTAAGCGATGGGCAGCCCTTTTTGCGTCCTCGAGGTGCGAGAAGATAGGCTATCCCTGTGCCGACACACCTTCCGCCGAAGTCACACCTGTCTCTTGCCCGAAGTCCTTGTACCGAAGATAGCTTTTGTTCACAGACTGTCTTTTGGTGTCTTCGAGGTAACCTACTTTTTTGCCTTTATAGGTCTGCTTGTGTGTTGCGTCCTGTGTCCAGCAGAGTCAGTCTAGGGCGGCGCCTCTAGACCAAATGGTGTCAGAGGGCTTGCTCGACGTGATGGACGACACGTGGCATGTTTGCTGCGCGATGCCTGACACGCGGCACGTCTGCCGCGCAATGGGTGACACGTGGCGCCCTTTTTGCTGGGTAAGAGTGCACTGAATACGGCAGGCGCGACTTTTCAGGCGCAGTTAGCAATTATGGCGATGCTTCGCCTTCCGAGGGGTACTAATGACGACGGTTCACCTGGCCTTCTCGGCCTATATATACCAGTCCTGTCATAACCCTCTTTTTGCTTCTGCTTTTGCTTTCTTCTGCCTTCTAATTCTCTCCCGTTTTTCCGCGGCGGTTCTCCTTTTTCAGGTGTTTTTCCGACCACTTTTCACGACGGCTTCCAAAAATCCAGATTCCGGCAAGACCTTTGGTGGGTTTTAGTCTTTTTGCTTTTTTCAAAGCTTCTTCTTTGTTTTTCCCGAACTCGTTTTCCTTGTTGTTTCTGAACTTGTTTTCACCATGCCTGTTCCCGAGAGTTGGCAACCTCTCCTTTCTCACCCCTGCTGCACTACTCCGGCAAAACTAGCGAAGTGGAAGAAAAAGTTTTTCTTACCCTCTTATTCTGTGACGAGGTTGCCCCGTCCTGACCAATTTCCTTTCTCCAACCGAAGTGATGAAATCACCGTTTTCCGAGCCCAACTGAAGGCCGGACTTCGGTATCCCCCCCCGGAGATGGTTAACGCGTTCTGCAACTTCCATGGCATTGCCGTTAACCAACTCCCACCGAACTCGTACTGCTATTTCAACGCCTTCCTCTGTATGTGTGGCGTTTTCAAAATAAAACCTCACTTTGTAGTTTTTCTTCAATACTACAAGCTCTATGTGGTCCCGAAGGGTGGCTTCTATTTTATGCTACCTCGGGGATCCGGGAGCAAAAAATATACGTTCACCTTCGCCACCAAAGACAGCTGGCGAGGGTGGCAACAAAAATTCTTTTTCCTGAAGAAGTCGGAAACTTGGTCGCACGTCCCGACCAAGTGGGCTCAGGGGAGGCTCAAGATGGATGTTGTTGACCCAAAGATGCTGCTGGACGCCGAAGTAGCACCTATCTTTGAGGACTTCGACAGGCGCATCCGGGCCGTCTCTGACTGGGCTGCCGAGGTCTCTCCTCGTGCCCTTTACCCATTTCCGATCAACTGGAGGCTCATGACCGAAGAGGTCCTTCGGGAACTCAAGGTGGTAAAGGAGCATGAGACAGACCTCAACATGCCGAAACCGGCTTCTTCGGGGAAAGACTCCTGGCTCGTGAAACTCCTTCGGGGGAAAGAGACTTATGAGTCTTTTTACGAGAGTAAGTTAC
>SMDT01003325.1:0-239177 GCA_005392925.1 Aquilaria sinensis | reverse complement strand
TATTGTTTTTTTTCCTTTCCCAACCTAATAAAAACTAACACTTTTCTAGCCACATAAGCCAATCCCCACCAGCTCACCTTCAAAATACACGCCGTCAGTCATGTACAATGACAATTGGACCAAGTTGACAACTTCTGCAAAATTTAGGACTAACTTTTAATGAGTTCTGAATTTTGGACTAATTCGCTTGAGTTGTAAAAGTTTAGGAACCAATTGTATAGTTTGGCCAAACATTTTTGCACTATTAGCACTTTTAATAAATTTTGAAGATCATTTCTTTCAATTTTCAAAACTATGCAGTTTTTTTATAAAAGTAGTTCTATTAGTGAACGTATATAAATAATTGATAGCGAAGGATTGTAAGTTTTTAAATTTTAGCAATAACATTTTATTCAATTTTTTGTTACAAAGAAACTTAGTTTGGTAAGCACATGAGCAATCAAGTTGGTGGATTAATTCAAGTTTTTCAGTGTTACAAATATATTTTACTCAAATTTTATAAACAAATTCCTACGTAAATTTTATGTCTCATAAAATTTTTAATAGTAATGGAAATGGAACCTTAAGGTTTTTATGTTATTGGAAAAAAAAACGAAGGTTATATTTGCTGTAGATTTTGTAGTAGTCTCTAACTTTTAATTTGTGTTTAGTTTCGTGCCTATTAGTTGTTTTCTTTTGATCCTAGACCTTTCTAACGTGTGTGTCATTTTAGTCCAAGATGGAAGGAATTTGATAAAATGGACGAAAGTTGTATCATAAGCGCATATGTGTCACTCAAAATCCAGTTTCTTCTTACAGAATAAAATCATTTTTTCACTTATAGAAAGAATAAAAGATAATCTAAATTCTATATTAACTATAAAAAAAATATTGTATCATATAGTTTTTAACTGAATAATTTAAATTATGATTCCAAACATTGATGTTAAACAATTAGTCTAAGTTAGTTGATTTCATACATTGCTGGACTAACGCATAATGTTTTTAAAAAGGCTCATGACCAAAAGAGAGAACCTAATAGCTTTAGGATAAAAAATCAAACACAATTAGGTTAGAGTCATGGAACCCGTGCCGAATTTACCCTTTAACTTTAGTGAGTGAAGTAGGTGTTTTCCAGGGCCAATAAAGTTCAAATGCAAAAATCACGCATGTTTTAATTTTTCATTTTCACTACATTTTCTTGATATAATATTTATGACTTTCAAACTTTAACAATTACATATTAAAAATTTGAAAGGATATAGAAAATAAAAACTGTTTCTAAGTTTAACAACTACTACATGATAGATGATGAGTGATGCATCATTTACTTTTAAGTTATTATTTTATGCAATGAAACTAATCATGCATAAACTTTACGGAAAATTACTAACATTTTCCTTTTTGTATGTAATCCACTAATTGTTCTCTATTGGTCTTAAACCTTACCAAAACATTTTATTTTGAGCACCCATGGGATCGATCGCATTTATTAACGGAGTAACTATCTTACATCAGGTTTTGAAATATTAATTTAATCTTCCTATAATTGTCTTCTAGTAAGTTTAAATGGTATCATAATTTTTTGATAATTAGTGAACAATTTAAGTTGACAATAAGAATAAAAAAATCCAGGATGAAGTGTTAAAAATTACATTTATTTTTTATATAGATAAAGTAACACATAAAAAATTTTGCTATAAGTTTGATCAAATATATAAACAATTCAAATTAACAGTAGTAACTAATAATTATTAGTAAATTCTATTAGTAAAGTTTTACTATAAATTTGGATTAGTGAATTTGTACCCTCAACGCTCAGCGTAATTACACAGCCCCAAGGCAGCGAACATGCATGTTAGATTTCTAATCAAAATGTTTGGGGCACATTTGGTCATAAAGTAAAAGTTAAGTGTTAATAAGGTGTTTGGCTGATATACAAAAAACATTAAGAGCAAATTGGAAGGGTGGGCCTAAGTTACATATTCTTTCTATTTTTAGTTGCGACTTCCATTTTTGCTCTCAACTACTACTTCTGTTATCATTTTTAAAATATTTTTACTTACTTACATTTAAAAATTAATGCTTTCTCACTTATATTTTTATGATATTTTGTGTAACTTGGGGTGGGATGCTAATTAATGTTTTCTTTCTTATGGTACTAGTTGTGCTTGTTTTGTTTCTTTAAATCAAAATCATTAATCATACTCGGAGGAAGGTAAAAGGACAAGGCCAGGTCTGATTGAAAAGGAAAGTATAGTTACTTTTTAAGGGTAAAAATGTTGTATGGAAATAAATAGATAGATATAAATGTAAATATAAATAGATATGAAGATAGAAATACAGGATCACGTAAAATTTCGATAACAGTGAAATTGGGCGGGCTTCTATTACTGTTGGGAGCTTGAGGGGTTGCCCTTTTTCAGGACTGGTCAAGGGTTCGAAATAAAGTTGTGCATCATCCTCCCTGGTGGAGGACATACCCGTTGGCAGGTCTGTCCAGGCATTTTGTATTGTTGGACTTGGACTTGGACTTGGACTTGGGCATTAACAGGGTCTCATTTGAAGTGTAGTATACCATACAGCGCTTATCTTAGGTTTCTTTTAGGCCTCCAGATATTCACTTGGGCTCTAAATCAGGCCACAAGGATCTGGGTATCTGTATCACCGCATTAATAATAATACAAGTAATTCACTACAATAGTTTTCGCATATGTACAATTTGCTTGTCAGATTCAGTTGGTCCACGAAATAAAATCTGATCCCTCCCTGCCAATTTTTATTCACCCAAAGAGGCAGAACCACTTCACCCACCTAACTCTCACAGCAAGGTTTCAAGGTTCTTGTAATTCTAAGGTGCTCTTCTTTTTCTTGCTTTCTTGGAACTCACCGTAGAAGTAGGAAAGGGAGCCCCAAAGAGACAGAGCCAGAGAAATTGCTTTCTCAACTTGGAACTTTTCATGGTAGAACAGCACAGCTAGTGACTCTGTCACAGGTAAAAGGGTAGCAATTATTATCCCAGAAAGCAATGAGGAGGCACAAAAAATCACCCCAACAGCTCCCATGAAGAAGAACTGCCACAACACTGCACTAAACGCGATCACCAAGTAATACTTTGATGGGCCGAGCTCATATTCCCTTGCTTCCCTTGGAATTGCCTGCAACAAGTAAGGTTAAGCAGGTGTTGTTATTCGAGCCCATCAAACAGGAAGGAACAAAAATGTCCAGAGTCCCACCTGAAAGTCCTTATGGAAAACCATCCCGATGGAGCAGAAAGCGGTAGCTGAGAATGACATAAACATTTGCATTTCCATCACCAAAGAATAGGTGATGGTCTGTTTAGCCTTCTTGTAAGTCAGCTCAATAGCAGGCAACACAAACCCGTAAAGTGCTGAAGCTCCTAGCGTCGTGGAAAACCCTAAATAGTACTGCCTCTTAGACTCATTTTTCGGGCGATCCGAGCTTGTATGAAGTGCGAGAACCACTGCTGCAACTGTCAGCAGGAAAATGGAATTGACGGTAAACGAATTAAACCTCTGCCTGACCAAGAGAAAGGCAAACCCTGCAGTGAAACCAAGCTGCGTCGCGATGATGAGGGCTGAGGTGGAGATGGGAAGGCGGGCAACGCCATAGGCATACAAGAAGTCATCTAATCCGGTAAGAGTCCCGAGAACCACACAAGCAAGGGCAAGACGCGGCCCTATGAAGAACAGCTTGGCCCCGGGACCCTCCTTCCTCCGACGATACAAGTATGAGACAAGGAGAGGCAACAAGATAAGAGGCCATCCCGCGGTTTCTAAGCCGCTCGATATCCACACACCTTTACCACCTTTCAAGAAGTAGAGTCTCATTATAAGCGGCCCTCCAACATTGCCTAAAGATAGCATCGCGATATTCAACATGAGCAATGACCTTTTAAGGCCTCTCCCTATCGTCTCATGTTTTCTTTCTACCTGCTCATTCGACCTCGAAGAAAAAGGTTCCATTTTTGCAGCTCTAGCATCCAACTCCCTAAAACTGCAGATAACAGAAAGATCTTCAGATAATTAATACCAACTAATGACCTTCTCACAATCTTTCAGTGCAATTTCTTGGGCATAACGCCTGATAGCAATAAAAACTAATAACTAACCAATCTTATCTTATCCTAATTCCTGCACATCAAACGAGGCCCTCAGTATTTACAATTCAATCTCACAGAAAAGGGTTCTAATAAGTCATATTTGGACCATCTTCAACTTCCATAGCAGATGCTTTTCTAGCTTATCAAGCTGCAAACGGATCCCCCCCCCCCCCCCCCCTCCCCCAACAAAAAAAAAAAATTCCTTACCAGATCAGGTCTGCATAAAAGTCGATAAAGTGGAATTGCTTCAGCTCCAATTAAACCAGAAAAATTCTAGAGGAAAGAAAAAAGATAAAGCTAAGACTCGGTTGAACTCTAATAGATACTTCCGGCATGTCCTGCACAAAGATCAATCATGGAGAACATATATAGAGTGATAATTAGCCGTAAACTCAGTAAATTATCGAAAGTTTCAAACAAAATTTGGCTCACTTAAACACTAATCCAAGTGATTGCTCTATGAGCTGATGAAACGAGAGTGAGGGAATGGGACTGGTTTACAGTTTACCCGGCAAAGGGCCGGGGAAGGGCTCTTTATTGAAAAGACCCAACAACAAGCAAAATTAGAGGGGTATACTGTTTTTTGCTTTTATAGAACAGAAGAAAGCAACATTTACGGTGCTCAAAGCCTTGGATAGTTTTTGTTTTTTCTTGTCGTAGATATCGTCTTGTGGACGAAAAGAGTGGTTTGCATATTGTAAGGAAATTAAATGCGAGTAAAATGAGAAGCAAATTTGTGGCTAAACCTCAAGAAGTTGAGAACAGGACAGAACAAAGCCGAATTCGAACAGGCATGGCGTCCCAGACAGCCAGCGAATTCAGTCACGGGGCAGACCCTTGAGTTGACACGTTGTGGTTGTACTTTTGAATCGTGTCAATGGGAAAGATCATTGCAAGTCCTAAAACTTTTTGGTAAATTTACAAAAAACCTCATGTGGTAAGCCCTAAACCACACTTACCCCTACATATTAAAAACCTACACTTATCTCCATCTTTCACTAACTCCATCACTGTGTCCGTTTTGATAGTAGGCTCCATCAGATGTCAAAATTTGTAATCCAAAACTGCCCTATTACTTACCATCTCTCTTTTCCAACCCAAATCTGGCGTTCATTCCTCATCCTTCTTCTTATTCTTCTTCTTCTTCTTCTTCTTCTTCTTCTTCTTCTTCTCGCTCGTTCCTCAAACACCAATGAGCTCGTCATCCTCCAACAAGAGAGTGAAAACCCATCCGCACATGCCTCACCTAGTGGGATCTTGTCTGACTTAGCTGCGTCGTCGAAGAATACAAAGCCAATCTCATCAATTGTGAAGGTGGACAAATTCGATAATTGAAGGCAACCCTATTAGTTGTTTACTCTTATCGTAGATCGCCAATGACCAAAAGCAATATGTTGTAAAATCTTCCTTCCTTGTTGCAAATTCACTCTCTAGAAAAAGTACTCATTCTTCCCTTGCAAATCCTCGCTGCGGACTCACTAACCCTTGCAAACCAAGTGAACCTACTTAGGAACACCAAATCAACCCATCTAGATTGATCAAATAGCTTTCGATCACAAACACCCACACTATCAAAATCAACTCTATTTTGGGACTGAATCTATTGAAGTTGTGAATGGGAACTAGTCGAATTTAGGTTTTTTTTTACGCTTTTAACGAAGGCTCGATGGGGGAACAGTGGGGGCAATGGTATGGTGGATGAGAGATGGAACATGAGGAGAACTGATAAGCAACCTTAATTTATTTGTCAGAGGCAAATGTAGGGATGCTGAGAGTGCTGTAGTAGTCTTTAGAGGTAGAAAACCTATGTGGAATATGGAAGTGGAGGCTGAGGAAGACCGAGAGGGTAGGGAGCAAACCTCTTGCTGTCGAAAAAGAAAACTGAAGAGGGACTAGGACACACTGGAAGAGGGCCAAAAAGGGCAGTTTTAGGTTATAAATTTTACCATGCGATGAAGCCCACATTAGAACGGACACGGTGACAGATTTAGTGAAAAAAGGAGTAAATGTAGGTTTTTGTATACACAGGGGTAAGAGTAGGCTAGGGCATACCATGGGGGTTTCTGTAAAATTTTCAAACTTTTTTTTCACTTTTTTATATCAGTAATAAAAATATGAATATTTTTTTTTTCTAAAATAGTCTTAAAATTTAAAAAACAGGTAAACAGTTAGTTTTTTATTAGGCTGACGAACTCATAACTAAATTAAGAAATGTTTACATGGAGCTTTTTTTTCTAATACTCAGGACATTAAATTATCATATACCAGGATCAAGTTCCACAGGCACAAGTGCACGTTTAATATGAGATAGAGATCAGAATAAGATGGGACCCATGAATTGCCCATAAACATTTATTGGACAATTTTTTGCACGATATAGCGGAGCTTTTAGCTTCTGATTTATTCTTTTTCATATTTAAGCTTTACTTCATTGCCACAAAAAAGATTTGTCTTAGTCCTTTCTGACTTTTTTTTTTTTGAGTTTTAGAATTTAGATAAATTAAATTTTTGATACACAACTTCATAAAAATTTGAATTAAGGCATTTCATGGTTTAGTGGGCACATCTTACAAGTTTGGTGGATGGATGAGCATAAAAAATAGTCTGACAAACATACTCTATAGGTGTGCCAAATAATTTGAAATATGAAAACTCAAACCAATTCACCCTTAAACAAAAAATCTGTAAAATTTGAAACACAAGAATTTGAAAATTTGAGAATCCAAGACCTAGTCAAGTTAGGTTCGGGTTTCAAATTCCAAAACACTGAATATACTTGACCTAACCTTCCATTATCTTTAAAAACCTACAAATTAAGAATTTTCTATTTTTTACCTATTTTTTAGGGTAAAATTTATTATTTTAGTTATTTCATCTACTTGACTGTACAAGCAGTTCTCTACCACAAAGTAGCAGGCATGTAACCTTTTCAATTGACCTTATGCATTTAAGGGTAAAGTAGTGGAGGTGGGATTTGAACATCTAATCTTTACTGAGTGTCCCTCACTACTAAAAAATCATGAATTTCCAATTACCATTATTTCCAACGGTAAAGCCGTTGGAAATTTCCAACTGCCCGAGCCGTTGGAAGGAACATAAATTAATTTCCAACGGCCTAGCAGTTGGAAATTTAAGAAAATAATTTGAAAAATATTTCCAACGGCTAAAGCCGTTGGAAAATGGTGACATTATTGCATTTGAAACGGAAAAAAATATTGAGGTTTAATATTTAGTATTTTCCAACGGCTTGAGCCGTTGGAAAATGTTGAAATTATTGCATTCGGAATGAAAAAAATATTATTGTTTAATACTTAGTATTTCCAACGGCTTAAGCCGTTGGAAAATGTGAAATTATTGCATTTTTAAAGCAAAAAAAATTATATTGTTTAATATTTAATATTTACAACGGCTAAAACGGTTGGAAAATGGTTAAATAATTATTTTTTGAAGGGAAAAAAATATTATTGTTTAATTTTTAATATTTCCAACGGGTGAAGCCGTTGGAAAATGGTGAAATAATTGGTTTTTGAAGCGAAAAAATATTATTGTTTAATTTTTAATATTTCCAACGGCTTCTGCCGTTGGAAAATGGTGAACTAATTGGGTTTTGAAGCGAAAAAATATTATTGTTTAATTTTTAATATTTCCAACGGCTGAAGCCGTTGGAAAATGGTGAAATAATTGGTTTTTGAAGCGAAAAAAATATTATTGTTTAATTTTTAATATTTCCAACGGCTAAAAAAGAAGCCATAAAAAAAGCCGTTGGAAAATGGTGAAATAATTGGTTTTTGAAGAGAAAAAAATACTATTGTTTAATTTTTAATATTTCCAACGGCCGAAGCCGTTGGAAAATGGTGAACTAATTGGGTTTTGAAGTGAAAAAAATATTATTGTCTAATTTTTAATATTTCCAACGGCTTCGGCCGTTGGAAAATGGTGAAATAATTGGTTTTTGAAGCGAAAAAATATTATTGTTTAATTTTTAATATTTCCAACGGCCGAAGCCGTTGGAAAATGGTGAACTAATTGGGTTTTGAAGCGAAAAAAATATTATTGTTTAATTTTTAATATTTCCAACGGCTAAAGCCGTTGGAAAATGGTGAAATAATTGGTTTTTGAAGGAAAAAAATATTATTGTTTAATTTTTAATATTTCCAACGGCCGAAGCCGTTGGAAAATGGTGAACTAATTGGGTTTTGAAGCGAAAAAAATATTATTGTTTAATTTTTAATATTTCCAACGGCCGAAGCCGTTGGAAAATGGTGAAATAATTGGTTTTTGAAAGGTGCAATTATTGCAGTTGAGACGAAAAAATATTTTTTCCATTTACTTTTTCCAACGGCTTGAGCCGTTGGAAAATCATTAATTGCATACGGTGCGTTTTGATTTTTCTGTTTTAAATTTCCCCCCCCCCCCGAAACGCAGCCATCGTCTTCTTCTTCTTCTGTTCTTCTTCTTCGCCTCTCTCTCCCTCTGCGTTTCCTTCCTCCCACACGCACACACAGCACGTTCGTTTGACAAACTAAGGGGTGAAATTGCTTCATTGAGCTTAGTAAAACGTGGATCTGGTCTTCATTTCATTGATCTGTAGGTTAGTGTGAATATTTTTTCAATTTTTTTTTATCGAATTTGGATCAGTTGTTTGTTGATAATGGGTTTTGATTTTTGTTGTTGTAGCTGATTTGAAGCTATTTGGAGGTATTTGAAGCAACTGAATTCGGATTTGAGGTATGTTTGTTTAGAACGTATTTTTAATTTTTTTATTTTCCGAAAATTAGTTAATATTCCGATTATTTCATTGCATTTTGGAGTAAAATTTGTGAAATATTTGTGATTTATTGTTGTTGATGGTTGGATTTGAACTATTTCGGTGACCCATTATAATTTAACATTTATGTGCATTTTCTTAGTTTTTTCTGAATTTTCGGATTAAATAAAAAATATAAGATAATTACTTTTAAGTAAAATGTGTGGGTAATATATGTATATGTCAAAATATTAAGTTTAATTAAAAATTGTGAAAAATTTATTGTCAGTTAATTGATTAGGTGGTATATTTAATATTTGTGTAAAATTAGTTTCTATATTTAGATATAATAAATAAGTACTTTGGAAGTAAATTATTTAGGTTGTATATTTATGTGTGAAATTATTTAGTTTAATTTAAAATAGTTAATAATAAGTTGTAAGTAAATTGATTAGGTAGTATATTTAATTGTTGTGTAAAATTACTATGTAAGTAATCTACACTTAAATTTACTCTCACTTAAATTTTTATTTGTTTAGAACGTATTTTTAATTTTTTTATTTTCCAAAAAATATGTAATATTCCGATTATTTCATGGTATTTTGTAGTAAAATTTGTGAAATATTGGTGATGTATTGTTGTTGATGGTTGGATTTGAACTATTTGGGTGACCCATTATAATTTAACATTTATGTGCATTTTCTTAGTTTTTTCTGAATTTTGGGATTAAATTAACAATAGAAAATAATTACTTTTAAGTAAAATGTGTGGGTAATATATGTATATGTCAAAATATTGAGTTTAATTAAAAATTGTGAAAAATTAGTTGTAAGTTAATTGATTAGGTAGTATATTTAATATTTTTGTAAAATTAGTTTGTATACTTTGTGGATAATAAATAATTTGGTTGGAAGTAAATTATTTAGGTTGTATATTTATCTGTGAAATTATTTAGTTTAATTTCAAATAGTTAATAATAAGTTGTCAGTAAATTGATTAGGTTTTATATTTAATTGTTGTGTAAAATTAGTTTGTATATTTAAAATATGTTCTTTTAAGTGTATTGTTTACGTAGTAAATTTGTGTGTGAAATTAGTTTGTATATGTCAAAAATACTAAATCTTTAGTAGTTTGAACTCAATTGTTTGGGTTATTTATTTTCTTAGTACGTACAATGTCACATAGACTCCGTTGTTCACGCAACAAGTACAGCGAGTCGTAGCAGAGAAAATTGCACAACAAGCATCACATTATGAGCAAAAGCTAGAGCGTCTAAAGAGGAGACAACGGATTGAGATCGAGTACATATGTAAGTCAATTGGCATTCCACCGCCCGCGCCATCATGATGATAATGATGATGACTCGGAATCGGATTAAGAATATATCAGGTATATCATGCTACTATGTGTGTTTATTAACAAACAAACATTTATTTGGATTAGGGAGTAATGTAATATCTACTGTAAAATTTATTTGTATACTATGTGTATAATAATATAATTTGGTAGGAAGTTGAATTGTGTATTGTTTAGGTTGTATAAAATTTATCTGTGATGTTATTGTAGTAAAAAATTTGACTATAATTAATAATAAGTTATCTAGTATATTGATTAGGTTGAATATTCAATTGCAAACAATCAATTAGTTTGCACTATTTAATCAATGACTTTTAAGTGTTTCGTTTACGGAAAGTAAATATGTGTTTTCAACTAGTTTGTCCGACTGCCCAGCAAATACTAAAACTGCTCAGGCAGTTTTTCCCCAAACGTTTGGTAGTAGTTATAAAAAATATAAAATATTAAAATCTAAAATAAACAAAAATATTGTAAAAAAAAAAAAAAAAAACAAGAGTCAGAAAAAGAAAACAAAATAAAAAAAATGAAAAATAAAAAAAGAAAAAGAGTTCAAAAAAAAAAAACAGAGGGGGGAAAATAAAAAAAAAAAAAGAAAAGAGAAAAAAAAAAAAAAAAAAGATGGAAGAGGAAGGAAAAACGAGAAAAAAGAGGAATGAGATAAGGAGGAAATAAGAGAAGACGGGGAAAGAGGACAAAAAGGATCAAAAAAAAGAGGGGAAGCTAGGGAGTCTGAAAAGAACAAAAAAGAGAAAAAGCTCGAAGAAAATATGTAAAAGAGGGAAGAGGCATTCCACAAAAGAGAAAAAAACAAAAAAAAAGCGAGGGGAGAGGAGAAAAAAAAAAAAGAGGAGAAAAAAGATGGGGGATGAGAAAAAAAAGAAAAGAAAAAAAAAATAAGAAAAGAGACAAATTAAGGGAGCATAAGAAAGACAAGAAGTATATCAGAAAAGAAAAGAACTAGAAAAAGTGTGGAGGATTAACAAACAAACAAAGGAAAAGGGGGTGGATAATGGAAACAAGAAAGAGGGGAAAAAAAAGGAGGAAGAGAAGGGAAAATAAACGTAGGGGAAAGCAAAGAACAAAAGATAAGAGAAAAATGAAAAAAAAAATAATGAAAAACAAAACTAATGAAGAAAAGCTTAAAAGGAAAGAATAGAAGCAAAAAAAAAAAAGGAAAACAAAAAAAAAAAAAAAAAAAAAAAAAAAAAAAAAAAAAAAAAAAAAAAAAAAAAAAAAAAAAAAAAAAAAAAAAAAAAAAAAAAAAAAAAAAAAAAAAAAAAAAAAAAAAAAAAAAAAAAAAAAAAAAAAAAAAAAAAAAAAAAAGAGGGGGAAAAAAAAAGCGGAAGAGCAAAAAAAAAAACAAAAATAAAAAAGAGGGGACAAAAAGGGGGGAAAAGAGGGGGGGGGGGTCGGGGAGGGGAAAGGGGGGGGGGGGGGAGGGACAAAAAGAGGGAACAAAAAAGGGAGGAAAAGAGGAAAAAAAGAAAAAAAAAAAAAAGAGGAGAAAAAAAAAAAGAAAAGGGGAGGAGGAGGGGAAAAAGAGGGTGAGGGGCATATAGAAAAGAGGAGAGCAGAAAAAAGAAGAGAAGAGGAGAAAAGAAGAGAGAGCGATAAAAAAAAAAAGGAGGGGAGGGGGGTGGGGGGGGGAAAGGAGGGGGGGAAAAAAAAAGAGAGAAAAAGAAAAAGTAGGAAAAAAAAAAAAAAAAGAAAAAAAGAGGAAACCACAAAGAGAAAAAAAAAAAAAAGAGGGGAAAATTAAAGGAAAAAAAACACGAGAAGAGGAAAAAAAGAGGAGAAAGGGAAAAAAAAAAAAAAGATGAGAGGGGAAGAAAAGGGAAAGAAAATAAAAAAAGAAAGAGAAAAAAAGAGAAAAAGAAAAAAGGGAAGGGAAAAAGAGGATAAGAGAAAAAGAGAAAGAGAGAAGAGGAAAGGGAAAGAGGAGAAAGAAAAAAAGGAGGAAGAGAGAACAAAAAGGGAGAAAAGCGGGGAAGAGAGGGATAACGAGGAAAAAAGGAGGGGAAAAAAAAAAAGGAGGGGAATGGAGGGGAGGGGAAAAGAGGAAGGAGAAAAAAAGAGGAAAGAGAAATAAAAGAAGAGAAAGAGAAGAGGGGGGAGGATAAAATGGGAGAGGGGGGGAAGAGGAAGAAATAAGAAACAAAGAGACAAAAAAAAGGTGAGGAAGAGGAAAAAACAGGAGAAAAAAAAACGAGGGAAAACAAACAAAACAAAAAAAGAGGGGGAAGGAGGGAAGATAAAAAAAAAGGTAAAGGAGAAAAAAGAGGGAAGAGGAAAATAAAAGAGGAAAGGGAGGGCGAAAAGAGGAAAAAAAGAAAAAAGAGAAAAAAAAAAAAAAAAGGGGGGGGAAAAAAAGAGAAGAAAAAACAAGAAAAAAAAAAAAGAAAAAGGGAGGGAAAAAAAAAAGAAGAAGAAAAAAAAAAAAAAAAAAAAAAGGGAGGGAGAAAAAGAGGAAAAGAGGAAAAAAAGAGACGGGGAAGAGAGGAAAACAAAAACAAAAACAAAAAAGGGGGAAAGGGAAAAAACAAAGCGGAAAACGGAGGAGGGGAAGCAAAGGGGGGGGGGGAAGGAGGGGGGGAAAAAAGAGAGAAAAGAGTGGAAACAAAAAAAAAAGAGGGAAAAAAAGAAAGAGGAAAAAAAATAAGAAAAAAAAAGAAAAGGAGGGAGAGGGAGGAAAATGAAGAAAGGAGGAACAAAAAAAACCAAAAGAGGAAAAAAAGAGAAAAAAGGAAGGAGAAAGGAAAAAAAACTATAAAAGGGAGGGGGGGGGGGAGGGGGGAAAGGGCGGGAAAAAAAGAGAAAAGGAGAAAAAAAGTAAGGGGAGGGGGGAAAAAGAAAAAAAAAAAAAAAAGAGAAAAAAGGAAAGGGGAAAAAAAAAAGAGGAAAAAGGAGGAAAAAAAAAAAAGAAGGAGGAGAAAAAAAAACGAGGAAAAACTAAAAAAAGGAAACGAGGAAAAGAGAAAAAAAAGCCGACGGAAGGGAAGAAAAGAGAAGAGAAAAAACAGGGAGATTGTGTATGTGTTTAGGTCGTTTAAAATTTATTGTTATGTAATTGTAGTAAAAAATTTGACTACAATCGATATAATTATCTAGAATATAATAGGTTGAAGTTCAAAGCAAACAATCAATGCGAATGCACTGTTCAATCAATGACAAAATATTTCGAAACGGAAAGTAAATATGCCCACATTTTCAACTGCTTTTTCCGACTGCCCAGCAAATTTTCCAACTGCTCAGGCAAATTTTCCAACTGCCCAGTAAATATTAAAACATTCGTCATTTTTCTCCTAACCCTAAATGCTCATTTTTCTAAAAATGCTCCTCATCTTTTCTCATCCTCTACATCCCTAATAAGGCTTCGGGTTATTATTGTTGTTACATCTGATGAGTCACTTTCATTCATTTTACTTTTTCACCATTTTTTCCCTCTTCCTTTGCAAAACTCCTTCACCATCCTTAGTAGAAGCATTGTTTGATTTTTGTGGCACTTGATGATGAATAAATCTAAGTGGTCTATTTTAGTATTGGTGACTATAGGCAGCAGAGCTTAAGGCGATCTTAACTTCATCTAGTAGGTTGTTGTTTCAGGGTAATTGTGATTGGACAAGGTCCATGCCAAAAGAATAGGTGGTGAGACATCTACAAATAATTATGAATTGGATAATGATATCCTTTTATATTTTCATTTGTTTGAATCCTCATCAAAGTTGCATGATATTATGGTTCATTAGTCCAGTTATGTGTTGGTATCTTATTCCAATCGTATTCTGGTTTGTTTTTCTTAGTATATTAGTTGAGTTAAATGTCCTTCTTAATGTTATATTCTATAACAGTTATAGTGTGCATTATAGTTAATAAAAATAACTTTTTACACTACAAAGGGAGCTGGCGATTAGCAACTGAATTTTAGTCGCTAGTCTGTTGCTAAATGTAGGTCATAGGTGAACTTGCGATTGACTAGCAACTGAAATATTTAGTCGCCAAATTTCAGTCATTAGTCAATCAGTAGTTAGTCGCTAAATTTAAATTTCAGTCACTAATCAGTCGCATGTTTTTTAACATTTTTATATTCAGTCGTTATTCAGTTGCTAGTTCCCGTTCAATCACTAGTTATGATTAAAAATTTCCCCCAAACCTCCCATTCCCTATTTCTTCTTCTTCTTCTTCCTCGTTCTCGTTACTACTTCTTTCGACATCTCAGGCGAATCTCTCCAACAGTAAAGCGATCCTTTGCAAATTCACTGTGTATAGAGATAAGGATTGAGGTAATATATACTTTAATTGAAGATTATGTTTTAACTACTAGTTTTTGTGTTTATATACTCAATATTGTTATGCATAGAGTGAATCATGGAATGTCTATCTATGATTCCCGACTTGTTTAGAAATAATATGTATGAAGAGTAACTACAGTTGTACGTAGTTATTGTATATGTATAATATTTCTTTGGTCAGGAATCATTAATTTTCCAAGTTGGACAGTTCAGAAATAATAAAATATTTTCAGTACTATATAAGTTATTTTAATGGTGGAAAAGTTTTGGTCGTATCTAGCTTTGTTCCTCGGAAGCTAAGCTTGAGATTTTTGTCTCAAGAAAAATTTGGTGTTCTGGGGAACTAAGCGGGGATGTTGCTGAAATTTTTTCAAATTATATTAAGATAAATTAAAATATAGAAGTACTATTTAGATTTTTCATTTCTAAATAGACTAGGGTCATTTCCTGTAGGAATTTATTAGTCATAAAAATGCATTCATGTAGTATCTAGAATTTAATTATAGTTATAGGATTATAATTATATATATGCTTTGCATTTATATTAAATGTTTGGTGTATACTGTAAATGAAAATATACATATTGTGTTTTGTAGAAAATTAGAGCAATGGTGCAAGAGGGACATCAATAGATGTACAAATGAATAATGAGGGATAGATATATGAATCTAGATTTTATAAATGGTGTAGAAAATTTTATGCAAATAGTGTGTAATAGTTCAAATGAACTAATTAAATGTCCATGTCAGTGATGTCGAAACAGACGTTATCGAGATCAAAATGAAGTTGGAATGCATTTATGTCAATATAGATTTGTGGAAAACTATTATGTTTGGTACTGTCATCGTAAATGACATGATACTCGAAATCATAATTTCCATGTAGAAGATAGTGCAAATGCTCCATCATCATCAAGGACATTGTCTGATAGCGATACTATTTGTGACAATAGATTTGAGTATAGTCATATGGTCATTGATTCAATGCATCAGACGTTCGACTATAATAATAGGCTAGAAAGTGATGGATACGATAATGAGAATCAAAAGGAAATGATTGTTGAGGGTACTAATAACAATGATGGTATTGCACATCATTCTGTAGAAATTAATAATCAATTGCCTAATCCAAATGCACATAAATTTTATAAATTACTAGAAGATGCATCAAGTCCATTGTTTGAGGATATAACAAACACACAAAATTGTCGGCAATTTCCCGGTTATTGAGTGAAAAGAGTAAACATAATATGAGTGATAACTGCTTTAATGACATGTTGTCGCTATTGAAGGAATTCATCCGAGAGGAAAATCAATTGCTAGAGACATTATTTGAATCAAAGCAAATGATGAAGGGGTTAGGCCTTCCGTGCGTCAAAATAGATGCGTGTCCAAAAAATTGTATGTTATTTGATGGTGAGAATTCAGAATTGAAGCATTGTAGTGTCTGTGGTAAGTGTAGATATAGGAAAGAGACATTGAATAAAGGAAAGAAAAAACCAATTACGAAGAAGGTGATATGACATTTACCAATCACAGACCGACTGAAACATTTATTTATGTTTCGCCGAATAGCTAAACACATGGTATGGCATGCAAGTTATGGACTTGATACTTGTTCGAGTTCAGTAGCTCATCCATGCCAAACAAAGGCTTGGCATCATGTAAATTCATCTTTCCCTATCTTTGCTGTTGAAATTAGAAATGTACGTCTTGGGTTATGCACATATGGGTTTATGCCAAATTCCACAATGGGTGGAACGTATTCTATATGGCCTATGTTTATAGTTGTCTATAACTTGCCACCGGAAATGTGTATGAAAAGGCGTACATTTTTTTTGTCATTGTTAATACTAGGGCCAAGATCTCCAGAATGAAATATCAATGTATTATTGAGACCTTTAATTGATTGGTTGAAGACACTATGGGTAAAAAAAGTAAAAACATGGGATGCGTATCGATTTAAACATTTTAGTATGAGGGCATGTCTATTCTGGACAATTAGTGATTTTCCAGCACATGAGATGTTATCAGGTTGGAGTACACATGGGAAATTGGCTTGTGCTTATTGCATGGAGAACATTAATACATTTTAGTTGAAGTTTGGGATGAAACCATGCTAGTGGGACTGTCACAGGAAGTTTTACCGAATAACCATGCATTTCATGGAAATATTAATGCTTTTCGACAAGGGTTACAAGTAAGGGAAACAGTTATTCCCCTAATGTCTGGTGAAGGGATTGTTCAATGCTTAGATAATATGCAATTCCCACCATTTGAATCACCAAGTGACAATCTTCGTGCAACTAGAATTGGTTCTACTCATAATTGGCTAAAACGGTCGATTTTTTAGGAGTTACCTTATTGGAAGTTCTTGCTTGTGAGACATAACTTGAATGTCATGCATATAGAAAAAAAATATATTTGAGAATCTGTTTTATACATTGATGGACGTAAAAGGTAAGACAAAAGATAACCCTAATGCCTGATTGGATTTAAAAAAGTTGGATATGCGATATGAGCTCCACTTGATTAATGATGGAAATACTAGCATTAATCCGAAAGCCACATATGCTCTAGAGTAGGAGGAGGTTCAGAAGATATGTTTATGACTCAAAGAATTATGGGTTTTCCTATAATTTATCATGGAATGTTAATGTTTCATATTATAGTTTCAAAGCTTTTAAAAGCCATGATTGTCACGTATTTCTGCAACACCTATTGCCTATTGCGGTGTGTGGGTATTTGGCACCAACAATGTAGGCCACAATATCGGAAGTTTGTTCATTTTTTTTTTAGGAACTTTGTTCGCGCAAGATCAGATATGAAGAGATAAAAAAACTTGAGAACCTCATAATCACCACTATCTGTAAACTTGAGATGATATTCCCACCAGCTTTTTTTTATTCAATGAAACATTTAACTATATATTTACCTCGAAAAGCAAAGTTGTGTGGACCTATTCAGTATCGTTGGATGTATCCTTTTAAACAGTAGAGTACTATATACAAATACTTTGTAACATTTTCTTTAATTTATTGGCTGACACCTTATTCTTTGTTAGTATAGGCTTATGCGGTCTCTAAAGAGAAAGGCGCATAACAAGGCGAAGTTGGAGGGCTTAATTGTGGAGGCATATCTAGTGCAGGAGATGACATTATTTTGTGAACATTACTTTGGTCGTGATACGAAAACCAGATTGAACCGAGCCACTAAGAATGTTGAGTCTATAAATTTGGGTTCAAATGAATGGATTCATCCCATCCCTCTTGCAGTGTTTTGCAATGATAATAGAAACTTTCCTACTCGCGGGACCCAGGGGATCCTAGATGAGGATGATGTACGACTGGTGCATTTGTACATTCTACAAAATTGTGAAGAAATAGATGTTTACTTTAAGGTTTTCAATGACGTAATGTGACGAAAGTTTCCTCATTCCAGTGATAGAAAAATGGAAGAGTTTCAGGTTCAACATTTTTCCCGGGGGTTTCATGACTATGTAAACCTTTTCTCGAATTCAATATTTTAATGTTTTATACTGCTTCAAAATAATAGTATACAGTTTTAAGATATATGGCACTGACTATTTTTGTATTGGCATGGTGAGCTTCATCCTGATAAATTGGGTGAACGTCTTGTTGAACTACGTGGTCCGCTTTATTTTAGCACAAATTATAACGGTTGCATGGTTAATAGGTTTCGATTTCACAGTAGGACCTATGGATTGACCAAATCAACGACGAACTACGATGTTTGTGTTGAGAGTGATAGAAGTTTGCACAATGAGATCAACTTTTATGGAATGATTGATGAAATCATTGAACTTCAATATTCTGAAAATGTTCCAAACATTGTCACGTTATTTAAGTGTACGTGGTTTAATCCAACACGTGACATTCGCACACATTTATCATCTGGCGTCATTGATGTGAAGTGGAAATCGAGATTAGATCTATCAGAACCATCCATATTGGCTCGCCAAGCCATACAAGTGTTTTATTGTCAGTACCCACATTCATCTCAACAGCAATGGTGGATAGTAATGAAGGTGAAACCACATAGTTATATTGAATCGGACTTCATTAACGTCCAGGTTGCTAACAATTTTGTAGCAAATAACATTGAGGGTGGACCAGTTGAGGAGGATGAGCCATACCAGCAAAATCATATACGATATGTCAACATGACATGTGATACTAGAGACGTTAAATCAAGCTTAATGCTCATTGGTCTTAACATTGTTAGTGAAGTAGTCCCAAAAGGAGGATGTTGTTTCTCTATATTTGACACCTGCTAAGCGGAAGGCGACCATTCAGAAGAAGAATAAGGCGAAGATGTTTTAGAGTCCAAACAATCAAATTGAGTTAATGTATTGTTTCCATTAATTGTAATACTAAAATTATTTATAACATGTTAGAGTTAATTAGACTAAATAATATTTTGAGAAAATCTAATTAGTATTTATAATATTATAAATTATTTATTACAAATATAATATAGTATAGTTTGACATAATTAAAACATAATTTGACATTTGTTACTAAACATAATATATATAAAATAATATATTAAAATTTATGGAAATTATGAGTTAGCTATTATAAATATAATATGTTATATTTTACTAATATGATTAATATATTAGAAACTATATATTAAAAATATAATATTCAGAATTAGCGACTGAATTATACAACTTTGTTAGCGATTGAATTTAAGAATTAGCAACTAAATTTTTCAATTACTTAGTTAGTTAGTTAGCAACCGATTGACAGTTGTACCCTCTTTAGCGATTGAAGTTTCAGTCGCTAATCATAGACTTTTCGTAATTTTAGAAGTAATGACTGAATTTTTCAATCGCTACTTACGCCCAGATCTATAAACACCCTTTTTCGGCCAGTTGAATTCATTTGTTTCACTTTCAACCTTTCAGAAATGTTCTCAACAATTTTTCAAGTGGAACTTTTACAACAGCCATAATCTGGTACCTTTTTAACTCTTCCTCTATTATTTTCCTTATTCAATTAATGTGTGTCAGTTTTTACTCCAATTTGGCTTTTTTTTTGTTGTTGTTAATATTTTAGAAACTGTTAGAAATTTTTATTATTTTCATGTTCTCAATTTTTGTTACATTGTTAAAATTTTTTGTTAGGTTGTTAGAAAAATTTGTTATTTTGTTATAAATATTTTTTTAGTTGATAATATTTGCTACATTGTTACAAATAGTTACCAATTGTAGATATTGTTAGAAATTTTAACAATTTCAGAAATTTTTAGAAATTTTAGAACTTGTTAGAGGCCGATTTTATAAATTGTTAGAGGTTTTATAAATTGTTAGAAATTTTATAAATTTTTATTTCTTACACATTTTTTAACTATATACAAATTTTGAATATTTTTGACTTTTTTATAAATTTATTGGAATTGTTAAAAGTTATTGGAAATTGATGATATGTAGTAAATTTGTAATTTTGTGGTAAATTTTATTTGAAATGCTGAGATGGATCAATATAGAGGAGGACATTCAGATTATTCCTTCGAAGGACGTCAATTTGCTCTGCTGTCCTCTGATGTTGTGCAGGGTGGTGGGCGTAAGGGCCACGGGCCAGGCCAGTACATTTATGGCACTGCCCCATAGCCAAGGGGTGGTCAGGGTCGGGTTCCCCGACCCATTCAGTTTTCTTCATCTGCCAATTTTCCAGCGGCCTATTCTGCCAAGCCCGTCAGCGGCATCGGAGTCTGGTTCAAAGAACCAGCAATTAGCCCACCGAGCCAACGCTCCTCCACAACATCCAGATCCAAGCCTTGACAAGCATGTGTCACCTGGGGATGACCCAGTACCCCCTCCGCAGCGGAGGGTAATTGACCTGTTGTCGTAAGTATCATTACATTATTCAATTTCAATATATTTCATAAATATAAATTTATACTTTATTACTTATTTCATTAATTTCTTTGTAGGTTTGTCACTGACGCCAGGGTTCAACAGACACTCACAAGCATATCTTTGTCACTGTTTAAGGGTGAGTACCCTGAATGGAAAGACGTCAAGTGGGAAAGTGGCGAGGAGTATTTAGCTCAGTTGCAGGTAATTACATAAGTTGCTGTTTCTATAAACTATTTCATTTAATTTTCAATATTATATATTTTTTTAAATACTAATTAATGTTTTACTTTATTGTTTCAGCAATATTACCATTGGGATCCAGCGGATGACCAGAAAATAAGGAATGAGTTCTTCAAGCAAATGAGGGACCGCTATAAGCACAAGTTATTTAATTTGCAGGGCGCAATTGTCAAGGTACATTTCAATAACGTCTTACCAAATAATGTCTTCAATTTCATTTATCCTTTTCATCCACCAGTAATCCAACCGCACCATTGGGAGAGTTTTATTTGCCACTGGAATGGTGAAAGATTCCAGCACGTCAGTGACGTCATGAAGCATAATAGGGTAAAATAATCTATTATATTTAATTGCCAACCTATTATTCAATTAATTCATATTACTAATTATGTTAATTTCCAGTTTTTTTGTAGCTCAGCAAGGATGCTCGTCCTGGTGTAGAGCCACGAAAGCATTCACGCAGAAGTTATACAAAGCAAATGCTTTATGATTGTATAGTAAGAAATACCTTGTATGAAATAAGTATGATTTTATAACTATATTGTTATTCTTACTAATTTATGAATATATTAATTGATAACTACACGTATGATTTTATAATTATATTGTTCTTCTTACTAATTTATCTTGAATTAAATTCCTAGACTCAGGAAGGTCAGCCCCCGTAGTTTGGCGACTTTATTCGCTGAATGTCGACATGATGAAGACCCACGGCCGAGGTTTTATCTCAGAAGCAGATAGATGAAGAGGTATGTAATAATCAAAATTTAATAATATTTTATTTATATATACCATTTAACGTTTTTACTTACTTTGTTTCTTTAGGCCAAGTATGAGGAAGGAGGTCATATGGAGGTATGGCACTGATCTGTCGAGACGTCCCACCTTCTGTCCATTGTTCTGTCCACTGTTGTGGGAGACGGTGGTCGGTCAGCCACACAAGGATGTTTGGACCGGGGTCCCATAGTTCTTAGCGTTTCCTGACCGATTTTGCCGTGCACGATCCGAGGTACTATTTCATTATATCTTACCAACTTTATTAAATTTAAATTCCTTTTTTTTTAAAAAAAAAATTAACATTCTTCAATATTTAGGGTTATGGGGATGATGTTACTGAATAACTCCGTAAAGAGAATGTGGAGCTCCGGTCTCAGTTAACCGTAGTTCAGGAGCAGATGACAGCTCAATGGGCCTGTCAGGACCAAACCGATGAGAGGGTCCATGTTTTTTACACCTTCATGCAGTCCATGATTGGACGGCAGGGCCTGCAAGTAGGATTTGATTTCATGGCTACTGCTATAGCATACCTCGGCCGCATGTCCACTGAAGGGACCCTCCCGACTGGTGTTGATCCTGGCCTCATACCTGGAGGGTCAGGCAAAGGGGGATCTTATACTGCTCTTAGATCATAGTCACAGCCTGTTCCTCCCCCTCATTATGGTATGACGGGTTCACAGCCGGCACAGCCTCCTTCACCGTCATACCCATGGGTGACCGGATCTCATCAGTAGATGACTCAGACTGTACCGGCACCAGCATTTTATCACCATCCTTCTTCCTCGACTCAGCCGGGCATGATGATGGCAAGTTCTCAGCACCAGGTTCCTCGTATCCATTCATCCCCAACCATTCCTCGGTTTGAGTGGGTCCATGTTGGTACCGCACTCAGCACAGCAGCAGTCAAATTATTCAGCAGAGGTATCTGCCTAGCTTAACATCATCGACCTGTCCCAGATTGAGGCTCATGTACCCGAGACGCAGGACATCTCATATGACCGTCAGCCTACGACTGCACATGATTAGCCTCATGAGGATGCTATTGGTGACCATCCCCCCAGCACTATCTATGATTATCAGTTTCTCTAGTTTATTATTTTAATTGTTGGACAAAATTTTCTTGTTTTTTATTTTCTTTAAATAATAACAATATTCCAATTTTTAATTTATTTTAATTTTTTATTTTAGACTTTCTAAATTCTTTGTTCAATTTCTTCATTATATATATATATATAAATAAATTTAAGCAATTCATTATGTTTATATACATATATATATTTAATATTTCAAATTATTTATATATATACAAATTTGGGTTGGTAGATTTTGTTTTCAAAAAAGCAAGTTAGAAAAAAGTTAGTTGCAGTTAGCAACTGAAAAGTCAATCGTAGTTAACAATTGAATTTTCAGTCGCTAGTATAATGACTGACATTTTTATTCACTAGTGTAAAAAAGTAGCAACTGATTGTTTCAGTTGTTACCCACTAGTGACTAATATTTTTTTAACTGAATATTTTAGTTACTAATCAGTCGTAATTAGTGACTGATAGCGACTATTTGTTTAGTCGCTAATTGGTTTCTCCCTTGTAGTGTTATAAGTTTTTTTTTTAACAATATAGATTATTTTATGGCTAATATCCTCGTTTGTCCCATGAGATTTAAATAAAATTATACTTTAACGCTAAACTAATAAGGAAAAAACTAGTTGCCATTTAGACGGATAAAAATTGATGATTTAAACTAATAATTAGCTGTGAAATTATTATTAAATAGTTCAAATTTATTAAGAGATAAATATTGTACAATTTAAATTTAAATTTAAAAAATTAATGTTACACTATGAAAGAATGCGAAAATATCTTCCCCTATATAGCACATTGACAGTTGCAATGACAAATGCATATAAGGACTATTTGATGTATAGGCCTCATATAGATCTTGTGCCATTCGACGGTACTCCTTGATGGCTGATAAAGAAATCATAAACAATAAATATCACATAAAAGAAGCACAATATATACTCTCTTTGATTCGAATTAATTGACCTTTTTATCTTTTTTGACTAAAATTTGACTTGAATTTATTTATATGAATATATATTTAAAAAAAATTCTTAAAACTAATATTTAGAAACTATAATATTTAAAGTTTCATTTTCATATAAAATATTCATATTTTTATAATAAATTTTGTAAAAAAAATTATAAATTAATTGTTATGAATAGTAAAAGAGTTAATTTTTGTGAAATGGATGGAGCACTATTTTTTAAATATAAAGAAGTAAATTGTAATTTTTACATCTTTTTTTACCCAAAAGTTTTTTATTTAAAATTCAATACAATATAGGTGTAATAATCCATTGAAAATAAAATTTTCATATTCTTATTAAATTTTTATGAATTTTTCTAACTTTATGTATTAAAAAAATTAATGAAAAATTAATGACATCATTAAATTTTACTTTTAAATGAATTGTTGTATCTATATAATATTGACTTTCAAATAAAATTATTTTGAGAAAAAAATGATGAAAAAATTAAAGGAAAAATAAGTCATTTTGAATTAAGTTAACTTAAGTTAAATGAATTGGCTCCTTTACTCTAAATCTCACCTGTTGTGAAAAAAATTCTCAATCATGCACCATGCATAGTGGAATAATAAACACAATCAAACAAGCATGAATGAATTTAGCGTGGTTCACCTTTTAACTAGCTTACATCCACAGATGAGAGCAATTCACTTGAACAAAATATAGATATTATAGTAGAAGTATGTCCTTAGTGCTCACGCTAACCTATGGATCTCTTACACACTATTGATAACCTCAATATATTGCCCTCACACAATTACAATATATGAAAATTGCAAAATGCTTATCATCTTTGCCATCCCCGGCCTTCGGCCCTCTCGTCCCTTTTGAGACCTTCATATCTTGCCTCTTCTTCATATTAGTTTTTCTCTCGTACCAAAACCCCAACACAACCAGCCTTTTTATAGGCGACACATAAACACAAACCAAAACAAAATAGAAAAACCAAATTCTAAATAAATAGGAAAATTAAAATCAAATCCTAAATAAAAACAAAATCATAAACTTTCTTGAATTTGAGCTAACAAACCCAACAATCTTCACCCTGGCTTAAATTCTTCACCATGAATATAAATATCGTAAACACACGATCACGATCACAAACACGAATACCACGAACATCACTAAAACACAAACACAGCAAAGAATGCAAATGATTACGAACAATATGAACAAAAATGACCACGACCAAAACATCATGAACATCAGCATCACGAGCATTAACACATACAAATAAAATCTTCAATCTTAAAACTTGTACCTAACTGTCGGTACCATACTGCAACTGCTGTCAAATATCCCTAAGATGATTCCTTAGAGCTCCATCAAACAATCCAAACACCTTACTATGTTAAGTATCGAACTATATATTCCACTATGCTAGGAACAGACCACAAGCTCTACCATACAAAAACCGCATCACAAGCTCCATCATATTAGGGCAAAACTGTAAGCTCTAATACCACTTGATGTGAAAAAAATTCTCAATCACGTATCATGTGCAGCGGAATAATAAACACGATCAGACAAGCACAAATGAATTTAATGTGGTTCACCTCTTAACTAGCCTACATTCACATATGAGAGAAATTCACTCAAACAATAGAGATTATAGTAGAAGTATGCCCTTAGTGCTTACGTTGACCCATAAATCCTCTATACCCCACTGATAACCTCAATATCTTACCCTCACATAATTACAAGATATGAAAATTGCAAAATGTTTCTCATCCTAGCCCTCTCAGGCCTTCAGACCTTTCCTCTCTTTTGAAACCCTCATATCTTGCCTCTTCACCACATTAATTTTTCTCTCATATTAAAACCCTAATACAACAAACCTTTTTATAAGCCACACATAAACCCAAACCCTAACAAAATAGGAAAATCAAATCCTACATATATAGGAAAACTAAAATCAAATCCTAAACAAAAATAAAATCCTAAACTTTCTTGAATTTGAGCTAACAAACCCAACATCACCAGCTAAGTTAATTGAAACTGAAATTCAACAACATCTACAATCCAATCAACCCTCGAAGGATAAAACCAACTTTATAAGCAATTTTTTTTTTCCATTTTCCCCTGGGGATAATGCAGCTAAACTTGGAATTTTCTCTTCATTCTGTTTTGCTTTTACCATTATGCAAATGCGCCGAGGATTCAAGAGAAGGACACAAACACATCGGTTGTTTTCTAGTTTGTTAAAGTGTTCGACCCACTAAAATATTGCAAATGCCTCCAATTTTGGTTAGAAGTCTCCTCTAAACCATACAAAAGAACGCTTAAATAGACGGAGAAAGTTACAGATACCTCTGATAAGAAAAAATGTAATTACAATTTATCTTTTGAGATTTAGATAAAATTACATTTTTTTTATCCTATTTCAAATATAAACATTTTATCTCATAACTTTTATAGTTTGGCAACAAATTCTAAAATTTTAATTTAGACTTTAGGAAAGTTACAAAAACCACCAGATTTTTGACCTAATTAACATTTACTCCCATTTATTTTAGAAAACCTACATTTGCCCATTAGAATAGTCAAATTAATCAAATTCATTACTATACAAGTGGGTCAAATGTCATAATTGCCTAATAAAATTTATAAATTGTACAAATCAACCACAATATTCATTTCATGCTATAAGAATTCATTTCATGCCAAATATATAATATAGTTATAATAAATTTTATATTTCTAAATATTTTATATCTTTATAAATTTACTATTAGTTTCTAGATCTATAATATATTTTCATATTTATAAACAAATAGTTTATGCTTGTGATTAATATTAATATTTACCTGTTTAACATTTTATTCATTTTTTCAATTAGCTCAAAATAGTCTGTTAGGACAAATATATGGGAAAAATACCAAAACTCCCCTGAGGTTTAGGTTAACCTATAATTATGTCGCCCTTTTCAAATACCTACATTTACCCCCTCGACAACTTAACACCGTGATTAACTGTTAGACAGAAAAGAAAAAATACCTAATTTTGCCCTAACCTTTTTCTATAACAACTTTGCCCCAGCCACAGGCAAAGAACCAGAGAGCGAAGATCGAGAGGAGAGGCGAAGATTCACCTCAATGCCGCCGGCCTCCACTATTCCAGAGGTTGGGAAACGAAGCAAAAAGCAATCGAAAATAGAATCGCAATCAGAAGAGGCTGGGAAACGAAGTGAAGAGCAATCGGGAAGGGAATCACAATCAGAAGAGGAATTGCAATGGGAAGACGCAAAATCCATTGCCCCTGTCCAAATCGAAAAAATCAAGCGAAAACAAAATCAAGATACGCAAATCCATCGTCCATGTCCTTCGATTCTCTTTTTCCTATTCATCGTCCCTGTTTCGCGAATCGAATTTCGCTCCTCAGTTTCGCGTGCTCGGCTCTTACTCCAATTTCGCTCGGCCCTACTCCGAGCCCGTCGCCGCCGCTGGTGCTTATGACACCGCCGTCTTCTACTCCGAGAACCTTCCGCCCACGTCAACTCACCAGAACTTATATGACGATCTCCGTTCTCCGGTGTCAGGCTAGGGTTGACGCCTCGCGAGCAGAGTTGCAGGCCTTGGGATGTCAAGGCATTGACAACGGACGATCAAGTTTATTGCTTTTCTACACTCAATATTCATCTGTGATATTGTTATGATAGATCTATCACAAATACGGAACTCCAAAATTAATAGACTCAATCACGCCTTTGGGCAAACGCAGTCACCAGCATAAATTCTGTAGCAAACATAATCTGTTTCTCATATCATCTTTGTATAAGCGTCTGCTTACAGTTCCTGTTCCTCATTTATCATGCAGTTTTGTTAGGATCATCTGGTATTTGATTTGATGTCAACAGTAAATTACAAGCTCTCACCTTTCTTGAGAGTTGCTGCCAAGAATCAGAATAATTACATTTTCCTTAACTTGGACTGGAACTGGAACTGGAACTGGAACTGGCACTGGAACTGGGACCGGAACTGGACTCCGACTCTGCGGGCAAAGAGAACTCGCCATAGCAAGAAACTGACCTTTTCAAGAAATCCGGCCCGCTCTGCAAGGAGCTCCCCACAAACCTCAACAAGCTCTGACTCCTCCCAACCCTCTTTAGATCCCCACCACCCGAATTCGACTCCTCCGACGAACCCGACCCCGCGACAGCTTTGCCCATCTTCGGCGCCTCCGAGAAATCCAGAGACGCCCATCTTCGCTCCACGCCACCACTTCCCACTCCCGGAGATTGACGACGTTCCTGTTCATTTTCTTCCGGGATGTCCACCCGGGTCTCCCCGCTTCCACTCGGTTCTCCGCCCTCCGCCTGCACCGCTCCCGTTGCCACAATTGGCGCCCGGCAAATGGGACAATTGGTGTGCGATCTCAGCCACGTATCGATGCAAGAAATGTGAAATGCGTGACTGCACTTGGGCAACAGCCTCAAAGTCTCATCTTCCTGAAACAGAGATGCATTGCAATTTCGAACGAATTCCATGAACCACATACCAAGATCAAAACTTTCATGTCAAAGACGGAATATTTGTACTAATTGCTGGCAAATACCTGAAATTCGCTCAAACAAACTGAGCAATCAGTTCCATCAACAACGCCATCCCCTTTCCTGTACTTAAGAACAGCGATCGAATCTATGACCGCCGCCGGCAATCCGACGGTGTTTATGTACCAAATCGGGTGGTCGATAACCGGACCATGATCTTCATCGATAAACTCATCCTGTTCGGTCTGCGGCCGCCCAGATCTCTTGAACCGCTTGACGTAAAAGGCGTAGCAGAAGAGAGCGAAGAAGGTCACAGCAAGCAGAGTGAAAGAGGCGATGAAGAGCTTGTTGGGGTGGAAGGAGTGAGAAGCAGAGGTGGGAGGAGGGTAGAGAGAAGAGTCGTCGTCGTGACAGATGTTCGGGCAGATGCGGGAACATGGAGAGAGACAGTAAGTGGAATTGCTCGATGGGTCGCAAGACAATTCGCAGATTTGCTCTAGGGTCTCGCTGATTGGGGCAGAAGCGCGATCAAACTCGATCAGCTTCCTGTTGTGTAATCCCATCTGGAGGGCTCCGAGGATAGAGCATGAAAAGAAATTGAACAGACGAAAATTGCAGGGAAGACAGAGAGGAGAGGAGAAGGGTTTGGTGATGGGATCTATGGGATCGAATCGGCGCTGGTTGTTGACTTTAGTGGTTTTTGTTGTGGCTGTGATGGCAGTGGCGGCGGGGTGGGACTTGGCAGGAGAAGGGAAGCTGGAAATTGGAATGTCTTACGAGTTCTAATAAAATTAAAATTAATAAAATTCAAAACTATATATGAGTAATAGTCTATTTGGCTTACTACAAATTTGAAGAAAAATGGGCAACGCTAAATGTATTTGAAATTGGCTTATCGTAAAACTTCTTCAAAATCTTTTTCCTAAAAAAGATAGCACTGAAAATGGAGTTCTAAAACAAATTGCTACTTCTGTCGGAGTTTCACAATGTTTTTACACTCACATTTATAAGAACACATTTTAATTTTCAATATGTATATAAAAATTTATTTAAATCATGAGTCATTTAATTTTTTTATACTTTTTAGATAAAATAAATATAATAGTATTTTTATGAGTTTGTGACGTGCTAAAAATGAAAGTGTGAAATGAATTTGAAATGGAGTAGGAAAAAATACTATCAATGTGGCTCATGGTATTGTACCATGCATTATTCCTTTTTGAAATTCTTAAATTTTTTTTCTTCCTTGAGTAAAATTTTACCTTCTTTGTACCATTTCAATTTTTTTTTTACTTAAATTTGACTTAAATTTATTCATATTAATATTTGTTAAAATTAAAAAATATATATTTAAAAACTATAAGTCTTGTAGTTACTAAATATACATTTTTTAAAATGTTTTTAAAAATATTAATATAAAAAAATTTAAGTCAAATTTAAGTCAAAAACTAAAATGAAGTAAAGAACTTGGGACAGAAGTCAGAAGGAATAACATATTATTCATTTATTTGTATAGACACACACTAATATAATGGGTCACTTAGCTTATTTTCGTATTTTAAATGGTTGTCGAACCGTCAAGTTGTCTTAGTGAAATACTTTTCCTTCTATTATGTGTCCTAATTAGATATTTTCCTTCAATTCAACTGTTAAGTCTAACACGGATAAAATGGTGATCTGGCAAAAAAAAATAATAATAAAATAAATCATAAAATAATACTTGTAGTCCTTTAACTTTTTCAATTAATCATTTTAAACTCTAAAATTTTAAATATATTGTTTATACCCCTAATGTAACGAATCCCTCTCTTTCTCACTCCCTTTGCCCCTTTTCACATCTCTCCTCGACTTCTCTTAGTTCTTCTCCTTCCTCGTATGCTTCCAAATCGAAACCAAATCCATCAATTCAAAATCCACCCATTTTGTACGATGCTCAAATCAAGCCATGAAACTCATGCCTCCATGATCTGATTCTTACGAATATGGGTAACAGTCAAAACCCGTGAAACGATCATGGTCCTCTCTAGCCTTTCACGATGACCATTGTTGTCAATCGTTGGGTGGGTTTTGCTCGTCTTTGAATGGGCAACAATAGCCCTATGGTTTAGGAAACCGATAGTATTAAAAAAATATTTTGATAAAATCCTTTTAGTATTCCAAAAAGTAACTTTTTTTATAATTACAGATAAGTGTGAAATCAATCATGAGCTTCAAGATAAATGATTCTATTAGTTGTAATTGTTTTACCATCTTGTTTTTCTAAATGAGTAAGTATTACATGCATCTAGCTTATTCCGTGCGCCACCCTGAAAAATTTAAGAATTGTCATTTTGGCCCCGCCCACATGTAATTTACTTATAAGTTTTCTGCACAAGTCAAACAAGCTTCATGGATGAGTGGAGTAGCTAGCGCGCATATAGGGGTGGGGGAGAAGATGTACCGGGTTCGACTCTAGTAGGCTTCATAGCCTTCCCAACTTTTTTTTTGTTTTTATTTTTTGTTCTTTCTCGGATTTTTTTTTTGCATTTTCATTACTTTTTTCCAATTACCTTGCACCTCTTCATTTTTATTTATATTTTTTTCAGTTTTGATTTTTATGTTTTCATTCTCTCATTTTTTTTTTCATATTTTCCTTTTCTTTTTCATTTGTTTGCATTATTTTCAATTGTGTTTGTTCCATTTTTTTATTAACATGTGTTTATTCTTTTATTTGTTTATGTTTGTTTTTATAGATGAACTAGTTGTTCTTTTTTCATTAGTTATCTATATTTTTATTAGCAACAGTTTGTTCTTTTAGAGAAATTATTTTTTTGTTCTCTCATTACTAGTTGTTTATTCTTTTATTTATAACTATTTGTTCTTTTATTAGTAGATATTTGTTCTTTTGTTAGTTCATAGATGCTCCTTTAAATGAATTTAATGTTTGATCTTCTGTTAGTATTTCTTTGTTCTTTTATCATTATGTATTTTTTCTTTTGTAAGTTGCTATTTGTATTTTTATTAGCAACAATTTGTTCTTTTATAAGTTCCAACTTGTTCCTTTAGAGAAACTATTTTGTTGTTCTCTTATTACTAATTATTTGTTCTTTTATTAGTTAGTTGTTGTTCTTTTGTCAACTCATATTTGTTTATTTATATGAACTTGATGATTGTTCTTTTATTAATAGCAATTTTTTATTTTATTTGTGTGTATTTGTTCTTTTATCAACTCATTTTTTATTTTTTATTTTAATCTTTTTATTTTAGTTCCTGCTTAAATAAGGAAAAAAAGAGTTTACATTGTCTTATTTCAAATTTAAGGTAAGAGAGTATTTATATCATAAATTCATTTAAAAAAGACAGTAATAATGAAAAATAAAGAATACAAAATGCAAAAAGGTTGATAGATGGCAAAAAAATTGAGAGGAAAAAGTAGATAAATTATTTTTATGTCAGTATCTATTTATTTTTAACTAATAATTGAATATATTTGTTTTTTTTTAGGAATTATTTGTTCTTTTATCAGTAAATATTTTTTTTCTAATTTAGCTCAACTAGATAGTTGTTTATTCTTTCATTAGTTAAAAATCTTGAAATAAAAAAAATAAAGAAAAAAAATAGATAAATTTGGGAAAAAAAAAAAGATAAATTTGGGAAAAAATAAGTAATAAAAAATGAAATAGAACTGACAACGAAAATGTAAATAAATTAGAAAAAAAAAAAAGAAAAGGAATAAAATTGAAAACAAAATAGCAGAAAAAACTAGTAATAATATAAAAATGATTTAAAAAGGGACTAAATGGAAAAATATGAGAAAACAAAAACCAAAAAAATTGGAAAGGCAAAACAAAGAACGGAACTGGAGGAAGAGAATAAAAGGCATTCCAATTAAAAGAAAAAGACAGCGAAAGAGTAGTGAAAGTGCTACACTTGACTCAAACAGCTTCCCTTCAATTAGCTATCAACATACTAACCACACTGCCAAAGCGCAAATTTGTCCAAAAAGGACATAGGAATAGCTACTATTAGTAGCTTGCATGTCTTGGCTCACACAAGAACCGGGCGCACACAAGTTTTTTCCTTTCTAAATTAGGAGATGAAAAAGAGTTTTTTTTTTCAAGCTCAATTTTAGGCCATTCAGCAATGTTTTTGTTGCAATTGTATAAGTGATTTGAATCTTTAGAGTTTTTTAATATAATGGAAATTTTTTTTTTAGTGCCCATTACGTAAAATTCTAGGAGGATTAATTTATGCATATCCAGTGACTCAGTAAGTTTGGTGTTGTTAGAGATAAACAGTAATAAAAAAAAAGGGGAAAATAAAGGATTATTTGCAATTACCCATTAACTTTAATAAATATTATAGTTACCACTTGAAGTCTGGGAATATATACTTTCTCACCTGTGTTTCTACATTCTTGAAAAGGTTTTTTTTTAATCCTAATTTAAATCATACGGCAGCCAACTTTATGTAATTTTAATCTATTTAATATTTTTTACAATTAATAGATATTTAAAATTACCATGTTTTCCTTTTTGTAATTGTAAAATAGTATTCGCTTCATTCCAAATTATTTATCAATATTTTTATTTTAAGATGTCCGAATTTTGTTGTCTAGTTTCTTTTTTTTTTTTTTTTTTTTTTATTTCTTGAAAATTTGAATCACAAAAACATGAAAATATTAAATAGGGGAAATATTGGTAAAATGTTCATTTTAACCAATAAAAGGCTACATTATTGTAGCTTTTTCTCTAGTGAAAACTAATTTCTCATCTTATCATGGAGGATTAATGAAATCAACTTCCCCCCTGTAATAGGGAGGAAATCAACACTTCACATGTTTTGGGAATGCCAAGGATCTATTGACATCTGGTGCTCTTTTTGCATCAACTAATTACATACAATTTACTCATCATTTGAGGCTTGGCTATTGTTTTTTTTAGCTAACTAAGGTAATTGACACAACATTTTTGGATTAGATATCATATTTTTAGCTAACTAAGGTAATTACATATCAAATGTTCCAAGGTTTATACACCTTAATGTGTCAACTTAGGGGGCACCTATGCTGTTTATGAAAAAGAAAGATGGCACATTAAGGTTTTAGATTGATTAATAAAAATTGAATGTGGTAACAGTGAAAAACAAGTATCCATTACCTAGAATTGACAATTTATTTAACAGATTAAAGGGTGCAAGGGTCTTTCTAAATATTGACCTGAGATGTAGTTATTTCCAAATAAGAATGAAAGAGGAAGATATTCCAAAGACTATGTTCAAGACACGATATGGACATTATGAGTACATTGTGATGCCATTAGAGTCACGAATGCTCTGGCAGTGTTCATGAATGTCATGAATATAATTTTTAGGCCATATCTAGATTAGTTTATTGAAGTTTTTATTGACGACATTTTGTATTGAAAGTTTTATACAACTAGGTTTGACAAGGGAGTAATAAAACATCCTTAGATCATTTGAGGCTTGGTTATCATCTTGTAAACAATGTATACAAGAACATGAGTAACATCTCAAGATAGTTTCACATGCATTTTGCTTGCCAAATGCTATTGAACAGACTACCTACAAGGGGTTTGCAAGCTGCAAGGAAAATAATTGACCCAGAGGCTGTGAAGAGTCCATTTTGCTATAGTGAAGAGGAAATGTCAGACCATTTATTTGTCAAATGTAACGTTGTTGGGATATTATGGTTGGCAATGTTGAAGGGGTGAAACATCGATTGGCATCTTCCTGTGTCAATTTCTGTTTTATACAACTTATTGGAAATAAAAAAAAATCATAGATTAATTGCTGAAAAGTGAATGATACAAAAAATTTGGAATAGAGGAAATATCTTTGAAGAGAACAGAATTCCTAACTCTTTGATGGTTAAAAAAGTAAAGAAGGAACAAGTAATTAGGAGTACTAGATTGACGTCAGTTTAAGAACACGTAAAGTTGATTAATGATAAATCATATTGGTCTAACTTTATTACGTAGGAATAGTTGATTTTTGTACCTTACTCTCTTGTAATATAATTTTCCTTTAGGCCAAAGTGCATTGTTGATCCCTTAGCTTAGATTACTCAAACGAGTTAGTCTTTAAACTGAAATTTAGTGTGGATAAGCTCTAAAACTTGTCAAAATAGAGCAAGTTAATCCATAGGGTTCGAAAGATGCAACTTGTCAAAAATGCATACACTAGGTTTTATGCAACATCCTTAGATCATTTGAGGCTTGGTTATAATCTTTTTTAGCTAACTAAGATTAGATATCATATTTGGTTTTTACTTTTTGGATTATATGGATGGACAAAAATGAGTGTGCTATTCAACATGCCTTATTTTAGGTTTAATCTTTTGTAGCCAGGAGAAATAATTTGCTTCACCAACTTAGTATCATTGAAGACTAACTCAAAGCTACATTTGTTCTTACTACTAACCCTTTGAATCTTTTGTTTCATACCTAAGGTGCTCGAAAGTTTGATTGTCTAGTCGAGAACCCTAAGATTTTTGTTATTGGTGCTTGACACAGATCCACTAATCTTGGTGTAGCAGCTTAGCTGTAGATGAGATCCAATATTTCAATTAGAATTAAGTTACAAGAGTACATTTGGCTAAATTGCTTATCAACTTTTAAAGCAGAACTAGTAGCTTTGATGGGGATGGTCTCCTTTGCTTCCAACACTTGTAATGTGTTATTGTTCTAATTGACTGCTTACAAATACTTGTCACAATCTGTAGTAATCTTAACCTTGACAACCACATGGCAAGTATGGTTTGTCATGCATTTAATGAAATGAAGTCTAATCACCACTCGATGGTGGTATACCATCAATATGTTTCTCTAGCTCATGATTATGCTTCATCTCTTTTCCTTTGAACATTGCTAATATGCTTCTGTGTAACAAAAAATAATAATTTGGTTTAAAGAGGGTACTTTTTAAATGTTAAATAATTGTAAAGAAATAACAAATCGATTGAAATTATTGGAGTATGTCTACCATACAATTTAAATTAGGATTCAAAAAAAAATTTCCTGACAATGTAAAAAAATCTGGGGGGAAATGTATATATTTTCAAATCTTATTGGTGAAATTGTAATATCAAACCAAGTGCAAGGGGTTAACTATAATTAATCCAAAAATAAAACAAGGTGCCTCATATGCAATGTTGACTTTGGCAATAATCAATAGGTAAATTAGTTGTCTTTGTGCCTAAGGGTGAAAAATGAACAAACATCTTGAGCTTGACTCGATCAGTTTAAAGTTTGTTTGTGGCTCATTAGAACTATTATCAAGTCAAACACGAACAAATTTTTAAGCTTGATACGAAATTTAAACCAAGCTCAATTTATTTATAGCTCGGCTCGGCTTAATTTGTTACCTTAATTTAAGCAAACAACTTGAGCTTGATTGATTAAAAATTTATTCATGACTTATTTATATTCTTTTCAATCCAAGCATAAACAAAATATCCAACTCAATAAACATTTAATGTTGAACACGATTAGACCACTACTTAGCTTGGGCATTAGCCAACCATTGATCTGGCTAAGATTAGTGTTGGGGGAGGCATTATACCATTCACTAAGGTAAATGTTCACCACTAACGGTGAAGTTAACAGTGTAATTAATAAGGGAGGGGGAGATACCATTTTAAATAATAATGTAATTATTATTAGGAGAAAAAGTTACGTTTTAAATAAATCTATGTAATCATGAAGAAATAAGGTTTAAAATTTTAATTATTGTTTAGAAAAAAATCTTTCATTTTCAAATGAAAATGTTAATATCATCACAATTTGGGAAGTATATGGGAAATTGATGTCATATATTGGCTAACTGATATCTAGAACTGCTTTTCTAGTGTCTAGTATTACTTTTTTGGTGTTTAATTATATTTAATTGGTGTATAAATTTATTAATATTCTATCTAGTACTGCTATTCTAATATCTAGTATTGTTGCTCTAGTATCTAGAACTTCAGTTTTGGTACCTATTAATGTTTTTTTTAATGTCTAACTATGTTATGTTGGTGTATAAGTTAGTTAGTCTAATTTCTAATACTGTTGTTTTAGTGCTTAGTGATTTTATTTGTATTTGTGCACGGTTTTTGGGTAATGTTTAATTAAATTAAGTTGATATATGAATTAGTTAGTTTTTTTGTTAACTGGCGATGGTTAGAATACTAAAAGTTTTAGCATCAAAATTGAGAAATTGTAATTAATTTGAAATTTTTTAACAATAGGGGTAAAAGAGAATTTATTTATAAAATATTCTATAAAATATTATAATTATCTTTCTAATTAATGACAAAATTTTAAAATTGCCTTTGTCTATCTAATATTAACATTATTGGACTCCTATCTAGTTGTCAACGTCCATCAGCATGAACGCGCGAAGTTCCTCAATGTTCCATCATAAACACGTCAAGGTCGTCCATATCATGTGTGTGGCAGTGTTTCATTTCCGCTCCTAAATTTGTCTTTTGCTGCCCACGATTATTCAATCGTTTTTTTGCCACTTTTATCGACCATGCAATTTTGGCTCCATAAACATGCCTTCTTTACAGATCGAAACTCTTAAAAAAAAAATCATCGAAAAAAGCAACTCTTAAATAATATTTTATCAATTTTTTATGATTATCTAAATATCAGCAAACAAATGAAACTTACAATAGTTCCCTCTAATTTTATATAACTTACACTTTGGTTTATGGTTTATTTTTTAAAACCTGATTTACACTTTGGTTTATTATTTATTTTTGAAAACCTATACTTTGCTCATACTTTTTTTACATTATCCGACATTAATTCCAAAAATCTAGTTGAAGCTGCACAATAATAATCTTTCAATAATTTCAATTATCTTAATATTTTTTATACAATTAATAGACATTTTTATATTACCAACTTCTTTAATTGTAAATGCTTTCTCCACTTTCTAAGGCAAATAAGTAATTGAATTATAATTACCAAACAGTTTAAATTATAAGTTCAGAAGTTGTTAACAAATGGTAAAGAAGAAGCGGAGGGTAAAGTATTTATATTTTAAAATAGATGGGATAAAATATAAGTTAAGTTAAGCATCAGAGGAGGTTTTGTAATTTTTCCAGCAAATAAATACATTGAAATCCAAACTAAGTAATACTAATATTATTATAAATTACGACTAGCACCATTGTTTTTAACCATATGAAAGGGCTCTTTTGGAAGGAGGGATTAGATATATTTAGGGTTGACCAATTTTTATGTACAACCGGTGTATGCCGTACACCCACACTAAACTTTCAAATTTTAAGCATTTTAGTCCCTAAAGTTTATTTTTTATTCTGTATCTTTGATTCAAGAATTACTCAAACTTTCAAAGCTTTTTTCGTAATAGTAATTAAAGATTATTGTTAAAATCTTTTCAGACTATCACTCAAGTCATGTAGCAACTGTAAGACCCATAGTTAAAGTGAAAGGGCAGTAAGATTACCTAAACTGTTGGCAGATAGCTGGTAAAGAAATTAATACTAATTGATAATTACTAATAGATAAAATCTTTAGAAATTTGACTAGGTCTGCTTTAAAGAGATAAGAGGAAGAAGAAATTATGGAGAATAAAAAAATAAAGAACTCACAAGCTGTATTAATTTGAGATGTTGAAAATAAATTAGGAAATTCGAACATTTCTAGAATAGATAAATGGGAAGTTTATAAAAAATAAACTTTTGATCTCAAAATGACTTATGCCATTAAAACGGTAGAAAAAATTGTTTCAATAATGGAAGAAGATCATAGATTTGAATTATTTTCAAAATACATGTTCAAAGATCATCGAGAACATCACTATAATTGCTTACATGTTGAAGTCATACAAATTGTGTTAAAACCTTTAACAAGAAATGTTTGAACACTTCTGTGGTAATTACTTTAAGAGATTGTAAACATAATAAATTCTTTGATTCTCTATTAGGCATTGTAGAATCAAGCTTGTGTGATGGATCAATTTATTTTAATTGCCATCCAAACTTCACTGTTTCTTTGAAAGATCATCATATTATGACATCTAATTTTGATATGTTTGAAGGATCTCAGAATCTTGCTTTAATCTCTAGAATTGATTACAAAGTAATGACAACACAAATTGAGCCTAAGGTTTTAGAATTTGATACATGTGGAGAAACTTTGTTATTAAAAGCTAATACAGAGAAAAGTCATGTTGTCATTCCTAAACCAATTAAATGGAGAGACATCAATCTTCCAGAAAAATGAATTTTTCAAAATGAAAAACCCATGAAATCGTTAAAACCTTAAGAATTAGAAAGAATAGTTGAATATGAAACTGGAGAAGTTAAAATAAGATTTAGTAAAGATAGAATTACAAAAATTGGTTTTTTAGAGCTAGAACCAAAGCGGTTTCTCTTAAGAATTGCTTACAAACCTTCTAGAGCTTCATGCTCTTATGTTCTAAAGTTTGAATAAAAGAAACTTATAGGAGGAGTTAGAGAATCCATGGAACAAGTTTCACATCTTATCTATAAAATTGATCCAGTTATCTCAGAAAAATGCCACAATTTTAGATAACAAGAAGAGGAAACAAAATCTGTATCCATAGGATCTCTCAACCATCATTTTTCAGATTTTCAATTGAATGTCTTAATAGAATCATTTAGATTTGACCCCTAAAGCCTAAATGAAGACTTTTGGTCAGAAAAAATTGAGATTAAAAGAAAATGGTTTTTTGATACATATACCAAGGAAGATAAAAAAATCAAACACCTTTGGTACAAAAAGATAATAAGAAAAAAAAAGAACTTGAAATTCTTTAAATGGTTTAGTTGGTTAAATAACTAAACTAACAATTAGATCTGAAGAGCCAAAAGAGACTATAGATAGAAAAATAAAAAGGTCTTCAGATTGAGTCTCTCCATTCAGAACATGAAACTTTAGAATTAAATTGTCCTCATTTTGAAAGGAGGAGCGGGCGCCCAATTAGAAATGTTTCAAAAATTTGGAATGTGCCTCATTTTTATGCTCCAACAAAACCATTGCCAGTGGACATAAGATTAAACAACTATTCTGAGCCTTAGGCTTTTGTTGAATATAAAGGACATTCAATAAGGGAATAAAATATAAATGGTTTGTTAGAATATCAAATACTCCACCCGTCCCATATTATTTGCACCATTTATTTTCAGCAATTAATTTGTAATTTTTTATTTTTAACATTTTAGTATATAAATGAAGAACTTTTATATAAGAATGATAAATCAATACATATAGTTTCTAAATATATTTTTTTAATTTTTTTCTAACAAATACTAATGTGAATAAATTCAAGTCAAATGATATAAAAAAATTAAATGGTGCAAAGAATATGGGACAAAAGTAGTAATAAATACTATCCAGCATATGATTATGTTTGGCATAACTGCTAGAAAAGGAGTTGATAATTTAGACCCCAATATAGTAGAAATGATCATAATTGGTTTTACAGGTCTGTTAAGAAATTGGTGGGAAAAATATCTAACTAAACAAGGTAGAAAAAAAATAAAAAATGCACAAAAAAAAAATCTCATAGTACAACATGGGAATCAATTAATCCAAACAAGTGAACTTAATATTGTAAATACTTTGTTGTGTACTATTTATTCTTATTTTGTTGGTGATGTAACAAGTAAAGAAAGTAGAAATAGTGAATTATTGTTAAATCTGAGATGTAGAACTTTATGAGATTTAAAATGGTATAAGGATACTTTCCTTACTAGAGTTTATAAAAGAGAAGATTGTAGATCTTTTATTTGAAAAGAAAAATTCATAAAAGGATTACCAAAACACTTTAGTTAATTAGTCATGGATCACATCAAAGAGAAAAAATAAGGTTATCCCATTTTAGAAAATTATACTTATGGTCAAATCATAATAGAAATTAAAGAAGTTGGTTTAAAAATGTGCCATGAAATAAAGTGGCAAAAGCATGTGAAAAAAGAAAAATTAGCGGGAAGAAAAGAAATGGGTAAATTCTGTTCCCAATTTGGTTATGATATCTCAAAGTCATACTCTGAATATGAGTCTAGAAAACAAAAGAAGCATAAATCCTATAAAAAAATATAGGAGAAGAAAGATTGGAAGATTTGAAGAAAAACCAGGACATTTTAAAAGGTTTAAAAAGAGAAAATCCAGAAAAGAGCAAAGGGTTTACTGAAAATGTGGTAAACTAGGACACTTTGCTAATAAATGCAAAAAAGACAAAAGATAAACTTTTTAGAAATAGATAAAGGTTTAAAAAAGAGTTTAAAATAAATCCTGTTAAATAGTGATAATGAAGAAGCCCAAGACGAATTAAGTTCTGAAAGTTCTATGGAAGTAAATGTAATTGGCCTTTCAGATAGTTCAAAGTCTAAGCTAGAAAGTTATGGTTCAAATTGTAATTGTGATCCTTGCCAGTTACATAATACATTTGAAAGGTTGTAATTAAATGTGATTCAAGTTAATACTATTACTGAAGAAGATGAAAGAATCCTAGAATTTGCTCAATAGATTGATGATATAGAATTAAGAAAAGAAATTTTGTTTAAATACCTTGATAAAGTAGGAAGGCAAGAAAATCAAATGCATTAAGGTAGAAGAAATTTCAAAAAGAAGGCTGTTATAAAAGAATTGACCTAGCCTCCTATCTATATTTTCAATGAAATTTTAAAAAGGATAGACGAGACACAGAAGAGTAAAAAAGAACCTACAATAGTAGAATTAAAAGAAGAAATTTCATAAATAAAGGTAGAAATAAAATCTCTCATAAATATTGTTAGTGTTGTACCCAAAAGCCAATCATGAGATGATTGTAATTTTGCACATTGAGTCATGATATTTTATTAAGACATTAATCCAGCAATTATGTTTGTTGTTTTGTTTCTGCGTAACGTAATAAACATAATTGTAACCCTAGAATAATAATATTCTTAAACGTCCTTGGTCTAGTATTATTATGGAACGGGTTGCAATAATACATTACAACTAGCATATGTGGAGACTAATATGAGATAATAGTCTACATATGGGTACAAGTTGGAGAACTTGTGTACTGGACCGACCCACCATGAGAACACTTCATGGATCGTTATATGAGTGTCATAAGTGATTCTCATAGTGATCATGGTATATGTAGTCCTTCGACCTAAGATCATCAAGGTTCCCTACATGTGAGTCACATACTTTGATATTTTCCTTTGTTGCTCGTAACTGAGTGAACTTAAAGGAGGTCATTGGGTATGTCACATATCATGCAGAGGGATTTGTGTGATCAAGATGGGATTTGTCCCTCCTATGTAACGGGAGTGATATCTTCGGGCCCCTTGATAGAGTAAGACTTAGAAAAATGCATGGCCATGCTCGGATGAGTTGATATATGATATCAATGTCATCAGTTTAAGTTGGTCTACTCGGTAATCAAGAAACCAAAGATTGGGCTATACGAGAGTGACACATTCCATGTCTCGTGCTTAGTCTTGATATCTTGGACAAAGGGACAATGGCATATATCGGTGATGATCATAAAGGTTTAGTCGAATCACCGACAATCTTGTCACTTGGGTAGCAATAATGTGTTGCTAGACACCGCTCATTACTTATGATCATAAATGTGATTTATGATCATTGCCAACGTGGCAAGAGCCTATTGGGTCGCACACATAGAGCTATTTGAATCATTAGAGTGCATGGGCCAATAATTTGGGTTTTAGTTTCACTTTAATTTCGTATTAATAATGGGCCCAAAAGTTGAGCCATTATTAAGCCCGAAATTAAATCCTAATTGGATTAGGGCTTTGAAATCCATTAGGCCTGGAAGTTGAGTCTCACTATAAATACAACTTCTAGTGAGAAATTCGCAGGTCTCCTTGCCCTAGCCTCCTAAAAGGACAGCCGCACTCTTCTCTTGCAATTCCTTGGAGGACGCAAGCTAGCACTGCGAGCGCAAGAGAAACGCATCTGCCGGGATGTGGTGGAAGCATGGTGATCCCGAGAGGCTCGTGTGGATACCATAGAGAGCCTGAACACGTCAACTGTTCAGGTTTTGTGATTCGACTCTACAGTTGAGTGAGAGATCTCAACTGAAAATTAGGTATGAAAATTTTCGAACACCCGGTTTACCCCATTTCACTTGGATCCTGGAGGGTTTTAGTTAAATTCCGCTGCGCTGTTTGGCTCTCGAAACCCATCAAATATAATTGAGATTTTAAAACTTTAAAATTTTGTAAGATAATCTTAGGATCTTCCAAAAGATGAACTAGTTATGGAATATATGGAAGAATTTAGATTTAAGGCAAAGCAAGAAAAAAAAAGGAAAAAATGTTCTAGAAGTGAGTCAAGAAAATAAAAATTTAGAATTAGAATTTTCCCAAGAAAAACCTTTATAAATTAATGAAGTCTATTCTATGCAGAACCAAAGATTTACCAGTAGAATGACTTTGTTAATAGAAAATCAATTCAAATTAACAACAGTAGTCCTAGTGGATTTAAGAGCTGATAGAAACTGTATCAAAAAGGGTAATGTTCCTTACTAATATCTTGATAAGTGTTTTGGATCTGTTACTGCTACTAATAAGGAAACTATACCAATACGATTTAAATTGACAAATGTTATTGTATGCAATAAAGATATATATATATATATTAAACAACATTTTACAATTTTCAATATAAATCAAGAAATAATTTTAGGAACTCCATTCATGGTTGCAATCATGTCTTTTGAAGTAAGCATGCCAAGAAACTTAAAAAGAAAATTGCTTTTGAGTTTGCTTTGAACCACCTAGAAGATCATTGCTAGAAGAACACATCATAAATTTAGAAAGAAAATAGAATGTTTTTATGTGTTTACAAGAAGAAGTAAAACACAGAAATATTGAAGAAAAATTAGAAGACCAAGAATTAAAACAAAGAATAGAGTACTTCAAGGGAGTCTTAGCCAACAAAGTCTGTGCTGATATTCCCAATGCTTTTTAGCAAATAAAGAAACACATTATGAATCTTCTTTATGAACTAGGCTTTAATGAGAAAAATATTCCTACAAGGTCTAGAGCAATCCAAAAGAATGAAAAAAATAATGACCCACTGTAGAAAAGAAATTCAAGATTTGTTAAACAAGAAATTAATTAGAAATAGTTCTTCTTCATGAAGCTGTTTTGCTTTCTATGTAATTAAGAACTCAAAAATTAAAAAAGGAGTACTGAGATTGGTAATTAACTATAAGCCTCTAATTGAAGTTCTTAGATGGATTATGTATCTAATACTTAAAAAAAAAGATTTGTTACCTAGACTTCGTAATATTGTAATATTTTCAAATTTTGATATAAAGTTGGGAAATTGGTAAATTCAGATTGCCGAAGAAGATAAATATAAAACAGGTTTTAATGTCTTATTTGGTCACTATTAGTGAAATGTCTTGCCTTTTGGGTTGAAGAATGTCCCATCAGAATTCTAGAAAATTGTGAATGAAATTTTTAATCCTTATAATTTTTTTTACTATTATTTACATTGATGATGTGCTTGTGTTTTCCCAATTGATTGATCAACATTCGAAGCACTTAAACAAATTTGTAAAATTAGTATAAGGTGTAGGATTGGTAGTATCAACAAAGAAGATGGAATTGTTCTAAACTAAAATTAGATTTTTGGGGCATATAATTCATAAAAGAACAATTAAACCTATTGATAGATTAATAAGTTTTGTTGATAAATTTCTTGATGAAATTAAGGAAAAGAAATAATTACAGAGATTTTTAGGAAGTTTAAACTATGTAACAGATTTTTATAAAGATCTTGCCAAGGATTGTAAACCTCTATTTGATAGGCTAAAGAAGAATTTTCCTAATTGTAGCTTAGAACAAACTAAAACTGTTTAACTAGTTAAAAGAAAAATAAAATGAATTTCATGTGTTAATATTCTCAATCCAGAAGCCTTTAAAATTGTTGAAACAGATGCTAGTGATATTGGTTATGGTGAAATATTAAAATAGAAAATTGAAAATACAGAACAATTGGTAAGATTTGCTTCAAGAGTAATTTGGAACCAAGCTCAAAAGAATTATACTACCATTAAGAAAGAAATTCTTACAATTGTTCTTTGTGTCACAAAATTTGAGAAAGATCTCCTCAACAAGAAATTCTTAATTAGAGTCGATTGTAAAACAGCTAAAGATGTTTTGCTTAAAAATGTTAAGAATTTAGCTTCTAAGCAAATGTTTGCTCATTGGCAAGTCATTTTTTTTGCTTTCAATTTTGATATTGAATATATTACGGGAGAAACCAACTTTTTACCTAATTTCTTGATCATAGAATCTTTACAAGGGAGAGAAAATGACAAAAAATTTGAACCAGAAAAATAAAGCTATTTTTTGTCAAGAATCTAAGGATGAAGTTTTCCATATTCAGAACAGAGACCATCAACATTCATGAATGGTTCTATTCAAGACCAAGTAAAGGAAATTCCCAAATTGATTTTATAACTGGTAATTTGGAATGGGCTTGTTTAGACACATTTTCCCAGAATAAGTCATGAAGTCCTTTGAAGGGTACTGCATGTTCCAATAACAATTTCTCGAGAAAAATTAAAAGGTGTCATTCTTATATATATATTTTTTTGTGGTCATGAATCTTATTCCTTGGATCCTCCAATTACACCATGAAAAACAAGAAGTAGACCATGACACCCACTTTACTACTTGTTTAGAATGAATTTGGGAAACAAAATGGTGGGATAAATATATCCTTAACCAATATTTGTTTGAGAATATTACATTTGATAAAATTGATTTAATTGATGAAGAAAAGGATTTCCTAGATGTCATGCTTAATTGATTGTATCAAGGAGGACAATTTAGGGATAGCCCCAAATTCTTATTTCTATAATGAAAAAGAAAATTCTAAAATTTGCCCAAAAGCAATTGGTCCATAAGGGACAAGAGAGCATTGGATACTCATCCAGCAAAAATGACTTAGCAAGGACCCAGTAAAGGCATCTCTGATGAGGAGCCTTGATTTCCACGTGATTGAAGCCAGTGTCAGTAGAAACTGGCAAGAATGAAAAAGCAGATAAGGACCTACCAGCTACTTACAATTATTGATTCCACCAACATAATGGAGTACCGTCCAACCATTAACTTTGATGGTTCCAGATTCCTCTGCTTCTTGATTGGAGAAGACTAGCTACCCTTATCTTTAAGGCTCAGAAGCTTTGCCTATTTAAGGAGGTTTTTTTCTAGAGTCTACGCATTGAAAATTCTCATCTCTATTTTTTAATCCATGTACTGGACGCCTTTCTTTCCTTCAGAATTTGCATTCTATTACTTAGTACTTAAGTGATGTGCTTGTACCTGTACTATACTAATGTCAATATTATTAAAGATTAGATTTTTACTTCAACAGTTCAGACTTATTATCATTCTAGTGTTCTTCATCTTTATGTGATAAACTAGTTTTTACTAGTTCTCTGTAAGTTTGAATTTCAAGTTAATAAATCTTACGAATGTATTTCTAGTTCATGATAATGTTTGAATTCATAATTTAATGTACTTGGGCATTTTTGGTATCAGAGCCAAGATTTGTTGGTTTACCAAAATGTTTTAAAATCTTAGGTCCTTATTTGTAAAACCAAGAAAAATAAAAGCCCTAGTCAACAATTTAACGCAGGTGTACGTAATAACTATTCTTTAGGGTTTACGACCAATCGTAAATTCAGGATTTTTATGGTCATCTACACTTATAGTTTTTTTTGTTTTATTTCTTTCATTTGAAAATGACGCAAAAAAAAGTAGTGCAATTTTGGGAAAATTTTGAAATATAAAAATTTCAATTTGAATGTTTATGGAAATATTATTCAAATTTGAAATGAAAAAAATAGACAATTGTACAATGCTTCTGAGTAAAAAAAAAGAAGTTAATTAGAATTATTTGGCAATCCCTTGGATGAGTGAAGGAAGCAAGCGAGGGGAAGAAGCAAGACTTGCTTTGAAGCATTTTTTTTTCCATGCTCTCTCGCTTCACAGCCAATTATCTATCTTCCCGTCATCACCTTTCGTGCTTGAACACACTTTCATTTCCTTTTTTATGTTTTTTGCCCCCGCGTTTTAATTTCTTCCAATCAAACGTTTCGACCTTGAATCCCTATCCCTGCAAAATCACACGACTCCCACAAGCAAATAAATCCCTTGAAGAAATCTAAAACTTGAACCAAAAGCATATATAAATGACTCGGACTTGCTGGTTCATTAGAAACACAACTCAGCTAGCATGTCTTCCAGATCATCTTCTCTTTGGTGGAAGACTTTCCTCCTTCAGCTGCGCAGGCATACTTCTGAACCGCCGGCCGCCGCGGATGTTATTTCTCGCCGCCGGGCTGAGGTTTCTGTGTTTGGACATGGCTACTCAACGAGCCGAGGGTTGCAAATCCTCGCTGATGGTGGAAAATGGCGGAGCGTAAAGCCGCTGGCCATGGCCGCAGCTGGCTCCGGTCCGTCGGGTACTCCTCCTCCTCCGCGATTCAACTTATTCCCTGGTTGGTACGTGCTATGCGTGCACGCACACACACATATATATAGCCTTGTCAAAAAAAGAGAGATGGTGAGTTTGTGTTGTTCATGCAGGGCAAGATGGCTGATGGGCTCTGTAATAACTTTGTTGCTTCCAGCGTTTTGGAAGGCAAAATGGCTACGATGGAAACAGATTGAAGGTATGCCAGAAAATTATCTTAATAACAGCAATCAAAACTAGTACCATATACTTTCTAGTAAGTAGGATTATTGTCATCTAAAATTCTATCGGATTATAATAAATATTTTTCAAAAGATATACTTATATATTACCAATTACAAACAACTCACTCAGGCCCAAAACTCTTGGCAAAAATTTTCTTTTTATAGAATATATTAACAATATGTGTAGCACTTCATCATTTTCCTCCTAATGTGATCGTATTTTCCAGGTGAAGCTGAGACAGTGATGGAATCGGTGGAACACGTGGCGGAGGTGGTGGAGACGGTGGCGGAGAAAGCAGAGAGGATAACTGCGGAGGTGGCTGAGAAACTTCCTGACGACAGCAAGCTGAAGGAGGCAGTTTTAATGGCGGAACGTTTCTCCAAGGCAACCGCCCACGAGGCTCGCGTAGCAGCGGATATTATTCACAAGGTTATGATTATTATATTATAATTACCTTTTTCTTGTTCTTATTGTGCTTATTTTTCACAATCTTAATTAATGCCACAACTAGCTAGATGTCCAATCCAATTACTTACCCAAGTGTACGTAATTGAATTACCTTACTCCATCCATTAACCATTATTTTTTTGGGCAGTTCCAAAATATTTGACCCCTCTCTCAAAAAGTTTTTACATGGTTATGAGGTCTTCTGAAAGCCTAAATTATAATGTAATTACAATTTATTAAGGTGTCTCAGTCTGGTTATTTACAACTAGCCCAATTAGATAACCCAACTCAACCTTAACGGCGCTTCATTAATTTGAAATTATGGGAAACGAACTTGAAATGACTTCTTTCTCAGTTTTTCTTTTCCCAAGAAATTGTCAAATGGATTAGATTTGTTAAACCATAAATTGATTGGATGAAACTTGAACCATTGTAGGTCGAAGAATTGAAGCAAGACGCAGGAGACTTGGAGACATTAGTGGAGCCAATAGTGGAAAAGATTGTGGGAAAAGGGGAAGAAAGCAAAGAAGCTGGGAAATGAGTGTGGTTATGGTTGGCACGCATTTTAGGAATAAAAAGGGTACATAAGTGTTGGAATAAAATACTTTAGAGTTTCATTCATTTGAGAAATTAAAAGAGAAATAACGAAGAATCGGCTTCCCCAAGCAATCAATTTCTTCCGTTGTATCAAGTTGGAGCAGTTTCTTTGATTTGTTCAACTCTTTTCACATTATTTTATCGCAAATGGTTGAAAATGAACTATATCAACGAACAACTTCTTTACCATTATTCAACTTTCTATAGGAGATAGGTAAGAAACTCTTTCTCATGATGATGTTGAGTTTTTTTTTTTAAATCTTCATTACTTTGATTATGTAGGAGTTTTAAGGCCCACGGAATTTTTTTTTGTAATTAGTATTAAAGTTTTAAATAATATATTAATTATGTAGATTAAATCATTAAATTAAAAGTTAAAAGTTACATTAATACCAAAAAAGGCCTAGATGTGAAAAGAGAAGAAATTTGGAGGTCATTAATAGAAAATGATGTAACTAGAGAAATTTTTATGTTTTGGTTGTGAATTTTGAAAATTTTGTAAGGACCTAAATATGATGTGGGCAAAAGTTTGGATATTGTTAGAAGGGGAGATGTGCCAACTAGTTTTGGTAGATTGGAGTTGTAAGTTTTTATTGTATTTCCTCAAACCCAAAAAGGAAGACGTGTATTCTTTTTAGTTATCCAAAAAAGTATTAGTCATTTTCTATTTTGGAAGCTTTTTAAAATCTAATTTACCTTACTAGCCTAATCTAAACTCTCTCAACATAAAGCAAAAAAACTGTACAAAAACCAAAAAGATTATTTTCTTTTTCTAATCCACATTTAAACTCTCATGACATAAAATCCAAAAAGAATTTTTTTTTATTTCAGCTTCAAGGGTAAAATGGAAAAAAAATATAAATTACATATTTTAATCTCCATACTTATGAGTTATTTTTTCAAGATTATTCTAATTTACCTAAAAGGTTTCAGCTTGATCCAATTCTTTTCCCTTTATTTAGTGTCACAAAGATGTGTAGCTTTTTATTAAGCAGTTTGTATGTCCTTATTGTTTTTTAGTGTCCTATGTCATTAGTTTGTAAGATGTCATTTGACAAACTAATAAATGAAATAAGGTACCATTTTTATAAAAAAAAAAAAGAAAAAGAAAACGTATCTTCTAAAATGAAAACTATTAGTATTATGAATCCTAACGTTCTTTGCGAGCTTTTAGTGCGTGATAACCATTAATATCTTTGTTAGCCCAGCGCTAGTGCTAAAGGCAAGACATGCCTAGACCAAGGCCTTGGTTCGAGTCACAATAACAAAACTCTATCAACAAAAACCAGTTAATAAGTTATTAAATGCAATTTGACTACTAAAATTTTGTAAGGAAAACAATTCACATTCAAACTTTTCTAACAACTTTTTATATCTTAAATACTAGTTTGGTCTCAAATTTTTTACACAATTTCAGTTTTCTAGCTTAAGTTTGACTTAAATTATATTTTTAAACTTGGACGGAGGGAGCATATACTTGTAACATCTCCTAATTACCAAAAAAATAAAGGGGATAACTGTTTGGTGTATAAACCGCTTGAATTTGTCAACATCTCCATCTAACGGCTGTTATACCTTGATTAGTAGAGAAAATGAGTGACGAACTGTCGTAAGTAGTAATCTTCTGCTATATATATAAAATTAAAAGACCGAAGACAAGGAGGCAATTGAATAGTTGAATGGTCGTGAAAGGAAAGGGAAGGTCTGGTCTTCCTCTCTTGGGGAATCAGGCAAAAAAGCGAGATCCTAGGCTGGCACAGGCTCAGTTTATTTTGAAACCAAGAGACTTGTCCCTTATGCCCACTCGGTCAACTAGCCCAAAAAGATAAATTTTACTTAACTCCAAGCCAACTAATTGTCACTATTCTCCTTTTCTTTTTGTTTTATCAATCGATTCCCTCTTTCCTAGGCCCTTGAAAAACTCATAACCTAATAAGCTAATTACAAGAGTTGATTATTTTACGAGGTTTTGTAAGCTAGTCTATATATATACTAGCCTTCTATTATATAATTTCACTTCAAGTCGTTTTGAAAGCAAAACACCCTTTCCCCCCATTTAGAAGAGAGAAAGCTTGTACCTTTTGGAATTTTCATGATAAGTGAAAGTTCGAGGAAGTACTCACATAATTTTTCTATTGATGTTTACCCTCAATTATAGTTTATCCTCTCCTCTTTTTATAAACCTCTCAAATGTCCCCTGAGATTTTAACAAACTTATATTTATCCCATATTGTCTCTTTTGAAATTTAAAATCAATGTATTAGTTATGCTTTAGGACCTCAACTCCTAGTTCTCTTTTAAGTTTTTTCCTTAATATATATAAATTGCTTCATCACTTTTTTTTTTTTCAAATGACATAATATATTTATATGTATTGTTCCTTTTAACTTGCCCTATTATTTTTTCTTATAATTCAGTTTTTACTTACTTTTCATTCATTATTTGTATGAACTTTTTTTATACTTTCAATTTTTTAATTACCTCTAACTAATAACTTCATTTTGGTTTTTAAAATTAGTTGTTACTTTCTATCCCCTTAACTTTTTCCAAAACTTGTAATAGTAATTATTAAAGGAAAAATCAAAGAAATGATAAGGATCATTTTATAATAATTTTAAAAAATAAAATAAAATTTACTTTCTGTACATTAATGGAATATTTGGTCATTTTAATTTAATTTTAGTTTTATATGTTTATTGATTGATTAACCATTTTTAAGAAGCTACCATTTAGAAAAATGAATCTTAATTTCCTTAACTAAAAAAGACACTAGAGCTTGAAGTAATGATGATGGCTAGAAGATGGAACACAACAAAAAACGGTGTCATTCATTGAATAGCACTGTCTCTTAAGTGAGAATAATGACAAAAAAGACTTTTCAAAAGAATATAAATGCGAAGGGTTGGTGAATTATAACCAAAATGATAGTAATCTCTTATCAATCTCAATTTCACTCGACATTAAAGATGAAGTCAAAGAATTATGATAAGAAATCATCTAACCACCATGAGAAATTGGTAAATAATCAATAAGCATTTTATTAAAAAAGACATCCTTACAAAACAATTAATTAGTGAATAATATATAAGACTAAAATTACAAGAAAATTACCAATTATGTATTAATTGAAAAAAAAATGATTTTGAAAATTTCATATTATTGTAAATATAAGTCTTATTCATTCTTTGATTTTAGATTTAATATTTATCATAATAATTTTGGAAAATAAATGAGGATGATGCTTGTAAAGCTTCTAAATAAAAAATAAATAAAATTTAAAAATAAAAATGATATCATTTATTAGAAATATTTTAAAAATAAAAAAATATAAAGATAAAAATGAAAAAAATAAAAAATAAAAAATAAATAAAAACATAATCATAAGAAAAAAAATAAATGGAAGATGGTAGGTTGACAGGAACTATCTATATATAAATGTATTATATTATATTATTTGAAAAAGACAGATACTGAAATAATTTATATGTTGAGGAGACAACTTAAACAAAAGCTAAAGTTGGGGTCTCAAAGTGTAATTAATTAATTTATTTTAATATTCAAAAGAGACTTTAGGAGGTAAGTGTAGGTTTCTTAAAATATTAGAATATTTTAAGAGGTTTTTGAAACAGGAGAGATAAAGTATAATTTATAGTAAATATCATAGTGAAAATTGTAATTCACCAAAAAATCAATTGAATTTAATGATCAAACAATAATACCGTTCAAATTCACAGAAATGTTAAAACTTGCCTCTCCTCAAGGGTGGACCTAGAACTTTGTAAAAACGTTACTTTATGTCTTTCATTATACAAACACGAGAGACATTAAGTAGGAGTTGAAAAAAGTGAGGACACTGGACACATGAAATAAGTTATTACCTTTCACTCTCTTTTACGTAAATATAAAATATTCATCAATTTACCTTTATATATACTAATTTTTTTTAGTAGAACCATCATATTTCATTTAAATTTGAAAAGACATGTCACATGCATGGGATATTGGCCGTGATTTTTCAAAGACAGGTAGGATCCTCTATGATAAGAATGGATGAACCTGCCTCATATACTCGTGCCAGTAGTTTCTAGCTAGCTAGGATGAGAAACAACAGCCTGCCTCACATAGCCATTTCATCAGCATATTTTGTTAGCTACTATAAAATGCACCATTGTTTACAGTGCAAATGCTGCCTATTCGTTTCTAAATTATCAGCCTTCGTTGGTTAATATTTTTAAGCATGCAGCAAACTGGCAATGTATTGTATAGAATCCAGGTGCCACACAAGTATTGCACAAAGAACGGTACTTAAAACTATAAATCACTCCTTAGCTGCCCTCATCTCTTTGGCATTACAAGAGAAATACAAAACTTGAACTGAAAAAAAAAAAAATCAAATTTCATTTTCAGCAGTCAATTGGTCATGAAATAGTTTTTAGTGATTGACTAATGATCAATGTTGGTTGCTAATAGGTTGTCGGTCCATCACATTTCAATCATTCGGACACCAGTGACTTAATCGAAAGCCAAAAATCTGATTGATTGACCGAATCAATTGTTTAAATTTTAAATCCATCTTGTAGAGTTTTAGCGATGCTTAAATATTGAAAATATATGCAAGTAATTGATCCTGTATGGTTAGAAATTGTTTAAAGTAAGACACATATATGTGAATGTTGTCTCTTGTGTTATTCGCACTTGAGGTTTGTTGTCTCGAGTGACAAACCTATAATTGTCATGCTGCTATGTCAGCACAACAATAACTTTAATTGCCATATATATGACAAACTTGAGGCGTAAACAAATGTTGACTTACTTTACCATATGACGAAGTTGGGGTAGTGCTTAATTGGGTTGGGGGACATTTTCGGTCTATATATGAAGGAAAAGATGTTATTTAGATATCTATCTAATTACTTACGTAAAAACAATATAAATTTAGTGGAATGAAACAATAATGGGATAAACTGAGGAAAATATTACGACGTACAAGTAGGAAAATGAGAACAAATAATCACACACATAGAAGTAAGAGCCATGAATCGATGGCTCTAGTCTACATCATTAAAACGGCAGCATAAAGCCCGACAGCGACGGAACCAGCAGCAGAATAAACTCGGTTCAAAACAGCTCCGCTTTTGGACGGCGCAGGAGCTTCAGAGGGACTGGACTTGGGAGCTGCAGAAGACTTGTGCTCGAGCGGTGACGGTGCCGACGCAGGAGAAGTATTAACCGCCTTCGCGGCCGGAGGCGGCGCGTGAGCCGTTTTCGAGGGGGAAGGGGAGGGAGACTGTGCGATGGCAAGTCCGATGAAGAGGGCGAGAAGCAGAAACGCTAAGAAAAGGCTAGATTTCTGGGCCATCGTTGTCTCGTCTCGTCTATTGGAAGAGGGAATATAAATAGAGGGAGCTTGAGTCGGGTTGAGTTTGGGGGCGGTTGCTTGTCACGTGGATCTCAATGGCGATCGGACGGTGGATCTGCACGACGACGGAGGGTTTTGCGCTCAGTGCTTAACCACGAAGATATTACAGTTGTGCGTTAATCGTGGCCGTTGTTTCTCTGTTTTTAGAGAATCTCTGCCATTCATGATTTATTAACGGCCCTTTTTTTTTTTTTTTTTGTAACGGTCCGACGTGACCTTGTATTGTTTTTAATTAAACAACTTCAGCAACTCTCTAAAATACACCTCATCATGAGTCATGACACGGTAGATGGTCCATTTATATATATTTATGAAGTTTGAATTTTGGCGTAAACTAGTCTTTTCAATTTCAGTTTCCCTCTTTTCTTACTCTTATTTCAAAAGTTATCCTGGCTCTCTTTGGGTCGCAGACAGAAATCAAATAAGAGGTAGTTTGGTGGCAGTTCGTTTCAGCTAGCCAATTCCTGGTGATCTTATTCCTCATCAAATCAATCTCTCTTAATATTCTTCCTCAAATTGTTCACATGACTGAATCGGCTACTGCATATATGCCTTCAATCATACTGCTCGAAGCACTCCCGTCTCCTTAATCGCGTCCTCGCTCGAGCAAATCGAATTAGGAGGATCCAATCGCAGCCCATGTATTGTTCACACACAAATTCCAGGCCATTGGCCTGTTGAAAATAATAATTTGTAATTTTACTTGTGAAGAAAGCAAATGATCGATGGACAATGGACAGCATGTAGCAAGCTACAGACGTACTGGTAAAGATAAAAATTGTTCAGCCAATATGTAGTTGAAAAACATTAATAGTTGATAATTAAGAAACCAACAATTGGTAAAAGTCAACATTTTCACCCATTGTTGTGGCTACCAATGACTTAAAATTATGAGTTATATTAGATGTACCTTAGTCATCAAGCTATAAATACCCAAACATGTCATTTGAATTTGTATGTGTGTTGCCTCCATGTAAATTGTAAAGAACAGATTTCCTTTATCTCTCCGCTTCTCACAAAACCCTCTCGCCAAATGTCACCAAAACAAAACACTTAAAATTTCTTTAAATTCTTATATTGCACCCAACATGACCAGCTCAAAATCCTCCACTTTTTGAGAAAACTCTCTCATAGCCTTTAATTCCTGTCTTCGTTCATTTTAGTCATTAATTTTTCTCTGTTCTACGGTACCAACAACATTATCTTTTTATTTTTTATTTGATTTTTATTTGTTTATTTATTTAAGTCATGCATCGATTTTTAATCCTTAGCGGCACATAGGATTATAGACTTAGTTAATTATTTAAATTTTTAGTTCATTCTTAGCACAAATCCTAAGGTTACCTAGGCCAATAAATTGCACAAATAGTGCGATCATTCTTAGGGGATTTGGTAAAATCTTAAAACTAAACTTTAGGATTTAAAATTAAAATTTAAAAAAAAAATTAAAAATTTATATTCAAGTAGTTTGATAGGATTCATGATTTAAACAAATAATTAAAATGTTTAGAAGCAACCATAAGCACAAGACATATAAAATCGAACAAGGTAGCAATTTATGGGCGTTGAAGTAATTATCTTTTAATCTACTTGAAGCGGTGGCTTTCCATAATCATATAATGTGGACAAAAAACAACTACATACCGACTTAACCACGTTATAATGCATTGTGGTTAATGAAAACTGAATTGCTAAGTCGCATCAAATTTTATAAAATTTTAATAACGCATTGTTATATCAATTTTTGAGTTTTTGAATAACAAATACTACAGTAAATTTTTGACGGGCCATCACATAATTAAAGATGGACCCTAGGAACTAGTGATTGTTGAACCTTGAACCTGATTTAGGTACCATATACATTTGATTTAGGTACTTCACATGCAAGATTTAAGTAGCTGTTGAACCTGGTTTGCTATCACTTAAGTTTGATTTAGTTACTACTTGCACTTAATTTAAATACCACTTGCACCCAATTTAAGCACCATTTAAATATGATCTTGGTGTTGTGGATATTTGAACACACTACTAAAAAAGGCATTTCTCCGATGGCCTTTTCTAATGATTTTGCATTGGAAATTTAGGTTTTCCAACGACTGACCGCTAGAAAGTAGGTCGTTGACAAATCAAGTGTTAGAAAAAAAAAATTCCAACGGCCTTGTGGTTGGCCGATAGTCTGGCCGTTGGAAAATTTTTCCAAAAAAATTTTAAAGAATACTAAAAATTATATTTTTATGTTTGCAAAAATATATATATATTTTTTATTAAAATCACATTTTATATTTACTGAAAACATATTTTATATATATATAAATCATATTCTATATTTTATATTTACAAAAAATTATATTTACTAAAATTATAATTACTAAGATTATATTAGCACAAAAAATTATATTATTCAAGAATAAGTTACTAAAATTGTATTTTATATTTTCCTAAAATTAACAAAAATGTACTAAAAATTTAAAAATAAGTAAAAATTATTAAAAATTAAAAAATTTACCAAAAATTAAAAATTACTAAAAATCAAAACCAAATCAACAATCAAACATGATTTCAAAATAAAGAAAAATTTTCAAACACAGTGGGCACAATAGGATTCATCAGATTGAGCATTCGACAACCAAGAAAAAAAAATTAGATTAAGCATCCAACTACCAAGAAAAAAAATCAGATCGAGCATTCAAATGGCGAGGAATAGTAATCGACGACAAATGACAGAGGCAAGGAGAACAAAAACAACCGGATCTACAAGATTAAGCATGTAATAAAAAAATGACGAAGAAACGATCTACAAAACCAAACTCACATCATTGGCGATGAGCTAGGAGATTGAGGTAAGGCGAAGGAAGGGTGACAGAGAAGAGATTACGACAAAGAAACAACGGATAAGGAAGGACGGAAGGAGGATGGAGATGTGAACGGTGGAGGGAAATGTGAATAGTGGCAGAATGGTGAGAGAATTGAGCAAGGCTAGGGCGAGAGAGGCGAGGGTGACAAAAGTTAGAGAGGTGAGAGAGTTGGCTGAGAGCTTAGAGAGATGGTGTGGGCAGCGGGTATAAAGGATGAGAGGGAAGGCTAGGGCATGATGTATACACACTCACTAACACACAAACACACACACACACACACATGCTGGGTTATGGTATGTATACATGGGCTAGGGTTAGTTGGTTTTGAGCCCAAATTTAATAAAAAAAAGGTACGTCCAAATCTAATAGAATAAGGAGGCCGGCCTAAATCCAATATAAATACTACTTTACTTTCTAAAATTGTAAAATAAATATAATAAATATTGTGTGTGTGTGTGTGTGTGTTATAAAATATCAATATAATATAAATATACATATTATTATTTTTTTATTTATAATAAAATATAAATATACTATTATTATTATTATTATTATTATTAAAATATTTCAAAATACTATTTTAAATTTCTAAAATTGTAAAATAAATATGATAAGTATTTTATATACGATATATATAAATATATACATACATAAACATATTACAAAAATATAAATATATATACATTATATAAATATTTATAAATATATTAATGTGAATACATATATAAATATAAATATCAATATAATATACATACACATATTATATTATTTTTATCTCTAATATATATATATATATACGTATGTATGTATGTATGTATTTATTATTATTATTATTATTATTATTATTATTATAACAAAATATTTTCAAAATATTACTTTATTTTCAAAAATTTTAAATTTTATCGGTTCAATATCACCCTTTTCCAACAGTCTTTGCATTGAAAATTTCCAACTTGAGAGTTTCCAACAACAATTGCATTGAAAATTTTCAACGGTTTTCGCATTGGAAATTATGAAATGTCCAACGGTTCAATTTGTTGGAAATTTCCAACTGTCAAATTGATAGAAAATGTGATCTTCAAAATTTCCAACAGATAGGCTATTGGAAATTTGGCTCCCATTTTCCAATGGCTTATCGCGTTGGAAATTAATCCATGTTTTTTTAGTAGTGACATATACTAATTGTGTACTTGCAAATTGAGAAAAATTTTGTATATAGTCTCATAATATGCCATAAATTACTACATTGTGTGAAGATCATAAAATCTTTTTTACTTCTCTTATTATATGTAGTATATTTTTGAATTTTTAAATTGCCTCATAACTACAGCTCATTACTTATGCAATTGCACTTGGCTTGATTATCATTTTTATACTTCTAATTTACTTTAATTTTTTGAAAAATAATTTATCATTTTTTTCCTTTTCTTTTTTGTTACTTACTTTGATTTTTATCCCGCAAACTTATATAAAACTACCGTGCTTATTAATCTGTGAATAAGAAAGTATGCGGAGCACCTTCGTAGCCTTTTTCAACAGCAAAACACAAGTATAATTTGAAAAACATTAATAAAAAATTTCAATCTTGATACTGTGATTTTTTCACTTCTTCAGCTCTTCTACTCCTCCTCACTGAACAACGTTATACTTCATTCTACAAGTTCATCTGTTCATGTTTTTGGGCCTTCCAACAAAAAAGAAACTTATAAAGCAGATAAATGATATATATTTTTTTTAATTTATAAAAAATGGGATGTGTAGATTTCAAATCATTTACATGAAAAAAATACAAATTCAGTTAATTATTAGATAAATTCATTTTTCTATTTTCATGATTGATGCTCTGACAAAGTTTATCACTTTTAATATATATTTCAATGTTAAACATGTTAAATATGCAAATATTACATCATTTTTTTTTAATTTCGTTAATTTGGTCTCTTCAATTCAATTCATTATAGTACGACAAATACACCTTTTCTTAAAACCATCGGCTATTGGAATAATCTTAAAACAAATCACAGACCTATAAAAATATTACTTTACCCATTTTATAAAAACTGATTCTTTTATTATTCATAAAAATTAATTTATAATTTTATTTCTTTTAAAATATATTATAAAAATATGAATGTTTTATATTGAAATGAAACTTTAAAAATTATAGGTTTTAAATTTCATTTTTAAGAATTTTTCTAATATGTATTAATATGAATATGTTCAAGTCAAATTTCAGTAAAAAAATGTAAAATGATCAATTAATGTGAAACCAGGAGTACGAATATAACCGGCAGAGGGATTGTCAAAGTAACATTCATATTAGGATTTAAATTCAAAATGTTTAAGAATCCAAAAAAGGACCAAATAATTTGATTTATTAAAAAATTTTCCAACACAAATTTGTTGATTGAAAATATCTCAAAAAAGTGCCGTTAGTTACTTGCCGCCTCTAGTCGGTTATCTTAACCAATCGCCCCCTTATATACTCTTCCTCCTTTTGAAACCCTAAACGAACGCCGCCGTTATTTGTATTCTTCTCTCGCAGAACAATTCATAGAATTCGGATCAGAAGGTCGACAGCGGGGTGAATTCAAAGTTTCAAGCGATCATAAAAAAATCCGTGGTCTTTTCTCTATTTTTTGATTTTTCGTTGGTTGCGGTCTATTGCTTTGACGGTTTCCTTGCGTGAAAGTTTGTTTTGTTGTGTCCAAACGCCTCCGGTAGGAAACGCAAAAGGGGCGCCGATCCCTGCATTCCGGTAATTGGATATTGTTGATTCGCCTGTTTTGCTTACTGAGTGTTTATTTTGTTACGTTTGATCGTGTTCGATTGGAAACACAAATTGGATTTCGACCCCCGTTGTGATAATTATAGATTGCTGCTTCGCCTTATTGTTTCCAGGAAAGTTTGTTCTATTACGTCCCATTGTGTCCGATTGGAAACCCAATAGCGGAACTGGAACTGCTTTCTTTGGTAATTGTAGATCTACTTTTCTTTTGGTGCTTCGGACTGTTTGGTAACAGTGCCCCTGTTTGGTAACACAATTCCTAGTAGCAAGGCTACTGGTCACACATAAATGTGATTCCTAGTAGTGACGAGGCTTAAGGCTACTGGTTGTGTGTAGAACACAATTCCTTATAGCAAGACTACTGGTTACACATATATGTGATTCCTAGTAGTGTCTCTGTTTTAGCGAGGCTTAAGGCTACTGGTTGTGTGTAGGACACAATTCTTAGTAGCAAGGCTACTAGTCACACATAAATGTGATTCCTAGCAGTGTCCCTGTATGTGCGAGGCTTTAGGCTACTGGTTGTGTATAGGAGGGCACAATTCCTAGTAGCGAGACTACTGGTCACACATAAATGTGATTCCTAGTAGTGTCCTTGTCTGGGTGAGGCATTAGGCTACTGGTTGTGTATAGGAGGATACAATTCCTAGTAGTAAGACTACTGGTCACACATAAATGTGATTCCTAGTAGTGTCCCTGTTTGGGCGAGGCTTTGGGCTACTGGTTGTGTATAGGAGGACACAATTCGTAGCAGCAAGGCTACTGGTCACACATAAATGTGATTCCTAGTAGTGACGAGGCTTAAGGCTACTGGTTGTGTATGGAACACAATTACTTGTAGCAAGACTACTGGTCACACATATATGTGATTCCTCGTAGTGTCTCTGTTTTAGCGAGGCTTAAGGCTACTGGTTGTGTGTAGGACACAATTCCTAGTAGCAAGGCTACTGGTCACACTTAAATATGATTCCTAGTAGTGTCCCTGTATGTGCGAGGCTTTAGGCTACTGGTTGTGTACAGGAGGGCACAATTCCTAGTAGCAAGACTGTTGGTCGCACATAACTGTGATTCCTAGTAGTGTCCCTATTTGGGTGAGGCATTAGGCTAATGGTTGTGTATAGGAGGACACAATTACTAATAGTAAGACTACTAGTCACACATAAATGTGATTCCCAGTAGTGTCCCTGTTAGGGCGAGGCTTTGGGCTACTGGTTGTGTATAGGAGGACAAAATTCGTAGCAGCAAGGCTACTGGTCACCTATAAACGTGATTCCAGTAGTGCACCTATAGCTATACTAGTTGTGTGAATTTCTAGTAGCAAGGCTTCACACATAAATGCGATTCCTAGTAATGTTCCTATTTGCAACCGGTTGCATGTTGGAGGAAACTGCTTTAGGCAGGTCAGATGTCAACATGGTTCCAAATAGCAGTGTCTCAATTTGAATAAGGCTTAGTGCATCAGATTACCACCGATCATGCGGAAATGTGATTTCCGGCATTACTATCCCTGAATGAATGAGGCTTTGAGACCATTGGTCGTTTGCAGTCCATAGTTCCTGCTAACATTGAACACTGGAACAAGGCTAATAGTCACATAATGCGAATATTAGTACCAGTGTCCAGGTTTCTATGTGGCTCAAGGCTTGTATGTATGAATGCAGTTCCTTTTAGTGATTACTGCACTCTGCTTTTTACAAGGCTGCTAGTCAAATATTGATATGATTCTTGGTGGTAACATGCCTGTTTAAATAAAGCTTCAGGCCTAATGTTTGTGTCCAGAACAAAGTGCCTAATAGTGCTATTTGCACAGTTTATCACAACACTAAGAAAGTAAATTCGGTTTTCAGGTACATCCCTTTGAGTGCCCCTAATTGATGGCTTTAAGACTGCTCGTGATTCACATAACATAATTCTTGGTACTATCTAGTGCTTCCACTTGAACACTGAACAAGGCTTAATAGTCACACGTCAATGTGAGCACTATTACCAGTGCCCCGTTTTAGTATCGCTTAAGGCTACCATATGGATGCAGTTTCTTATAGTGATTGGTGATTGCCTTGAGATAAAGCTACCAACATATTGATGCAATTCCTTTTGAGTAATGCTTCATGTCACTATCAATGTATGCTGGTAGTAATTGAGACCCACCTCAGCTATCTGGTAAAGGGTATGGGTGATTTGCTGTTCGCATTTTTGCTACTGATGATATGCGCAATTTGGAGCAGTACTTACTTAATTTCGACATGCTTGCATTAATATCATTATGATTACATGGTACATATGAGGATTTTTTGTAGCTTGTTTGTTGCTTGCCATTTACGCTATTTTCAATCTAAGGGAGCAAAAGAGACTCATGATAGATGATTTTCACTTCAAGTATGGGGTACCCATTGGTTATACTTGAAAGGATAAGATAGTATTCACAGTGTTTGTTTTGCTAATACGCTATTAGTGATGTAAGAAAAAAATTTGGTCCCTCCCATGGATGGCATGCTGTAGATGCAATTCCTGGAGCAGGCTATCATAAAGTGTGATTGGATACTACCATCAAGTAGTTTTCTTTCCATTGTTGATAGTCATTATGGCTCCTAATTGTTGTTGGGAAACAAGAAGAAGCTACTACAGAAAAGCTAAAGTTCAGTTACCTGTATTCTAATTTGAGTTTTTGACACAAAGTTGCTTAATGTGACAAAGTACTTGCTTGTAGGCATATATATTTTCAGAAGAAAACGTCCTTATCTTGATTGGGAAGGCATGATTCTTTTGAGAGATTCCTGTTGCATGTTTGCTCCTATATAATTTCTTGCAACAATATTTTTCTTCTTATAGAAAAGAAGAGGAGCTCAATTAGAGTCTTCACAGGAAAAGGAAAGGAGAATGTAATAGTCCTTCAGATTCGATTCAGAGGTACATGTCCTTCAATAACAGAATTCATCAAAACTCTCTTCTGCTTGTCTTAATCTAAATTATTGTCACGGTATTGTAATCAATTTGATCTGAGTTATATCACTTTAATGGGGAAAGGTTTTTTCTCGGCGTTTATGTTTATAGGGTTATTTTGATCATCGTAAGCAGAAACTATTGGTATAGAGCCAAAGGATGGAAAAAAGTGAAGAATTTTCTCTGTACCTCCAACAGAATGTTGTTTTTTTGACTATTATGTTGACTGAAATGACCTAAGTCAGAGTTGATGGTCCAAAAAGCCAATGGCAGAGATTTTATAGTGACTTCTTGAGGGTACACTACAGATGACCAATATACAAAAGTCCAAGGTAATGTTTAAATAGACAGATTGGTGCAAGCCCAAATGATTTGCTATGATATATAGTTTTCTTGCGTATTTTGAATCTGAATTGCATAGCTTCAGGCAACCTTATCTGGTGATGACTATAGGGTTGAGGCTTCTTAGTAGCACCTTCATCTCTATTTGTTCCTGTAACCAAAAACATGTTTTCTATATTATCACAACTTCAAGCTTAACTAGTAATTTGAGGATAAGGGCATGCTTTGGTGGCATAGAATAAAATTCCATGATAATTCTTATCCTCTAGCATTCTATATGCTAGAACTTTGTTTATATGCTTTAATCTATCTCTAAATGGGAAGTACTGGTTTTTGTGGTGAACTTCTTCTAGAATCACTAACTTCAAATATGCAGTTAAGAGCTCAAATGGTAATCTAATCAAAACATCACATTTTTTATCTATCTATAACAACTTTGAATACTAGATTCTACAGTTAAACATGACACATGAGTAAAACATCCTTGACCACTATTCAGGTTTGACATGCAAACATTTAACTAATTCATCTCCATTTGGCATACTATGTCAACTGAACAGATCATATAACAGACCAAATCTAGAAACAAAAACAGACAACTTCAGTTACACTTGAGACTTAGGCATAAGGCAAGTATGCAAAGCTTTTCAAGGAGAAAAATTAGGCTGGATATCAGCAGCTTGATGCAAAAATTGATGGACTAGTACAACCTCTGTATCTCGTGCCCTCTAAAAAATAATCAAAGGACTAGTGTATTTTGATAAGGATCAGTTTGAGAGTTAGTCTAAAAGTGAGGTGGTTACATGCATAAGCGGATCCTTTTGTAGCCCTTTGGGCAACAGAAACTTTATGAAGTTAGTGTAGCTTCCACTAGCCACGCTTCTATAGTTTTGACTATTGAGTCTTCTAATTCCTAATTCTTGCTAGATAATATACTCACCTTCAACTGAGCTTCAAAAAGCATATGTAGAATTAAGCAGCTTATAACTTCCTGAATTTAGGCAGTATTGGTTTGGACTCTGCAAAAACAGGATTGCAAGGGTGTCACTTTTAAAGTAAGTGTGCTAAGTAACTTAAACTTTTCTACATATTGTTTACATCCATGTCTTCGTCCTGCAATATACCAATAGTTACTGTTTCTCGAAAGTAAATTGTTTGTCGCATATTTTGTAGCTAAACTAAATGTTCTCCCATTTATGTTCTTACAGTCTTCTTCTTTGCCTTGTGATGTCTATATTTTTTATCTAATGGGTTTAATTTTAGAAAGCCTAACTATTTGCAAATATAACTTTACCGTTTATTTCTGTTGTCACTGCAATACCTTTTTTCTTGGTAGTTAAGAATACATGAATTTACCAAGCTGGTCATGGTCTCCAAAACTCCTACTTTGCCAGCATTATTCTTCATGTATTTACTGAGAACTACAACCACTTGTCAAACATGATACAAATTAATACCTCTTTCTAACTAGGTTTGTGGATCATATAATCATGACGATTAATTAGAAAACCATATTAAATCAAACATTTCAGAATCTCCACAACCAGTACTTAGCAATACTGTGTACAAAAACACACATATAATTTGTAGCTTGATCTTCGGCAGCTGCCTCCTCGTATACTAACCTCTTCAATTCGCTTGGTAGCTTTCCACACACACAGTTAATCCCAAATCACAACACTTTTAGGTAATTTGTGTCTTAGCACACTTGAAAAGAACCTGATAACACTTTATTACTCTGACAAGCAAGGATATACTTGGCACAAAATCGGTAGCTTTTACTTTTAAACCTGCAAATCACCTGAAATCATTCTACCCTTGAATGTTTTGTGAACATCAGAACCGGAGGCACGCACACACGTGATACATGAATCTCATTTAGGTTCCAAAACACATATAGTGTGGACTTCTCTGCAAAAGTATCATGTAAGATCTTCTTGCTGTTACTACAGCAGCTGGTGCAAAAAGCCACAAGTTTTGTATAATGCAGGTATTGCTTCTTAGTTCCTACTTCAACATTTCATTGAGACAGGAAGTTTTTCTGAACTCAATCAGGGCACGTGCGAAGCATTCTTCTGTTTAAGGTAACAAGTTTATTTTCAAGTCTTAATTTCTATGGTGAGAAAGCTTTTAACACCTTCTTGGGTGCAACTTATATTCTTCTAAGGCACACGTAAATTAGATAAACCCTAATGTCTGTAAGGAAAAATATGCGGAAAGACCTCTCCTGCATCACTAACCAATTAATGTAAAAAGCATATTTAAAAGAAATTATAACGTATATTTATCTGAACTTTAACATAGACTGTTATCAATTCCAACAATATCACCACTATAATTTTGATTAAATTATTAGAAATAATATTTTCTTGCTTGAATTTATTTGGTCGTCGTTTCATTAATAGTAGAACTAGGGACTTTTTCCTCTAAAGCTTTGACAATCAAATCAATGTTTGAGTTGCTATAATGAAGATAATATTTAAGTAGATTAGTAGTTTACCACAAGTTTATTCACTTCTTCATTCATCACTATTTTTCCTTCTTTTATTCCTTCTAGTTTTTATATGAGCGAAAAATTCGATTATTGTTTCAACTAGCGGACTTGTGTGATTAATTATTTAAATACACATCATACAGCTGCGAGTCCTGCGACCTCAGACGGGGATGAAAAAAATTTCGTAAAGCTCTGTGGGAAAAATTCATAGTGGGTCCCTAACCTTTGCTTTTGGTTCCATGTTAGTCCCTAATGTCACAATCATTCCATTGCCATCCTAAGCCTTTAGAAAATGTTTCATTTTCATTGTTGGAAGCAGAGGTTGTTACCTTAGATGGAAAGAACATTTTTACTCAAAAAACACACATTTTCTTCATAACCTTGTTTTCGTTGCGCTAACTGAATCCCATTCTTTTCCACTTACATTCTTGTCTTAATTACTTTGGGCACCATTGCATTAAGCAGAGCCGCTACCCTATAGCCAACTCTAGCATGACCGGCTTCAAATTAACGTCCGTTATGCTTCCCTTGGTGTCCTAAAAGCAGCCAAAACAATAAAGAGACAATGGGCTTTTACTACAAGGGAACAAAGCATTTAAAACGGGAAAAAATATAGGAAAATCGTAGGAAATGTCTATTTCCTAAAACTAAAATCGTTGGATAAAACTGTAGGAAAAAGTAGTGTCGGAAATAAAAATCGTCAGATAAGTGTAAAATTGTGCCACGCTTTTGTGATGTCTGTGGACCCTAGCTTATCCAACGGTTTTGTGACTTTACTTGTCCTACGCTTTTGTGACTTTCAATGTATTGCGCTTTTGTGACAATTTTATGTCCTACGGTTTTGTGACATAATTCTCCTACGCTTTTTAACTAAACTATATCCTACAGTTTTCTGACATAAACGTTTTGTTCCTACGATTTTGTGGCAAGTTAAAGATTTTAGTGAATTAATTTATATACAAATTAAAAACATATTATCTAGCATTATATATATATATATATATATATATATATATATATTATTATTTATATTATTATTATTATAATATAAAAAGTGATCAAAGTAGTCAATAATTCACTATACATAAAAGTAATCAAATTTTACAGGAAAAGTCAACTACAAATAACTAAAGGTCTGATATAATATCAATGGGATGCAGTGCCGGGCTGATCATCGCCATCTTGCTGGCTACGATCGTCGTCATGATGCTGAGTGGAGGATCCAGTCCGTAGATCATCTGAGAGAGCTGATGCAGGTAAAATCCCTTGTTGAATCAACCTGTTAAGCATGACTAGGGGTGAAAGTTCGGGTTGTAGGGTCGGGTTCGGGTTGAAACCTGACTTTTTTAAACTATCACTAACCCGATTAACCCTAACCTTAACCTGACCATATTTTGTTGATAACCCAAACCGACCTTAACCCGATTAGGGTCGGGTTGACCCGAAACGTTCAGACTTCTCTGGTCCGTCTTCTCTGGGTCGGTCGTGGTCGCGTCGATGGTGGTTTGGTCGACTGATCAACGACTCAGCAGTATGGAGACCGTACCCGTACATGGCGACGAGGAGAGGGACCGACAAAGATGAAAATCTTTCCGGCTACGAAGGCGGACTGAAGATTGGAGTGGAGAGTGATTGAGTCTGAGACTCTGAGTGAGGAAGAGAGGAGGGACGACTAGCCGAAGGACTGAGGGAGGGTCAACTGGAGTGGTCGCCGTTATGCTTCTACAGCTGCCGCCTCACGAGTCACGCCTGCCGCTTGCTGCCGGATTAAGCAATTGACATTTGATAGGAAATAGGATAGCAATAGGATTAGGAATTTAGGGATTGCCGGATTGGTGGCTGGACGAATTGGATTGGGCCCCAATCATTGGGAACTTGAGACTTGGGCAGTTGGGCTGGCTGCAGCTTACTGCCTTGCGTTTAAATTACTAATGGGCTAAAAGCCTAAAACGGCCTAATAAGCTTAACTAAAGTACAAAATAGGGTCAGGTCGGATTTTTTTGGGTCAATCCGACCCAAACCGATTTCTTCAGTTCCGAGCACGAATCGGATCTGGTCAACCCGAATTCACATTTTTTCTTTCCTCTAACCTGACCCGAACCCTATAATTAGGGTCGGGTTCAGGTTTAGGGTCACGGCCTACACCCCTAAGCATGACGCTTATTGCAGTGTCAGTCTCTCGTTGGACCTGAGTGCGAACCTCTGCCTGTAACTAGGTAAAATCATTCCGTAGCTGGGTGTTCTTAGCCTTTAGCTGAGCAATCTTAGCCGAATTAACACGTGGAGCCTAAAATTTTTTTATAAGTATCAATTAGCAATGTAAAAATGATAAGAATAACTAATTAAGTTAATTAGAAATGAAAAATACCCGATTTGGTCCAAAAGTGTGAGGATGCGAGTCGGAGCAGAACACCCGGTAGTCGGCCTTTTTTTGGTGGGTCTCGTACCTCGCTCTATACCTCTGCATTGAACTGCGGGCGATCATCCGGATTCTGGTATTTTTGTTGAATCCGCTGGACATATCCATCCTACAAGAAAAAGAAATTAGAGTTAGTAAGACAGTTAATATGTTTTTAAAACATTGTTAGTAGTGGTAAATGAACATTTATTACCTGCAGCTGCTGTGAAATCGGATCAATGGGCTGACCGGTCTTCTTGCGTCTATGAGTATGAGACCACCACTCATCAAATGATGGCTCAACTCCATCTCGGGCTTTTGTCTGCACAATTTTAGATATCATTAAAAATTTAAGTAATTAATAAATCATATAAAAAATTATAATGTATGGAAGGGAGAAGTTGGTACCATACGATCCCAGTGCATCTCGCCTGGGATTGAGCCCATCGTGTGCTTCGGAACAAGGCCTGAGCTATCCGCTATGTGCTTGGCATGGGAACCAACCTCCGATAGCTTCTTCCATCTCTCCTGCTCCCACTGGTCACACAACTGGTTCCATACCTGCTGACTGTAGCAGGATGGAACATGTGGCCGCAGTAAATTGTAGTCAGGGTTGGCGAAGAAGTTGGGGATCTTCTGAATCGCAACGGACCTCCAATGATAGACGCGGTTTCGCACGGACCGCGAACAGTAGTCGAACACAATCCGGCGGATGTGGCCGAAGTCTCTGGGGTCCCATCTATAGTAGTTCTGCAATATCAAAAGAGAGAAAAAAATATGAATTAGTCCATATACAAACTATTATTTAAAAATTTACAGAAACTAATTACCTCTAACTTGGTGACGTGCTCCTCTCGTGCAGCTTGAGATGCATGTGACCAAGCTATACAACTTTCGTCCCACAACCTCACATGAATGGAGGCTACGGTGGAACGAACGGACTAATCAGTGAGTAAGCTGTAACAAATTTAAATTATAGTAAGATATATATATAAAGTGATGTAATTAAAAACAACGTATAATTATATCAACAATTAAATTTGTAGGAGTCAGTAACACTTACTCTCGAGGGACGATCATCAGACGGTCCTGCGGAGGTGGAGGTGGTGGTAAGTCAACTACCTGCAGGCCTCGCCCTCTAGGGAGTGGGACGCCATCAGCTGGCTGCGTGTCATGTGCGACGGCTGGGCCGCCATCATCTGGCTGCTACTGCTGCTGAGGCGGCTACTGCTGTTGATGCTGAGTCGGGTGTAGGCCAGGTAGATGAGTGGCTATACCAATCTCGTCTGGATCAAGAAATGAATTAGGATCGAGGTCCCATGTGGGCTACCCGATCCTTGTATACTGGTAGTGAGATGACTCGGATATTCCGCTCATATCCAGGTAATAGGCATCGGGCTTGGTGTCTCAAAACTGATGAAATGCGGAGCTCGATGTGCCAAATGTCTGGGGCACATAAGGTTTAGGCACCGGAGTATATGGCACCTGGGTCTATGGCTGGGTCTGTGCCACCGGGGTCTGAGCCTGGGTATGTGGCAGCAGGGTCTCTGGCACCTGGGTCTGAGTCTGAGTCTGAGTCTGTGACACCTGTGTAGGTGTCACAGTAGGCGGTCGTGGACCCCGACTGCGTCGCGGGTCATGTAAGTCCTTAGCCGGGCCTTTGCCCGAGCCTGACTGTCTGGGGCGAACCATCCTAAAATTAAAGTGTAACATGTTTTTAATTTTTTTAATTATTGCAAAACCATTTATTACATAAATATTTAATACTAAATTACCATTACATCACAGTCTTTTATTTATAAATGACCATTACTACACTAACATTTACTTATTAAATTTCATTATTGCAGTAAAATCATTAATTTTTAAATTGCCATTATTTCAATACCATTTGTGCAGTAACAATTTTTATAAATTACCAATTATTTGACTAATACTTATTTATAAATTACAATTATTAAACTAGCATTAACTGATTACACTAACATTATTGAAGTAACATTATTGTAAAACTAACTTTAACTGATTACATTAAGATTATTGAAGTAACAATAATATTACACTAACATTATTGACGTAACAGTTTTTTACAACTGCCCACATACATATTACATGCTTTTGTATAAATATAACTTACCATTATTACACTAAAAATTATTTATAACTAACCACATACATATTACTAACAACATATATAAAATTACTTAAGACATATAATATGAAAATTGGCATTAAAAAATTTAACATGCAATACATGCATTATGTAAACAACCACTATAATACCAAACATTAATTATATAAGAAAAAACTGCTAAAAAAATTAAAAATACCTGGTAGAAGGATCTCTGGAGGGGAGTTTGGGAGAGGGTTTGGAAGAGAGAAGTGTCACAGAAGAGAGGGAGATGAGTGGTGAGGAACTAGAAACTCCCACAAATTTAAAAGGAAGATGCAGTAGTTAGGCTTCCTAATAGTCCTACGATTTTCTTGCACTTTTTAAAATTGTATGAAAATCGTAGCAAATTTACCTACAGTTTTGTTACAAAAATTAAAAGGTGTCTCAAAAGCGTAGGAAATGAAAAATTTAAGCATCCCGCCTTTAATTGGCTTCCCGCTTTTGGGTCCGACGGTTTTCTGACTTATTATCCTACGGTTTTCCTACAAAAATTAAAATTGTATGAAAACCATAGCAAATTTTCCTACTTAATTGTTACAAAAATTAAAAAGACGTCTCAAAAGCGTAGGAAATGAAAAATTTAAGCATCCCGCCATTAATTGTCCTCCATCTTTCTGTTTCGTTTTTTAAAACACTGTTAAAACCGTCGTCTGACACACTTTTTCTACATGGTTTTCCTACTTATTTTTAATATTAACTCAAAACCGTCGGACAGCGCACTACCCTAGGTGATATAGTCCTACATCTTTCCTACGATTTTTTAAAAAGTGTTAAAACTGTCGGTTCGCTTATACACTTTTCCTACGTGTTTTTAATATAACTCAAATTTACCCTATATTAACTGTTAAAACCGTCAGACAGCATCATTTTTGTATATATATATATATATATATTTATAATGTGTATGAACTAATTACTATGTTTGGAAGTTTAATTGGTTCACCTTTTTTAGTTGAAGAATAAATGAAAATATTTATATTCTATAATTTAAATTTATGGATTTAATGTATATGGTTAGATTGAATTTTCAAAATTTACTAACATTATTATCATTTTTTTTAATATCATGCAATAATTTTTTGTTCCAAAAAAAATTGATATATTCATTTCAACGTAGGTAACTATATATGTGATGCATGATTAAATTTAAGAAATTTAATATCTTTTTAGTTGAAAACGCACATGCATTCAAAGTTATATTACACCTTCAAATAAAACATACTGATGTTTTTAACAATTACACATAATCAAACATCCTCAGCTTCATCTGACTTTAAAGTAACAAACGATGTGTCATCATCTGATGTATCTCCATCGGCTTTTGTGCCATCAATATTTTGATCCATGTCTTGCACGATTTCAGGATAACACGTGAAATCGACAAGTATGTTAATCTCATCGAGGGTAGTGCCATCAGTTGTTACCATGGGTACTTCACTTGAAATCGCTTCTTAGAATGGCTCATCTGTGGTTTCGTCCACACGTGTTTGCTCATCTAACATTTCTTCATTATCCTCAGACCCAGACCAATCACTAACATTATTTGATGCACAATCGATGAAAGCTCGTGGCTTCGTCTTAACAATCGCCCACCATTGATGAAGAGTTTTGTTAGGGTACTCATAATAGTAAACTTGTTAATCCTGTGATGCAAAGATAAATGGCTCAGGTGGTGATAATTTTGACTTCCATTTAATGTCAACACCGGTATATGCGCAACTTTGAACACCACATGTCGGATCAAACCAAGTACATTTGAACGGTGTCATGCATTCATAGCCACTCCCGTGGTACTTAATGCGTATAATCTCTTCAATAAGGCCATAAAAATCATACATACTTGATTCCCATGTCTCACTCTTCATGCAAACACCATAATTCTGTGTCGTTTGTGTCTTTGTCGTACAATCGTGTGTGGAAACGAAAACCATTCACAATACATCCATTGTATGAACTGTCAACTCAAATAGGACCACGGGCTAATTGCACAATACGATGATCTAATTTATCCTTGAAACGGTTCACCTGAAAATAGATAGTTAATATAATAACATAACTGCACATTAAATACAAACAGAACACATTTACGTACATAAAAATTATCACGCCATGATACTTATATATGATGAGAATCATTGGGTGAAATGTTCATCTCGATAACTTTGTAATTGACTTTCATTGAATTGGAGAAATTTTGTTGATATATAAGAGTCAAAGTGCCTGAAATGATAAGTAGTCAATAATGTTTTAAGACAATCTGATTGAAACAAAAACACTAATACTTGTTTACATATATAGCACCTGACAATCGGTATAATCTCATTATAATTGCGCAAAGTGTAGATGTGCATTTGATGTCTCTCAATGAGATCGAGCAAGCGTTGTCGCCTGCGATTAGGTATATTACGACATCTTGTATTGAAGATAGATAACAATTGACCCTCAACATGAGCACAAGTAAATCAATGTTATCATTTCGTGGCACTCTGTTTAACCGTGTAGAAATATTTAATTCAAAGTAGTGGCTACAGAATGTAGACATTTCCTGCACCAAGTATGCTTCTACAATTGAACCTTCAATTGCAACTTTATTTATGGCCTTTCGCTTCAATGACCGCATTAGTCTGCCAAGTTAAAAAAAAATAACAATTAATGACATATAATATCCAAAATTTATTGACATATAATATATGAAAATTATTAACATAAATATGAATGCAAACCCAAAAATTACCTTTCAAATGGATACATCCATCGAAATTGAACTAGACCACACAACTTTGCCTGATGAGGGAGGTAGATGACAAGATGTTTCATCGAATAAAAAAAGGCAGGAAGGAATATCGTTTCTAGCTTACATATGGTAACCACTATATTCTACTCCAACTGTTATATGTCATCAAATCGAATCTTACTTGTGCATAATGTTCTGAAAAATGAACAAAACTAAAAAATCGTCTCCCATGTAAGACCTGACATGTACCCACGTAATGCAATAGGAAGCAACCTCTATATTAACATATGACAATCGTAGTTCTTGAAGTTATAGAATGTTCCGTCACTCAAGTTAATTGTACGGCCCAAGTTTGAGGCATACCCATCAGGCATCTTTATCGTTCTCAACCATAGAGTAACTTCTCTTATATGTTCTCGACTCAACGTATAAAATGATTTTGGTTTCACACAGTGCCCCCTAATATTTCGTAAATATAGTTCACACCGCATGTTTTTTAACTTCTCTAGCGAAAGGCAAGATTTTGAGTTATCTTTTATTTTCCCCTGTATATCAATAACAATATTAAAAATATTCTAAAAACAATTTTTTTCAATATGCATGACGTCCAAATTATGGCGACTTAGCAAATACTTCCAGTATGGTAACTCCCAGAATATACATTGCTTTAACCAATTATGTCACTCTCCAAACCCCGCAACTCGGTGTTTATCATTTGAATAGCCAAATAGAGGAAAATAATACCCAACCAACATATTATGAATTTCCTCACCTGACTTATATGGACTAACGACAGCACTAACCTTCTTCCTTGGGATAAACGATGTTACATTCGAATGAAATGTGTGATTATGCGGTAAAAAAACCCTATGACAATCAAACCAACATGGCTTTCTGCATTTTTTCAACATAAATGTGTCAATTTCATTCATGCAATATGGGCACGCAAACTTACCATGGGTATTCCAACCTGAAAGGTTTCCTAGTGCAGGAAAATCATTAATTGTCTATAATAAACATGCCTTCATAACAAAATTCTATTGTCGATAACTGTCCCATGTAACAACCATTTCCGACCACAAAGTTTTGAGCTCCTCAATCAATGGTCGTAAAACTATATCAATGTTGCATCCTGGCACTCTAGGACCAAGAATTAAAAGAGTCATAAAGATGAAGGGTTCTTTCATACACAGTTCTGATGAAAGATTGTAAACAACTATAAAGATTGGTCATATCGTGTATGTTCCACCAATAACATTATTCGGTTTAAATCCATCGGTACACAATCCGAGTCTAACATTTTTTATTTCATCAGCAAATGATAGAAATATTTGATTTACGTGACTCCACGCTTCAGACTAACATGGATGACCCATACTTCCATCATTGCATGATTTATTATAAGCATGTCAAGTTATGTGAGTCGATATTTTTGAAGACATGTACAAGCGCCTCAACCTGCTGGTTAATGGTAGATACCGTAACAATTTATTAGGAATCAACATCTTTTCCTCTAGATGTTACTCTTTCTTTATATCTACTGCTCCTACATTCACGACAATGTGTTAATTTCTTATCTTCCCGATAGAATAGCATACAGTTATTCTCACAAGCATGAATTTTTATATGGAAACCCAAGTCCTTTTGTAAGTTGTTTCGCATCATATAGGGTGTATGGGAGTTTATTATTGGGTCATTGTAGACAATCGTGTATGTTTAGTGCACCTATCCCACAACGGTGTATTTGCATCATCGAACAAATTATAAAATTGTTGTGCAGTCGGATTAGGTAACCCTTCCCTCATTTCAGACACATTAAACATATTTTCTTTATTATCACTGTCATTATCAGCTTTCTCGACATCAGCATCGATAAACTCTTCATCCACCAACATTCTTTTACTATTTCCAGATCCTACATTTGATGATAACTGACCTATTGATTCACGTACCATCTGTTCATATGCATTTACACTACTTGATTTTCCACCTATCCCTCTATATGAGTGCGATGGAAAATAGCTGCGGGCCATTCTGAAATTGTGCAGATTGTTATCATGTTATTCATTGTGACAGTGTCATATGTAATAGTTTGACGTAAATCTATATCGAAACAAATGCCCTCTCACTTTCGGCTCTATTCTATAAAATCTGTTATTACATTTGCGACAACGGCATTTAATCATTTCTAACTCATTCCCACTACATGCAAACTGAAAAAACTCAGTAACACCAGCCATAAATCCAGAATTCATATACCCATCTATATCTGTCCTCTGGTACATCCACTTACGTCCATTAGTAACCATTTTGGTTCCCTTGTAAAATAAACAGTAAAAACCCTCAACATAAATATGTAATAGATTTATTATATTTCATATAATATAAATATAATGAAAATGTATATGAATTACTTATATACGTCATGCATACATGTCAACCTTCCATAACTAAACCACCTACTCCATTAAGGTAAGGGTCCTACTCCATTTAAAGTTGCATAAGTAGTAAAGTATTTTAACTGTTCCATGTTAGTAGCATTTTATGTAAACTTCAGCAGCATTTCCCTTCAGTTTCTATTCACAGTGTTTCTCAACAATATCAACTTATTGAGAAACACACGACAGAAACAATTTGGGAAATACTTTACCAAAATTCACAAACTGCTACTATGATAGGAATACATTAACTGCAATACTGCTTATGCAACTTTCAATTGTCCAACTTGGACAATCCATGATTATGTTAATTACTAATATAACTTAATTCAATACATTTTATTTGTCCACAATCTGAATCGGACCAATATTATATTTGTCATTAACACAATCATGGATGGAGAATCTAAGGTATAATAAATAAATACTTATCATGCAACAACATACTGTGATAAGTCAGCTACCTAAAACAACATAACTATATCTTATAAAAAAATTAAATAATTACCATTTAAATCACTAACTTCTAAATTAATTTTAAATACCTCGATTGAGTTGAAGAAGATGTTGAAGCGGAAGTGAAAATGGATGCCAAAATAGTAGTAGAGACGAACTGAAGAAGAGGGAGGAGGGGAGGTATTTATAAGCAAAATCTGTAGCAATATCGTAGGATATATATGAAAAGTTAAACTGCAAGAACAGTGTAGGTAATTTGTAGTAATTCCCATAAAAAAAACGTAGGAAAACTAAACTGTAAGAAAATCAAAGGATTAAAATTCCTACATTTTTAAGACACCCATTCCTTTTTTGTCTCAAAATCGTAGGACAAAAAAATGCAGGAAAAGCGTCGGATAGCATATCCGACGCTTTTCCTGCATACGTGGTCCCTACCAATTTAATTCGCATCAAAAGTGTCAGATGATTTGGCGCCATAATTTCCCGCCATCTTCCTCTGACAATTGTCCTACAGTTTTATATGTCATAGATTTATTGAATGAAAACCGTTGGACAGAATTTTTTGTTCGACGGTTTTTTTACGAATAATTTTCCTATGCTTTTTTTCGTAGGAAATATTTGTCATCCTTGTAATGTTTGGTCATTGGAGGATAGCTGACCACTAAGCTCTTTATCCCATGATAAAATAAAAGGGAAATTAGTTTACCAAATTTTAGGATGTTTTCCCATACCAAAAAACCATGCTAAACACATCGAACATTGGACAGAAATTGCCGCTGTATGTGGTTGGAGGACGGTTGGAGGTAGGGGTGGTATCGAGCCGAACTGAGCCCGATACGCTTGGCTCAAAAGGTGAAGAGATGGGCTCGGGTTCATGCTCGAGGTTGAGCTCGACCAACTCGCTATATTGAGGCTCGAGTTTAGCTCGATGAATGTTCGGGCTTGATTCGAATGTTCATTAGGCTTGATACATGTTTGAAAAACTTGATGTGCGGGCTCGGTTTGAACTCGAAAAGCCATGCTTGAGCTTAAGCTTGGCAAGGCATGCTCGAGTTCAGGCTTATTAAGGCATGCTCCACCTTGAGCTCGCTTCAAACATCATATTAATATTAATGACATAGTCTTAATATTTATATTAACATTATATAGGATTTGATAGGCTTGAAAACCTATTGAACTGAACATTAGTGTGTTTAAACTTGATTTGATAAGAGATTTGAATATCAAAGTTGGCTTGAGCTTGAGCTCAAAGTTTAATAGCTTGACAAAAGCTCAGTTCACTAACACCCTTACTTAGAGGGTTGTGCATTTTTAGGGTTCATGAGGTCAAGGACTTGGTTAGAATAAAACACCATGCTCATTGTTTGGAAATGCAATTTAATCCTTATGTTGGTGTTGAACTTATTAGAGCGTGGTAATTTTCATACAGTAAAATGATTTCCATTCAAGAAATGATGAAAATAGAACATTATTAAAAAGTTAAGGCCTAAAGCAAAAAAATCATAAGATCAGGGAAGGATCTGCATTTTACCCAAAAAGTTCTAAACATAAACCTTTTTTACTGATTGAATGGATTTTCGCTAGTAAGAATATGGGGTTAAATGCATCAATGATATCTAATTGTAGCTTTTGTCGAGTTATTCAATCTCGGGCTTGAATTTCCAGCAATTGACCCGAGCCTATTGAACTTTGAGCTCGAGCTCAAGCCAATTTTGATATTCAAATCCTTTATCGAATCGAGTCCGAACACGCTAATGTTCAGTTTGATAGGTTTTCTAACAAAGGTTAATCAGCGAACATGCTAATTAAAGAATACTTCTATATTGAACAAGGGTTAATTAAAAAGTTAACTAAATAACCTTCTAGAAAGAAAAGGAAAAACTCATGTTTCAACCCCTATTTGCCTCACAAGCCTTAAAGGTTTTCCATTTGATTGTCCAACCATAGTCGACCTCCTCCATACTCTTGAACACTTGTAGTGTGCACAACCAATGGATTACAACTCTAAAGGCGTCATTCCCATGGCCAGTAGGCTCTTTCTCTGACGTAGTTAGTTTCGCAATGTCGATGGTTTGCAATTCATGGATTGCATTTTGCTCGACTGTGGTCTAATATCACATGGCCAAGTGGAGGAAGGGTCTCGATGCAGAACCTGAGCAATTTCCATTGCCCAATTTCATCTTAAACATTCTTGATTTCTTCAAATCAAATTTAGGGTTTTTGAACAAATTGAAAACCCAGATTTTGCTAAAGGCTTGATTTCGTTGATTTTAGCATAAATTGGTTAATGGAACTTGTCCACAATCTAAGAAAACATGCATTTTTGGTGATTCTAACGGACGTTGAAGGCCTAACAAATGGTTGGATTGTCAAATTGGAAACTTTTAAGGTTTTTAGGGTGAAGAATGAGTTTCCAAGCTTGAAACTGGGGTTTGTGATTTTCTTTGAAGGTTATTCAATTAATTTTCCTTTTTCAATTAGAGTAAGAATTGCGTATACTCGGCTTATTACGTATGTCATCCCTGAAAAGTTTTACAATTCACAGTTTGACCCCGCGCTTAGAATACTATCTATATGTTTCTACACAAAAGTGACAAAATATCGGATTAGGCAATATGGTTAGCGAATGTTGGGGGCAGAGAGATTAGTTGGGTTAGAGTCCTACAAGCCTCTTCTCTAGTTTTTTTTTTCAATTTTCATTTTTTTTGGTCTTTTTAATTTTTTTTTTCTCATTTTAATTTTTTTTATTTACCTTGCGTCTCTTCATTTTTTTATTTTCTTTTTATAAATTTATTTATATTTACTTTTTCCCATTTTATTTTTAATTTTTCTATTTATAATAAAAGAAAAAAAACCAAGTTCATATAAAGAAACAAACATGCACAAATAAAAGAAAAAACACATACTAATAAAAGAATAAACTAATAAAAAAAAGAGTTACAAATAAAAGAACAAACATCAAATTTATTTAAAAAATAAATATGAACTAACAAAAGAACAAATATATACGAAGAAAAGAACAAAGAGCTACGAATTAAAAGGCAAAAAATAGTAATAGGAGAACTAAAAAATAGTTTCCCTAAAAGAACAAACACATACTAGTAAAAGAACAAAAAGCTACAAATAAAAGAACAAACATCAAGTTCATCTAAAGAAATAAATATGAACTAACAAAAGAACAAACGTTTACTAATAAAAGAACAAAGAGTTACTAACTAAAGAAAAAGGGACTAATAATAAGAGAATAAAAAATAGTTTCTCTAAAAGAACAAACACATACTAATAAAAAAAATAAAAAACTACAAATAAAAGAACAAACAACAAGTTCATCTAAAGAAATAAACATGAGAAAATTAAAAAATAAACACCTATTAATAAAAGAACATAGAGCTACTAATCAAAGAACAAAGAATTAGTAATAAAAGAACACAAAACTAGTAATAGGAGAACAAAAAAATAGTTTCTCTACAATGACAATTAGAAACTTATAAATAAACAAACGCAAACTAATAAAAGAACAAAAAGCTACAAATAAAAGAATAAACATTAAATTCATCTAAAGAAATATGAACTAACTAAAGAACAAACATCTACTAATAAAAGAACACAGAGCTACTAATAAAAGAACAAAGAACTAGTAATAAGAGAATAAAAAAATAATTTCTCTCAAATGACAAGCAGAAACTTAAAAATGAACAAACACATACGAAAAAAAATAAATAGCTATTAATAAAAGAATAAACATCAAGTTCATCTAAAGAAACAAATAAAAACTAACAAAAAAACAAACACCGACTAATTAAAAGTATAAAATATTACTAATAAAAGAACAAAGAACTAGTAATGAGAAAACAAAAAACAGTTCCTCTAAGAAAACAAATAGGAACTTAGAAAAGAACAAACTATTACTAATAGACATATAAATAGCTAATAATAAAAGAACAAATAACTTAGAAAAATAAGAATAATATAAAAAGAATTTAAATAAAATTAAGAATAAAAACATTATTCATATTTTTATTTTTTTGATTTGATCAGATCCAACTGATTTGGCAGAAAATGATAAAAGTAAAAAAACAAACAACAACAAGAACACCAAATTGAAAAAGAGGGAAAAATGGACAAGAAAAAAATGTGGAAAAAAGGAACAGAAGAAGCATGAGGAAGAAAGAAATGGAAGAAAGAAAAAAAATATGGAAAAAAAAATGAAAAAACGGAAGATGCATGTGGGAGAGAGAGAAACAATCTAATACTAAAAGAACATCAATTGAAGCTCGAAGCCCCGGAGCTGCACTTTCTAACTCTTAACATAATAATCACTCTATCAAAAGTGATATTATACTTGAGATGCATCGAAATAATATGTAAACTAAACAATAATGTGTCCTGGCTCACGCGTGAGCCGGACACACATAAGAATTTCACTTTCAATTAACCGTTGTTAATTTTTATTGAATTAAAAAATTTTCAATTAACCATTGTTAATTTTATTAAATTAACAAGTAATTGAGTAGGTTAGCTAAACAAATAATTTTTATTTATTTATCTTTTTGAGACCTACAAATGTTATTTTCCAATTGATCATTTTGAATCGTTTTACAATTCTTAAAAAATTTATAGATGGATTATCTTTTTTTATGATTGATTAGCAGTTCTTGAATATTCTTCAATTAAATGTTTAAAACAAAAAAAAATGTGCAAAAGAGGGATTTTAGTGTGGGACAACTAAATCAAAATCTTACTACGAGAAAAAAGAATAAGGATTGGATAAAAAGTACTATTTCTCCAAGTGGGGATGACTCTTGATTAACTCGTTAAAGTTTCATTGGAACCCTGCATTTTCAGCCTCCTCGTAGTTACAGCTCAGATTGTTTAAATCCATTGGATAACAGAAGTAGGTATACTGAAGAACTTAAAAATTATACCGGATTTTATTAATTGTGTGTTTGACATAGATTAAATAATTAGTTATTTAATGCTTCATTCTCAATTTGATTGATTTTTAAAATATTATATGAAAAAATTAAGGACCAGTGTTTGAGATAAATCAACAAGTTGGATAATTAATCACTTCATAAATAATTAGTTATTTAACGCATGTTCTCGTTTATAATATTCTTATATGAAGTGATTATTTATCCAAATTGTCAAGTTATTGAAAGTTTATCTTGTAGGAAGTCCAAAATGTAACTTTTTAATGCATTTTTTTTGCAAAAAGGAAATATTTTTTATTAGTAAAAAATTAAAAAAAAATAGGGGAAAAGAGGGGGGGGTATGGTGAAGGGGGGTGTTGTGTGGGGGGGTAAAGGTGGGGTGGGGTTTGTTTTGTGGTGGTTTTTGTTTGTGGTGGGGGGGGGTGGGGGGTGGGGTGGTTGGGTGGTGGTGTGGGGTCTTGTTTTTCTTTTTCTTTTTTTTTTTCTTTTTTTTTTTATTTTTTTTTTTTTTTTTTTTTTTTTTGCTTTTTTTTTTTTTTTTATTTTTTTTTTTTTTTTTTTTATTTTTTTTTTTTTTATTGGTTTTCTGGTTTTTTTTTTTTTTATTTTGTTTTTTTTTTTCTTTTTTATTTTTTGTTTTTCTTCTTTTTATTTTTATATTCTGTTCTTTTCTTTTCACTTATTTTTCTTTTTTTTTTTTCTTTTTTTTTTTCTTTCTTTCTTTTTCCGGGTTTTTTTTCTTTTTTTGTTTTTTGTTTTCTGTTTTTTTTTTTTTATTTTTGTGCATTCTTTTATTTTTTTTTTTCTTTTTTTCTTTTATTTTTCTCTTTTTTTTTCTTTTTTCTTTTTTTAGTCATCTTCTGTTTTGTTGTGTGTTTTTGTTGTTTTTTTTTTATTTTTTTTAATTATTTTGTTTTTATTTTTTTTTTTTTCTTAATCTTTTTTGTTTCTTTTTTTTTTTTCTGCTTCTTTTTTTTGTTGTGTTTGTGTTTTTTTTTTTTTTTTTTTGGGATTTGTTTCTTTTTTTTTTTTTTTTTTTTTTTTATTGGTTATGGTTTGTGTTTTTTTTTTTTTCTCATTTGTTTTTTCTTTTTTTTGTTTTTTCTTTTTTTATGGTTTTTGTTTTATATTTTTTTTTTTTTTTTTTTTTTTTTCTTGTCTTTTTTGTTTTTTTTTTTTTATTTTTCTTTTTTTGTTCTTTTTTTGTTTTTTTTTGTTTTGTTTTTTTTTTTTTTTTCTTAGTTTTTTTTTTTTTTTTGCTTATTATTTTTTTTTTTTTTATTTTCTTTTTCCTTTTTTTTTTTTTTTTCTTTTTTTTTTGATTTTAAGGTTGAAGAACATTAAAAAAAAAAATTATATGAAAAAATTTGTTGCCATTTATGGTCGCTAGTGGCCCATTGGGTCATTATTTTATCACCAACACAGACGATCAGTTAAGCGAAAGCCGCAAGTGTAATTTTCTACTCTTTGCCGTTGACGTTTGTATTGGTCGTTTAAGTGATAGCTAATTTGAATTTGATTGCTTCTCTTTGTCATTTTGAAGACAGATGATCTGTTGTAGCTAGTGAATCTTGCTGCTATTTTGCCATTAAAAAATTTGAGGGCTCTTTCGCGATTTATGCTTTAAATTCAAGGGCCGTTTTACTTGTAAATGGGATATATTATCTGCAACAGAATCAAGGTGCTTACAGAACCGAGACTACATTAACACCAATAGGACTCCTAACCACATGAACACCATTGCTCCATGTCAAAGACCCAAATACATGACCCCCGCCAGTGACATTGTAAGGCGACAGATCAACCTTGAAAGACAACTTCTCGCCGGTCTTCTCAAAAACAAGTTTCGAAGGTGTAACTCTAACTCTAACTCCACTTGGCTCTTCAACATACACAGAATATATTGTTGGACCATCGCAATAATATGTTACTGTCCGATAAAGGGACACATCTCCCACCATGTTGGACACACCAATTGACGGGTAGTTGAAGTTGTAAGATGGTATTTGCGGGTTCTCGCATTCCATTAACCCCCCTGTGAGGCTTATTAGCTGTGCAGGAGTTGCAACTGTACTGCAAAGGAAACGAATGATATCATTGGAATCAAACTCGTAGACCAAACCCGGATTTAATGCCGCGATTGGGTTTACGTGTCCCGATCCATAGTCAAATGGTGTAGCCCTTCGGCCATCTGGTTGTCTCTTGATCAAATCTCCGGTATTATCACGCGTGGTAGCTGTATCATCATAATATATAGTAGATCTTAGATGTTAGAAAGAGTAGGATTACTTGAACAACAAGCTACTGATATTGTTCAGTGTTTGAACTACATATTAACCTGTCGTCATTATTGCAGACATGATGGCTGCAGGTCTCCACGAAGGATGGAAAGATTTTATTACTGCTGCAACTGCAGAAATGTGTGGACAGGCCATGGATGTTCCATAATCTATGTTATATTTCAAACGTCGCCCAGCTGTATTTGCAGTTGAGACTGGAGACCATGCTGCTAAAATGTTCAATCCTGGGGCTGTGATGTCTGGCTGCAAAATGTAACTTGCTTCATAAGCTAACGCCCACGCCCTTTATACAGAAGCACACTACCAATGCAGAATTGAATTTCTTCTGTGAAGCATGCTAATAATACCTTAATAATCTCTGGAGTTATGACATTTGGCCCCCGGGAAGAAAATACAGCCATTTCTGGTGCAGGTTTAGTGAACAAAACCGTTACTGTTGGATCGATTTTGGCCACTGGATTCCTGCAATCATAGAGAAATAACAGTACCTAAATTTGAAACATCCAACTTTGGAAGAGGCCACATTTGTAGTTTTCAGCACCAATTTGATGTATAGCTTACTGCTCTGTATCAATGTATTGGGTTAGCCTGACTCCGTCAGCTTGATTGATTATTGTAGCTGGTATGGGAAAGTGAGCAGCACCCCAATCTTTTAGGATGTCATGAATAAATATGATACCAGCACCCCCAGCCTGTCTGACAAATGTGGCTCTCTCTGCTGGGTCAGCAACGTCAATTATGCAAACAAGGATCTTCCCAGTGATTAGTGAAGCATCCAGGCTACCATTTCGACACAAGCTGATAAACAGTGTAAACCAATTAAGGATCTAGTTCATTTCCCATTTTCACAAATCTGTAATATGATAGTATATATATACATTACCTAGCGGACCTAGCTGGAAATCCTGGTGCAGCGGCAGTAGTACCAAAAACTAAAGGTGTAAAGTTGTCCATTATTAGAGGGTTCAAAGATGTGCCCTGGAAAATGCAAGTTAAGATATTAATTAGCATTAATTAAGTAGGTGATCATCTATATTAATTCTCGTGTTTATTTCCTTAATTAATTAGCTGATGAATTAATTGTATATATGCGTGTGTGTGTGTGTTTCGGGCTTCATACACATGCATATATATACCTTTAAGACCTGTAAATTTCCTAAAATGACATTGGAATCGAGTTTCCTGTCAACAGAACTGGCAGCAACAGTGAGGATCCAAGGGGCAACATTGACTGCAGTGCCGGGACCACTTGCACCGTCGTTTCCAGCAGCGGCAGAAACAAGAATTCCCCTCTTAAATGCATGGAAAGCTCCAATGGAGTAGGCATCTTGGAAGTAAATGGGCGGTGGTAAGAAAGGACCGAGGGAAAGAGAAATGATGTCGACACCATCATGAATGGCAGCATCAAAAGCTGCAAGAACATCTGCAGAGCTGCAATTTACGTCAAACCAACAAGCCTTGTAGATTGCAAGCCTGGCAGCTGGTGCACCGCCTCTGGCAGTACCTCTTGCAATCTGGAACAAGCCAACATCCGGTACTACTGATCCACCAACCGTTGAGGCAGTGTGGCTTCCATGTCCTTCACTGTCGCGTGCTGATCGAAAGAAGGGCCTACCGAAAGTTTCAAGAGGCCGCCTGGCATCTGCCTCAAACCCTTGCCAGTAGTACCTGGCACCTATAATTTTCCTGCAAGCAGAAACAAAATTTATTAAGTCTTTAATTAGTACGTACGTAACAATATATATACTATAGCATGCATGCAACCTGTTGCAGTTGGTAACCAGAAATGCATCTCCAGGTATGCATTCCCCTTTAAATTTCTTGGGTATGGGAGGCATCCCATGGTCATTGAAGCTCTCGGATTCTGGCCAAACTCCTACACATGAGCAGCCGCCGTTGTAATAATGGTAATACATATATATATATATAATGGAGACAGACAATTAACTTATTATGAAGAATTGGAAACAAACCAAATTAATTATGTTTATACATACATACATACATACATACATACCAGAATCAATCACACCAACAATAAGATTTGATTGGTCATTCATGGGGGGTAATTGGTCATATTGTGGAAATGGAGGCACGCCAAGAAAGTCCCAAGAATGTGTTGTGAGGACCTTATTCATTCTGCTCTCAAACACCGAAATAACTGAATCCTTTCCTGCATGCATATATGCAGTAGTTCAAACACAAATTAATTAACATGAAGGAAAACTTTATTATTAACATGCATGGCTAATTAATTAATTAAACCTTGCACAACCATCCACCAGATCTGGAGGTGTTAATTAATTTTGCCTTCTTGGGGTTTGGTTTGATGATTCGGAAGAGAGAAGAAAGCTAATTTACTTGATCATAACCATGCATCGATCACCTGCAATTTCTTCAGCTTGCTCTGGTGTAAGCATTGCTGAGAAACCTCTAAAGCTTTTACTGTAGTGGTGAATCGTTGCTTTCTCTGCTCCCTCCAGACTAATTAATTAATAATAATAATTAGTGAAATTGTGCATTTACGTACATTTACTATATTATATAGATTATGAAGATAAAGAATATTAATATAAGACTTCCTCTATATATCCCATAATATATATTTATCAATTTTATTTTTTTAAAGAAATTATATATAGATGTTGAGTTACGTAAATATATATATTAAGCATATTTGTTCAAACTTAATGCTCACTAAATAGCATAATGACAATGAGAAGCATTCATAGTCTTTACATTAATTCGGATACATTTGGAAGAATCTGTGTAAATATATATAAAGGTAACGCATTTTTTGTTTTTGAAAATAAAAACAACCTCCGTCAATTCCACCCAGCTGTAGTTTAAATTCAAGTATTGGTGACTTTGGAGATTTGAAGGAATGTAATGTTAAGTTATAAGTTTTAACCTTTTTGCAAGGTTAATTGGATTAATTAATTAAGTGAGTTTTTTGTAAACTTTATTAATTTATATTTTATAATAATATTTTTTACTTGATATGTTACTTTTTATAATGATTGGAACAATTGGACGTTTGCAGGCTTGCAGCCCAAAAAAAAAAAAACCAAAAACAAAAGTCCTTGGATCCGCTCCTGTGAATGGATCAATCCATGCTAATTTTGGGACATAAAAGAACCGGGAAAATGAATTCATTTTTCATATTAATTGTTGGTGAAAAAATATTGAAAAATACTACTTATAAACTATATGATCTGATCTATCATTTACATCAAGATTTATATACTTATGTTACATTAATTTACAAAAAAAAAAATAGACATAGTAAAACTTAATTTCAAAAAGTTAAAAAAAAAAATTATGCATATTATAGCTAGGATGGAGGTAGTACAAATATTATACTCCTTCCGTCCCAAAATTTTTGCTCCATTTGACTTTTTGTTGTATTTGGATTGAATTTTTTCATATTATTGTTTGTTAGAAAAAATTAAAAAAAGTATATTTAAAAACTACATATCTTGATTTATCATTTATATATAAAGATTTTTTATTTATATACTAAAATGTTAAAAATAAAAAATTCTAGATTAATTACTGAAAACAAATTGAGCAAAAATTTTGGGACGGAGGGAGTAGGATGAATAGAGTATATTGATATCATATATAACAAAAAGTGGTTCTGTATACTTTACCCCCCAGCTAAGATTTGGTACTAATCACACCATCGCTCAATAGTCAATACATTTGAAAACCTATACTTACTCCATATATACTTTTTTTTCAACATTTTTTAAAAAATTAATAAAAAAATTTAGATAATCCATTTTTCTTCTCCATAAATGAATACAATCCTTTTTAATTATCTACTAAAGTTAAAAAACAAAAAGTAGCATTAATTATGTTAACTGAAGTCTATGTATATATAGTGAGTGCTTGCCTTCCGATAACTGCTGCAAGCATTTGATGGTTAGCTGCGACAACAGAGTAGGAATTGGGATACCAGTGTTCTCCCATGTAAACAATATAATGCTTCTGCATATAAATAAAAGAGAAACATTATTATATATTACTCGATCGATCCACTATCCAGAAATTTTTTATTTTGTAAATTAATTAGGTTAACTTGGTATACTAACTATATATATATATATCATCTTCCGTTTAGATGACATATAAATAATAAATATATAAATTATAAGTTTAATGTAAAATATGGGCTATCTAGCTCTTAGTTATTACTACTATATACACATTCCATTCCAAGTAATCAAAGTTCATCTTTGCAGGAACAGGAAGTAGCTAACAAATAAAGTTTATATATCTTTAAAACTGGAGGATTTGTGACCTTAGGCAGCTCCGGCAAGGTTATGGCCTGAGCCCCAACCGACAGTACAGTGCCAGCTCCTCTTTGCATTGAGCAGAGGAGGGTCAACATGATCATCAGAACAAGTGGGAGACAAGAAGAGTAGCAGTAGGCCATGTCTGGTACTGTGGCAGAAAGAAAAACAAGTGTAAACTTCACAATTACAAAAGGAGGTCGTATCCTTTTATAGATTGGTAACCAGAAACAAAAGTAGTAGTATTGACCCAGTCTGAATCATGAATTTGTTCTGTTATTTTGTTGTGTTTGGTTAGAACCATGTGTCCTGTTAGGTTTCAGATTTGTTGTGCTGCTGGTAATGTGAAGAAGAAGAATTATTACTACGTTTAATGGTCAAAGTAATTAATGTTTCAATAACATTAGCACATTCGAGAAAGGAGGTTTCCGGTCATAACGAACGCCGGAGACCACGTCCTTTTTCTCGCCAAACATGACCCATTTTATTCTATATTACAGTGTATCTCTACGTACCTCCTCGTAATTAACTTCAGAAAGAACACAAACATCAAGTATTAGCTAATGGGATATTTGATTTAATAATCTCAAAATTTTTTAAAAGTAAGAATATCGTAAAAAAGTAATATTTATATAAGTGAGAATCCATAAAAATATAATCATAATTTTCGTTGCTTTGGTTCACATCTCATAAAGAATGAAAATTTTAACTTTTGTATATTTGCTTGAGGTATTTTCATATTATATTTCTTTAAACTTTGAGCAAAGTGACTAAAACGTGCTCTCTCTGTTTTAAAAGAGATTATGAGCATTTATTTCTGGGTTGTACCAAAAAGAATGAGTTGTTTTCCTTTTGAATAGTTTTTTAACATTTGTTTTACCTTACTGTTATCATTTAAACTCTCTCATCACAAGAAAAAAAAAGTTTTCTTTTCTAATTCTCCTTTAAACTCTCGCTAAATAAAACATAAATTTTTTTTTTATTTTAACTTCAGAGATAAAAATGAAAAGAATAGCATAAATTAAACGTATCTTAATTTTTTTATAAAAAAAAATGCATGATCAAAATAGAACAGAATGAGTAACTTTCTAATAATGGTATATTTGTGAATTACACAAAAGTTGAAGGACTAAATGTGTAGCTTTTAGAACTATCTTGTAATTTTTTAAAAAAAATTAGGGACTAAATATGTAATTTTAAGAGACTGTTTTGTAAAATTTTAAAAGTTCAAGAACCAAAGTGTAAATAGTTAAAAGTTCAAGGGGTATGTTTTAATTTTTCTAAATATAATTCTTTTACCTAATTTGAACTAGGAGAATGAATCATACAAATTGTAAAGGATGTTTAGGAAATGAGAATGATTTATAATTATGCTTTAAATTAAACCAAACATAAACTTATTAGGATTTTAACTTTCTACATAATTCTTGAAGCCCTTGAATTACAATTTTCCTAAAAATTTAGAGCAATTTGATAGAGTTTAACATGCGCAAGTGCATTAATATATTTTTGGACAGGCTTAAAGCCCTCAAAATCGCCTAACCCAGATATATAACCTGCTCAACGTGGACTCGGTCAAACTTGCCCCTGAACTTGCAAATACATGATACTTTAACCCTTTTAACCCCATATGCATATCATGTGATATATTTGCCTTAATACTGCTTGCTCCCATCTCAACATAATATATATTGCTCTGTTCTCTGTGCTTCCTCTGCCGCAAAACTCAGTCGATGCCTCTTCTGTCTGTCAATCAAAAGCAATAATTGTCTCCGTCAAAACATCAAGAAGCTGAACTTGACACTGATTATGGTGTACTTTTCTCACAGCCTTTTTTGTCAAAGCTTGCTCACTTATTAGCTATTGTCAAGAAAGATTTTGTGACCAATGCTTTTAGACCCAAACAAACTAGCATATGACAATGGGTCCAGCCAGCCAAGATAGAGCCAATGAGTAGGTTATACCAGTAAAGCCAGAGCTAGTTGAACGAGGAAAAGGGCATTGATTGAAAAATTAATTTTGGGAAAGGATGAGATTCTCTTGTTCCTGAACGTGATTCTCTCTGATCATTCTCAGAACAGCAAGAACAACAATCCAAGCTTCAACCTGTCAAGTGTATCACATAAACATAGTTGACAAGAAAATAGGTAAATGAAATAGTAGAACAATGTTTAACTAATAGCATGTCATATGCACGTTCCTAGAAAAGAAGAGCAAAGATATGAGAAAGGGATATGAACAGAATGCAGATCAACACCTTAAAACCAAACAAGAGAGATAAAATTCAGCCAACAAACAGGAAATCCAGAAATATTCTGGAGTAAAATATCTACATTTCCCTGGCACACGAGCTTGGGATCGGGGGCTTAAACTAAACGACCTTTTTGGGATTAAGATTGTGATTGGGATCAGGATGGGCTTCGGGTTGAGGAAGAGAAGAGGAAAGCAACATGTCTACAGAAATCACTCGTGACTGACCAAGGGCTTTTGGTTCACGGAGGGAGGGCGGGCGTCTCTCTAGAACTTTTCGGAGGAGGAAGAGCAGATTTAGCTTGGAAAGACGACAAGTTTTGAGGCGGCTGTCGATTCTCAATGTAATCGAGTTCATGATAGGTTTTGAGTTGAGGAAGAGAAGGAAAAAGCAAAGTGGTCGTTGAAACCTCCAGCAAAGGCGTCGATGGAGCTTTTCGGTGCATGAAGCGCAGAGAACATAGCAGATTAAGTTCTCACTTTGACGAATCCCACAGCTCAATTTTTAGCTTCGAAATCACACTATCGTCGTCAGTTTCTTCATCGCCGCGATTGGTACCATTGCCTCGCCGAACTTAAGTTTAAACATTTCAACCAGTTCATTTTAACTTCCCTTGATCTAATGAAGATCAACGCTACTTGCTGCAAGCAATTTTGCCAGTTAATTAAAACCTGAAAACGCGAACTGAAGAAAGAAAAATGATTTGAAGAACAACTTTTAGTCCCTGTGCCCGTGGATCGCTATAAATAAATATAAAATAAGTACATATATAAATAATTAATGCAAAGGCATCGATCACAGAATAATTGTATGACAAAATCAATACACAAAGTCAAAGTAACGGTTCCAATAACTTATACATCATCACATTCTCACTCCTTTCTCCCTAATTCCAAACGTTACATGATGAGCAAAACGGATGCGCATAGCCCCACGGCGACAGAACAAGCAATAGCGAATCTGTTCAAACCGGCGCCGTTCGCCGCTGGTGCGGGAGCATTGGCAGGCGTCATCGAGATCGAAGAGGGAGAGCTCGCAGGAGCCTCTGCTGCTATTGGAGGAGAGCTGAGCGTGGCTGGCGTCGGAGGAGCTTTCTTGGGAGACGGAGCGGAGATACGCGGCGAAGATTTAGGAGCAGAGACCGGCGTCGGAGACTGCCCTTCGCTAACAGAGGCGAAGAATACAGCGCTCATCAAAACAGAAAAAATGAAGAAGATGGACAATTTGGCCATTGGTTAGCGGCGAGAGATCGAGAGAATCAGAGAAATTAGAGATAAGATGAAGAAATTTTTGCTTTGGAGGCAAAACGTTTGAATGGTAGGCGACTCGACTCGAGAGGGAAGAGGAGAAGATGAGCATATTATTTATAGCCAACCCCAACCAGAAAAGACGATTCTTCTTTTATTAGTTCGAATTTTGCACTGAGCAGCCAGGGTGCCGTTGGTAGATCTTTTTAACGGTCGGATTCCCATATGTAACGGAAAACTCTCGTAGGCCACACATCGAGGAGGCTCGGATCTCCCACTGACTCATCATGTCAAGATGTGGGCTTTGACAGCCCGGCCCATCAGTGGGAAATCTTTTTAATTTTTTGGGCTACTCATCAGTGCAGATGATGGGGAGCTTCCCACGCAATCACCAGAAAACGCTGCCGTTTCCCAGGCCACACGATAAATTTTCGGCACACCATTTTAGCTCTTTGTTTAATAAGCCTTACTGAGCTCTATGAAAATGTCAGGTCAGGCTATTTCTTTCCTTTGTGCTAGCTGTATGTGCAAAGATAAGAGTTTAGTTTTTCCCAATTTGTAAAATACTCCATTCATCCCATTTTACTTAAAACATTTCTCTGGACATGAAGATTAAAGTGTATATAATTTATATTATTTTTTTATAGTGAGAGTTTAAATAATAATTAAAAAAAAAATAATTTTATACGATGAGAAATTGAGTAAAAATTAAAAAAACATTATTCATTAGATTTTGTGTATTAAGAGTTTAAATGTAGGTAAAAGAATAAATTAATTATTTAAAATTTTCCAAAAGAGCAATTGTTTCAATGTTTTTAGGACATCCAAAAAAATAAATATGTTTAATCTAAATTAGGATATGGAGAGTAGTAGGTTACTTTTACGGTATGAACTTGTTAGGTTGATTTCTTATGGTATGAACTTGTGATGTTGATTTCTTATGATTTGGCATGAAATCTACGGCCATAGGCAATATTCCAACTTTTAGAGTTCACTTTTCCTAACGGCTACACCTCAAGACTTACTGTCTGCCAACTTAGGAAGGAACTTGCGATTTCAACTTTGAATCCATTTGCCGTGTAGAAACTTGATCGAGCTGCCATCAGAAATGAATGGACTAATTGCTAGTTGTAGTTTCTTTGGGTGTTTATGGGTCAGTAGCGTACAGTGCAACTTTATTTTTCCTAATTGGAAGCGTTGGTATACGTACAATAGTTTTGCTTTCACAACTTCGTTCACATATAATTAGTTAAATGTGCAAGATAAAACATTCCTATCTTTTATGATATATTTGCGTATATGCCTTGGTGTTTTAAATTTTTTTTCTTCAATGATAACTATATGTTCATGTCTTAATTGCTTCAAGGGCAACACATATGATATGATAGTTTTAGTGATGAGAGAGAAACAAGAGTAACATTCCTCACCCAAATAACACCCTCCTACAAGGAATCATCAGTGGTGCAAAGTGACGCATCCCTTGCAACAAAAGCCCCTTCACGTGCTCTGTACTATAAAGCCCAACCATTCCCCTCTTCCTCATCAACAACCCACAGGCTCCACTCAAAAGTGAACCGATTTCATCAAGGGCCACCATATCCGGTCAACCCATGCCACTAACGAGGAGCATTTTTCTCAACCGCGGCCATGCAGTCAACGGAAGGGCTCAAGATGGCCTTTTGAGTATTTGGGTGCCACCAACAAGGCCAAAATCGCAATGGATTGCAGCGATTTACTATCCACGTACATTATGCCTAGCTGAATCTTGCATGGTACACGAAAGTAATTGTTTGCTGCTGTTATGAATATATTGCACAGTGAAGCTTACAGTTGTTAAGATATCGATTAATGGTTAAGGAGCACTAGCATAGAGCTAGACCTTCCTACTTCCTAGAAGGAATCGTGAATGCATGGTGCAAAGTAAGCATGCAACAAAAGCTTCTTCACCTATAAAAAGATCACCTATTTCCCCCTTCCACATCAGCTCGAAGCCCCAACTCAGAAGCAGCTTTCAAATTAATACAGCTTTTATTAATGGCCACAATGCAGTCAGCCCACCACAGCAAGGAGGAACTGGAGCATTTTCCTCAGTCAGGGTGGTGCTACGGTCCACCACATGGAAGGGCTCAAGAAAGGCCTTCGACTATTTGGGTGCTACGAAGAAGGCCAAAATCGCTATGGATCACAGTGATTTGAACAAACGGAATTATCAACACTGGAGGAAATCAACGTCCTTGTGGATTATGCCTACTCTGCTTAAGCTCTCGAAACAATGTGTTTTGTTATTGCCACGATGATGTCAGACCTGCATGCCACTTAGTAATGTGTTCGTCAAAGCCTAAATATCGATAATCAGCTTCAATATAAGCTAAATGAATTAAGGCCATACACCAACATGTGTCCACCGTACAGTGTGTCAAAAGGCGAGAGGAGAATTATGTGTTCTTTCTTCTAAATTGTCAGTCATTTTTCAAAAATATGTGCTCTATTCATGTTCTGTATTTTTCCTTTAGAATTATGTAGACTTCCTTCAAAATTATAAATTGTTTCTTAAGAATATTTACAAAAATGAAATGCTTGAAAGTTGTTCTGTACAGTAGCCACTGTTCCAGTCAACAGATATAACTCCTTTGCCCTGTTGGATCTGGTTACTAGTTCAGATCCAACTGAGAACAAAGAAAAAATAAAAAAAAACTTTTTCTAGTTTCTGTTATTCTTCTTCTAAGTCTTTTCATTTCTCTTCTTAAGATCCATGTCTGTTGTTTTGATTTGGAATCTGTGTGCATTTAAGTAATTGTCTCCAATTATACTCACTTTTCGAGCAGGCATGGCAGGATTAACAAAACATGGGGCGTCAAACAGCAGATTAGGGTCGACAGGAGAAGAGCGAGGTAAATTTTTAGATTTTCTGGATTTTGAAAAATTTTCAAAATTTTAGTCCATCTCCAACGACTAAAAAGTTTTTTTGTTTTTTGTTGGGGAATCTTTTATGGTGTTTTTATGCTATTTGATTGAGCTTGTGAAAACATCTCTGTATTATTATAGGTGTTAAACCATGAGTATCTCTATTATCATCACTTTGATTCATCTGATCTGGAATTTGCACACCTGCCTCAAACGTTTCATTGTATTGCAGAATTTTTCTGGTTTTGGACCTAATTATCTTTGTTATTTCTCGATGTTATGATTCTATTATGCAGAAGTAATATGGTTCCATTTGTAGTTGAATGTAAACATATGATTCATGAAATCTATTTTTAACTAGTTGGAAATAGAGGTTAGTTGACAGATTCATTGATTGACATCTACACATACATATTCATGACTAAGGACTTGGGTTGTCGAACAAAATCCAGATTTCAATTTTCCAATCCTACCAGGTACAGAAAGAAAATGCTAACATAATATATATACCAGCTGAGAATGAGAAGAGCTTAATTGTCCAACCGTAGAAGCAATTAACTTCTGGCCCATTTATTCCAAGCTGCTTATGTTTGGAAATTCATCAACGCATCTCAGCTTCTCAAGAATGGACCTTTCTTGCTTTGCGTCTGTCCATTCTAGTTAAGGACATTGTGCTATCTGTTTTCCTAAATAAATACTAACATATAAATAACAATAGTAAAGAAAAGTTATTTAGGTTGTCAAGAAAAGACCAAATTTATCATGAATCTTCATCTCTAATGCACTTGTTACTTTATTCAACACCATATGCTCCATCCTGCATCTCTGACTAAGCAATCAAAATCGGAATTATGTGTGCAGGGTTATCCGTGAACAATAGCATGAAAGGATACATTCCTCGTCAGGGTTCTCCAAAAAATTGGAGTGGAGGGCATTCCCAACACTATCCACAATCGCCGATGTAGTCATGGATGATTCTATGCATAAAATGGCAGTTATGGCGTCTAATTTCATGACCTCATTTCTGAACATGAGTCGTGCATGTGCTGTAAAGCAACAGGGTCAAAATACCAGGGGCAGCATGAGCCCAAATGCTTGTACTGAAAGTAATAGCTTTCAACTAGTTGGTTCAATCAAAGGACTGAAAATGAATGCAGTAACATACAGTTAAGCTATCCACAAACCAAAACGAGGTAAATTCACTCCTGGGCCTGAGGTTCAGTAACCAGGTAGGACCGTAGGACGTTTCTAAGCTGGCCAACTTTATACATTTATAAATAACAGCATACTTACACATATAGATGTGCTGCTGCGAAATGTCTTATACGTATTAAGGAAGCCCACGGCAACTACTTATCTGTGAGATGGAAACTATTCTTATAAAGGCAATGAGAGAACAAGTGGTTCAATTGAACATGTACAATTAGCTTAGTCTTAAGCCACGAGGGTACAATAACTTAAACAGCAAGGAAAAGAACAATAATGTGTGGCCAAAGCCTAGGCTGCGCAACGGCTAGGAAATGAAAAATTTAAGTACTAATCAACCCCCTTTCACTATTACTCACAATGGAATCCTGAAAAAAAAAGGCAATCAGGTAGTATGGTTCTAGAATACTATGAAGTGTGAACTACATAAATGGTCAAGAGTTGGATGTTAAACTACTAACCAATATATTAGATTTTGATCAGTCTATATGTTGAAATGCGGGAGCCAACACATACATGGTCAAAAGCAGGAGTAAAATATAGTCTTAATTAATCAATATACAGGAGGAAAATACCTTGAGCTAGCCGTATCAAGCTTTCAAGCATGCGCACAGTTGTTCTTGCTGCATCATGTAAAACAATAAGATAAAGAGGGATAGAACACGCATCAATGCCTCATTTGGTGGAAATGACTGACCTGCATTATCAGTAGCCGATCTTCTTTGGAGTTGATAATAGCTTGAAATAACTTTTTCTGCTTCTTTACTAAGGACAGGTTTGAAGTATCCTTTTACAAAGTGAATGTATCTGCCAATTCCAGTTATTCATTCACTAAGAAACTATTTTCTCATTCATAATCACCACCACCATTTGTTATTGTTGTATGTGACAGCTAGAGTTGACCAACGAGGAAAGGCCATTAGAACCCTTGCATTTTAGGATGGGAGCCATTTACCCCTATTACACAAGAATATTTAGACTAAAGCTGATTAAAGAACTGGCTAGAATATGGACATAGGGTGATCAACGCAGTAGTTATGAAGGCAGTGACATCATCCTCACTTTTCTTTTGGACTGATACCTAGTAAGTAACATGCCGATAACTACCAAGAGAAAATGCAAAGCGTTTGTATTAATATTATCCAAAATGACCTTTGCATCATATAACACTATATAGTTTCCACACAAAAAAAAAAAAAAAAAGAAAAAGAAAATATTCACCTTCGAAGCATGGGAAGTGTCCAGATACTTGCAAGATCTTCATCCTGCTTACCTTTCTCAGTCCCCGCCTGCAGTCAATAGAAAAGAATAAATAAACCATATATATATATACCTAGTGCAGATTATCTTTCATACCAGTAAACAGAAGGAACAAATATATGAACTTGTTACCTCAGAGAGAATGTGAGATGATACAACTGCATCCCATTCCGGGTTCTTTGTATCCAAGAGAACAAGAACTATATCAAATCTGCTTAGTAAAGGACCGGACAGTGCCGTATTGACAGATAGAGCTATATTGGGTTAAGTAGACGAAAATGGTTACATTCGCCATTGGGGGTGGAGTGAGGAGTGGAGGGGAAAGAATTCAGGGGATTGTGCTGGAAGAATGATAAAAAAAATCTGGTGTAGGACATCTTACACACACACACATGTATATTATGTACGTATGTATAATGGACCATACAAACATCAAAAGATAATAACATGCACTTTGAGATGAAAGGCAGCTGAAGCAAACAAGTTACTAGATTTAAAGATCCTATAAATCATATTTACTAAAGGATTGAGGGGATTATTCTGGAAAACTGAATAAAAACCAGTGTGGGAGATCTTCTTAAACAAAGAAAAGAAAAAAGAAGATAATACGTATTGTAGAAGAGATTGGGGGTTTAATAACATGCAGGATTTAACTAGTTCACACATACAAAACATGAAAAGATAAAGACATGCGCTTTGGGATGAATGGTATCTGAAGCAAAGAAGTTGCTAGATCTGAAAGTCTCAACCAATCAGATTTTCTAAACGAATTGATACGTTGATCGGGATCATAATGTCCTTTGGGATTTGTTGCACCAAAAACAACTGTTTTAGTACTAAGAGTTGTCACAAGGCCGGCCTGTGGAAAAGGGATAAACAGGTAAATTAGTATACGGAACATGATCATAGGCAATGAATACTATCAAATGTAGCATTATAAAAGTGGAGTAAAAAATGGGAAGGAAAAAGAACAAATATCTCAAGAAGGAAAGCACTCGGTTAATTATACTAACACCAATTAAAGGTCCAAGTACATGTATCCTTGACCAGTTGAAGAAGCTCTACCTTTGCAATGCTTATAGTCTGCTGCTCCATTGCTTCATGTATGGTTGCCCTGTCATGTTCTCTCATACTGCAAAACCAAAAATATGATCAATTAAGGCACTGAGAGGCAGTTCATAGTAATGGACATAGGAAGTAAACTTTCAAGCACAAGATATTCTAATCAATTTATGGCAGATAATTGCTTCTTGCCATCACTTAGATGTGCATGCTAGGGTGTGCCTTAGGGCACTAAACCTACAATCTGCCAAGGAGATTAGTTTTTGTATTCACAACCTATGGAGCTAAAAACACAAACTATGTGTAGAAACAGTAAGAGCTTATCATTTCACAGAGATTTACACTTGTTTAACTACATGGCTGTGTGAACCTATGTTAGGTAGTTTCCTATTTTACAATATGACAGTTTAGGAAACAAATAATCAGATCCTAATCTTCTAAAAATAAAATATTACTAAGATATTCCTAGTTGTACACACTGTTTTCCAAATACAAAAAAATCAAATCTTCGATCTCCAGAATATTCCAACACTCCCCCTCAAGCTGGTTTGAAGATGTCTTCATAGCCAGCTTGTTAATCATCTTCTCGAACTGTCTCTGAGGCAATCCTTTAGTGAGAATGTCGGCAACCTGTTCTGCAGTAAGGATATAAGGCATACAAATCAGTCCACTTTCAATTTTTTCCTTGATAAAATGCTTGTCAACTTCCACATGTTTGGTTCTATCATAGAGGACAAGATTATGAGCAATAGATATAGCTGCTTTATTATCACAGTAGACTTTCATGGGAACTGAATTAAAGATTTTCAATTCTTCCAAAAGTCTCTTAATCCATAAAACTTCACAAATTCCATGGGCTACTGCTCTGAACTCAGCTTTAGCACTACTCCTAACCACCACATTTTGTTTTTTGCTTCGCTAGGTAACAAGATTGCCTCCAATAAATGTACAGTAGCCGGAAGTAGAACATCTGTCAGAAACACTTCCTGCCCAATCTGCATCTGTATAGGTTTCAACTTGTAGGTGCCCATGCTTTTTGAATAACAACCTTTTCCCAGGCGTCCCCTTCAAATATCTCAGAATCCTGTATGCAGCGTCAAAGTTTCTTGGCCCAGGAGAGTGCATAAACTGACTTACCATACTCACAGCAAAAGCTATATCAGGACGAGTGTGAGATATGTAAATTAGTCTTCCAACAAGTCTTTGGTACTGCTCTATATTCTACACTTCCTCAGCATTAGCAGGCTGTAACTTGAAATTAGGTTCAACAGGAGTTTCAGCTGGTTTGCACCCGAGTAGACCTGTTTCGCCAAGCAGGTCAAGCATATACTTTCGTTGGTTGACGAAGATCCCCTCCTTGGATCTCGCAACTTCCATTCCAAGGAAGTATTTTAGTGCACCTAGGTCCTTGATCTCAAAAATAGCAGCCAGCTTCTTCTTAAGCTTTCCCAGTTCTTCAAGATCATTACCTGTCAGATTATATCATCTACATAAACAATTAGAATTGCAACCTTACCTTTCTTGCTATGCTTGTAAAACATTGTATGGTCAGTCTGACTTTGATGATAGCCATAGCCCTTTACAACTTTCCCAAAGCGCTCAAACCAGGCTCTAGAAGACTGCTTTAGACCATATAAAGACCTTTTTAACCTGCAGACTTGATTCTGTCCATGTTTTCCCTCAAATCCTGGTGGTATGCTCATGTAGACTTCTTCTTCTAGGTCTCCATTCAAGAAAGCATTTTTTACATCCACCTGACACAATGGCCAATTGAAATTAACAGCAAGAGACAATAAAACTCGAATTGAGTTTATTTTAGCTACAAGGGCAAAGGTTTCTTGATAGTTAATTCCATAGGTTTGAGTAAAACCTTTAGCAACCAGTCTTGCCTTATATCTCTCAACACTACCATCAACTCTGCATTTCACAGTAAAAACCCACTTACACCCAACTATTTTCTTCTCTTTGGGCAAGTCCACTATCTCCCAAGTGCCACTTCTTCTCAGAGCACTCATCTCTTCCATAACTGCTACCTTCCAGTTTGGGTCATTCAAAGCTTCCTCAATATTTCTTGGGACAAACAAGTGTGAAATTTTTGAGGTAAATGCCCTATGAATATGAGAAAACTTTTTATAAGACATATATTTAGCAATAGGATATCTGGGAAAATTTGTACAGGTTCTGGTTCCTTTTCTAATGGCTATAGGAATATCATAATCAGATGATGTATTTGGAACAGACGTTAAAGAAGGATAAAAAACCAAAGGAAAAAGGTTAGGAGTCGGGATTGAAATACCTATGGAAAACTGAGTACCAGTCTCTTGGGATTTAGACTGGTCAGGTCCTTGAATCAAGGTTGGATCTTGACTACTTTGATGGGTTTTCTTCCGAGTATAAACCAGAAGCTCAGTGTTCGGATTTTTCTGATCCATTTGTCATGTTTCTCCCCCTGTTGAAGATACAATAATACTTGGCATAGCCTGACCAAGATTCCTATTACTTTTGTTATTTGGAGCTGAATTTTCCTGATTTTGTTTAATGGATTCAGGACTGCCAGGGGAAGTTAAAATTGTATTTGGTAATGGAACAGGAGATAAATCCCAAAAATTATCATTCCCTACTTCATTCTCCCCCTGAAGATAATTTTTGTGAAAGTAAGATTTGTTTTCCAAAAAAGAGACATCCATACTAACATGAAATTTCCTTGTTTGAGGATTAAAGCACTTATATCTCTTTTTATTGGGTGCATACCTACAAAAATGCATTTTTCAGCTCTAGGATCCAGTTTTGAACCAAAATTATTAGGAATATGAACAAAAACAGTGCATCCAAAAATTCTGCGTGGTAAATCTGAATGGATCCATGACATAGGAAAAATAGTTTTGAAGTAATCCAAAGGTGAGCTATATTTTAAAACCCGGGTAGGAATCCTATTAATTAAATATGAGGCTGTCAAAATAGTTTCTCCCCATAGATATTTTGGAATATTCATGTAAAACATGATAGTACGAGTTACTTCAAGTAAATGTCTATTCTTCCTTTCAGCAATACCATTTTGTTGAGGGGTATCCACACATGTAGATTGATGATGAACACCTTTTTCCTTTAAAAAAACTCCCAAATGTTTATTGAAATACTCTGTTCCATTATCGGTATGAAGGATACTAATTTTAGTTTGAAACTGTGTTTCAACCATTTTGTAAAAAGCCTTAAACAGATTTTCCACTTCAGATTTTTCACTCATCAAGTAAATCCAACATAAACGTGTATGGTCATCTATAAAGGTGACAAACTATTTTTTTCTTGAAATTGTGGTGACTTTTGAAGGTCCCTAGACATCACTATGTATCAAATAAAAAGGTTTTAAGGGCATTTAAGGTTTTGGCAAATATGTAGCACGGTGACTCTTAGATAAATAACAACTTTCACACTGAAGTAAAGAGAGGTTGAACCCCTTAAACAAATCAGGAAACAAGTACTTAAGATATTGAAAACTAGGATGTCCTAGTCTAAAGTGTCAAAGCATTATTTGTTCATAAACAGGATCAGAACTAACACTACTAAAGCCCTGAGCCTTTTTATTGTCGGAAGAGTCTCCATCAAAGTAATAAAGTCCATCTATCATCTTAGCACTGCCAATCTTCTTCCCCGAAGTCTGGTCCTAAATTTCACAGTGAGAGTCAAAGAAAACAACACCACAATTAGAATCTTTAGAAAGTTTGCTTACAGACAACAGATTGCAGGCTAGTTTGGGAACATGTAGAACAGATTCAAGATCAATATTCTTGGAGAGTTTTATCAAACCTTTCCTTGCAATGGGTGAGAAACTGCCATCTGCAATTTTTACTTTTTTACTACCAGGACATGGGAAATAAGAGTAGAAAAGTCTAGAAAGGCTAGTCATATGATCAGAGCCTCCAGAATCGATGATCCATGGAGCAGGATTCGAACAACGGGTAAGGGCACTAGATTCACTACTTGTTTGTGCAAGAGAAACATGAAGAATACCAGAAGACGAACTAGACTTTAGCAGTTTTAGGAGATGATCCATCTGCTCCTTGCTAAAAAGACTTGTTTTAGCTTCATTAGCAGCGTGTGTTGTGTGGCTGAACCTGTCACTGATCCTTTTACTCTTCCGGTTTTCTGGCTTTCCATGGATCTTCCAGCAGGTCTCCCATGTATGGCGAGGTTTGTTGCACCGTGGCTTCTCCTCAGTTTTTTTCTAAAATCTGACAGCCTTATTTGCCACTTCATCATAGGCAACTAAGGCAGAAGTGTCAGCCATTACGCTGGTGTCCTTTTTTCCTATCATAACATTTATTCGGCTTTCTTCTCTTCTAACTTCTACAAATACTTCACTCATTGGGGGAAGGGGTGATCTACCAATGATCCTGCCCCTTACTTCATCAAATTCCACATTCAATCTAGCAAGGAACTTGTAGATTCGATAAGCCTCCACTATTTTTCTGTAGTGATTGGCATCATCAGCAAATTTCCATTCATAGTCATTGAAGAGGTCCAAGTCCTGCCACAGCTTTTTTAGTGAGTTAAAGTACTTGGTGACGGTGTCATCTCCCGGTCGGATTTCACCAAGTTTTAGAGTTAACTCATAGACTTGGGACTAGTTTCCTAAATCAGAATACATCTGATTTACATTGTCCCATAATTCCTTGGCTGTGGAGTAGCACATGTAGTTAGACCCAATGTCCTCATCCATAGAATTGATGAGCCAGGTCATAACCATCGAGTTTTCTACATCCCATGTTGCATATGTCGAGTCTTCTGGTGCCGGTGCCTTCTTATCTCTAGTAAGGTAGCCAATCTTCCCTTGCCCTCAAATATACATTCGAACAGATTGAGACCATCGCAGGAAATTATAACCATTAAGGTGAATAGTAGTGATCTAGACAGAATGAGAATTAGTGTTTGGGGCTTGAGTTAGAGATGTAATATTGTTTGGCTGAATGTTGCTGGAAGGTGTAGGTCCAGACGAGAATTCAGACATGTTGGTTAGAAGGAGGATGCAGAGAGATGGCTAGAAAATTAGGGTTGGCTCTAATACCGTGTAGAAATAGTAAGAGCTTATTATTTCACAGAGATTTACACTTGTTTAAATAAATGGCTGTGTGAACCTATGTTAGGTAGTTTCCTATTTTACAGTATAACAATTTAGGAAACAAATAATCAGATCCTAATCTTCTAAAAATAAAAAATTACTAAGATATTCCTAGCTGTACACACTGTTTTCCTAATACAGAAAAATCAAATCTTCGATCTCTAGAATATTCCAACACTATGCTTTGGGGATTATATGGAGAATCTGAAGACAATCACAGCAGAAACATTCTGTAAGCAGTTGACTATGGTAAGGACACATTGATTTTATCCATTTTAAAGAGATCATGATAATGGCAAGATGATAAGACCAAGAGATCATGATAATGGGGAGATGATAAGACCCCTAAGATGAACACATGGAGTTCTGGCAACAAATCCATTTAAAGGATACCTATCGAATTCATCAATGCAACAAAGCCCACCATCTGCTAGAACAAGTGCTCCGGCTTCCAACATCCACTCGCCTAGAAAATACAATAGAAAATTCATACTCCAAATCATTCACAGTTGAATAAGAATTTGGGATTCCGTATGTACTTCCTTCTGATGAGCATAAATTGTCAACTGAGAAGACTGTAAAAAGCAGTATCTAATTAACATGCCACATGTACTTTTCGTTGAATGGAAACTTATGTGGGACAATCATAGAACTAAAACCATTACAGTTAATGTTAATGAGAGAGAGAGAGAGCGTATCAGCAACAAGTCTGAATAAGTATCTAACATTATTAAGATTATTTGAATAACAAGCTTATCCTGGCAAAATACATGAGAACAAGAGTCATGATTTGCTAACCTCCATCCTTTACAGCAGTTACTGTCAATCCAGCACTGGTGCTTCCCAAGCCAGTGGTGATGACAGATCTGTTACTTAATTTTGCAGCAAATTTCAGGAATTGAGACTTTCCGGTGCCTGAAGGAATTTCCAATTTTTACAGCAAGTAATTGCCATTGGCTGATGATATCATACATGCAAAGAGCATAAGTTTTGTACATATTCTGCAGCACATATTATGTAGCAGAAGTTACGTATTCTGCAGCACATATTAAGTAGCAGAAGAGAAGGGGGGAAGGGGAGAGAGAGGCTCTCACACTGAGTAGCAATTCTGGGGAGCCGTGAAACAGAATCATAGCAATCTTACTCCAGCCTTTGCTCACGAGATTCATGGCTCTGTTTTCTAACTGTCAGCAACAGCATATTACAGCTTAATCCAACTCACTGGTGCTGGCACCATTAAGTTCATGTTGGTGATTAATTTGACATTATGGACTTCATGGCACCTAGATCAACTGGTCGGCATTAAACGTAGAGGTGCTGTATGCTGCTACTGGTGGTTATAAAAACAGAGCCATAAATCTGATGATGAGCACAACAAAAAAGCTATTAAATAAAGCATCTTGGGACTAACGATTATGAGCATAATCTAAAAGGTCTTTCTGAAAAACCTCTTGGAATGGAAAAATAATCACTGTATTTGCTAATGCAAGTCTTACAGTCTCTCTCTCTCTCTCTCTCTCTCTCTCTCTCTCTCTCTCTCTCTTCAATACATGTAATTTTAAACCAATATCTGAGACTGCCTTCCTGGAAAAGGGAAGGAGAAGCTCAGGTGGCACAAATCATGAATCTTGTATCAATACAGCAGCCAACTGCAACCCTGAAGAAGCAGAAACATTTTTCAAAAGTAACAGAAGCAAAACAATATGTGCAACAGTTTCACAGCCATGGATATTTCAGCACTGCCCATTCTATCTGAAGATGTCATATTTGGCTGCTATTATGGAATCAGGCTGCTAATAAACATTGTTCAAGTTGATTAATTTTTAGGAAACAAGCCAACTTTGAGTTATAGAAGATACCTGGATCACCAACCAAAAGTAAATGCGACTCTCCTCGAACCTTTGTTCCAGATGCGTCAACGTGTTGGACACCACCAATAAGTGTTAATGCAACTAAAACCATTTTAAAAATGGTGAATGTCAGTACCGCTGCTTCTAAAGGCACTCAAAGCTGCAGAACTCTGATGACATGAACATCTGGGTGCGTGATAGCTGATAATGTGTCAAAGTGTGCAGACAGATGTGGGGGTAAGAGAGAGAGAGAGAGATTTCAACAATGAAAACCCAAAGGATAGAAACTAAAAAAGAGACCAAATTATATAGAACAGCAAAGACCTGCAAGCTTCACTGTGAAGAGTCCAAAAACTTGTGGGCAAATACCCCGTAGAATAGCATTTCTCCCTGTTATGGAACTACTTTCAGATAACTGTTGCAGAATCAACTGTTTATGTATTCATTTCAGGGAACAAGAAAAAAAAGAAAGAAAGAAAGGATGCCTTGAAAGAACATGCCACAAAAGTTGCAGAATATTTTAACACAGGGAAACATGACCATTTAACCTTCATACATGTTGATGAGATGAATATAAACATTACATGCTTATCCTCAAAGCAAATAAGAAAAGTTACTTTACCTTTCAATGGTGTGTCTCTAAAGTCTAGCCAGAACTGCTTGAATTTCATAATAACAGCATCAGGAACATCTATTTCTGATTTCAGCTCATTTGTTCGCCTAGGATTCAAGATAGAGATAACAGGGCACAATTGGTTTTGTTTTCCTAATGATATTTAGCAAAACTAACAACGGAGAGGACCACTGGAAATATGAAAGATTATTATTTTAAGGTTGTATGCGATTCAGAATGAAGCATTGCTCAGTTAGACATGAAGATGAATTATTAACCAGATTTTATAGGTGAATTCCAAATAATATCAGTTTTAATTTCCCACATCACAGAATGAGCAAACTTCTGTCTTTTTTTTTTCTGACGAGAGCAAAATTCAGAATCAATAGAAAACTGCATTGTTTTAAACAGGATATAATCTAGCAAAGTTGATAAACCATGCATTGCCAAAAAAAAAATTTTCCTTTTATGGGTATAGAAATTTTGGAGGAAAGGAAAGCACAAAAATCAAGATCTATAGCATGAGTACCAGAATTGACATTTTCTTAAAGAAATTTAACATTTTTCTGCACTTAGAACCAAGGGAGGAAAACCATTTTCTTACCTCACATGATTGGCAATTAGTACAGGGTCAAGATCACATCGTACATCTTTTAAATCAGGAGACCACTTTGAGCTTAAGATCCCAGTAACGATAACATCGTCTGAAAAATCAAGTTTATAAACAGCAGTAAGTCAAAGAGTTAGGTGAAGCAGCTGCATGAAATGCGGTGAGATCACAATGAAGAACATATGTTGTTTGAAGAGAATGCTGTTATTCATGAGCTGATCATTATTTCTTCCCCGAATTGACAACATAAGACTACTTTTACATTCTACCTTGTAGGCCTGTAGCCTTGTTTCTAAGACATCATGTCAACATGGATTTGCATCCACATGATTTTCTTCTAGAAGAAGGAGATATTGGATTCAGAAAATGAGATTAGGAAAACTCAAGTAAGGGATACCAACTAGTTCTGGGCAAGGGTGGTATGATAATGATATTCCACAGCACAGGAGGCATGTTCTACCATGACATCCCTATCATTCCTTCCAATACTATAAATAAATTGAAAAGAAAATTTCCTGCTACTTATCTAAATCATAGCTAGATCTGGATGCCACATTTGACCCTTTCCTAATCTTACTATCACAAGAACTGGTTTTGACAAGACCAGCCTTCAGTGATATTGTCTTTGTAACTCATCACTCTTTCCTGATCATTACTCAAGTTGCATCTATTTCCAAAATCAGAGCATCCTATCCCAGCATCCCGTTTCCAAAAAGATCTCTGTTTTTAACAGTGAGATATTAAGAAGCTTGGCCAGTGGGACTTCAGATGCTTATCAACCAAATTTAAATATGCTGACATATGGGGCAAGGACTGCGTGATAAAGCTATCTAAATCTCTCTGCATGACAAAGCTATCTAAATCTCAAGCAATTCCATGCTCTTAATGGGGTTTTCCCCCCAGTAGTAACAATTAGTGGAATTCATTGACTTATGCATTCTTCAGTTCTCCAAGATATTTCCAGGATAATGGAATTAATGATTCAACTTAGCTGCATTTATTGATACTTTCACTCTGTGACATATTTGACATGCTGTGCAGTTGAATGTTTAATGTATTTAAGCCTCAAAACTAGCTCCTCAAAAAATTTGTTTTTTATAGTCAACTAATTAAGGTTTCTGCACAAAAATAAATATAAATTTGCACCTCCGGCTTTAATGATGTCGACAAGGTCATCCTTCAAAATTATATGTATTGAACGAGGAACAACTCCAACATCCAAAATCTGGCTGCTTTCTTGAATTTTGATTTCTTGATAATCATGACACCCTACAGTATTCTCTACAAGCTCAAACTTAGTGCCTTCACAATTTTGGTGATCCTGCATTGAGAAACAATTGATTCATTGAAAGAAACTCAAGAGCTAGGAGGGAATTTATTTTTGAATCAATAAAAAACATAGTGGAAGTAGGACAAACGAAAATTTCAAATCTACAATGATAAGCAGCAGAAGTTACTGAATCCTTGTGCAGTGAAAATGAAGATTTAACCAGTTACCGCAATGGCATGTTAAACCCTAGTATCATGCATAAGGGAAAAAAGAAAAAGTAGATAATAGAGATTTTTGTGCTTGGGATTGGTGTGGAGTTCATAAGTAACCTGAGATGGGCAGAATGACGGTAGTAATATAGAGTTTCTAGCTTCAAGCTCAGGATGAACCAAAAACCTACAAAAACCTCAGAATGAACACTGGTCAGGTAAAACCAGAAAACATGGATGAAAATCAGGCTTTCCTAAATATCTACAGTGCATTATACCATCCAAAACAGGATGAAATAGAAGACCAACTTTACGAGATTATGAAGTATTTTCACACACATAATTATTATGCATCAAACTATATTGCTATCTTGTAGTTGTACAGGTCATTTATCCATATATTAATAAAGAACAAAGGACTAGTAAACACATACATATGCTTGCATTTTCTGCATATATATGTCCTCTCTCCTTCATACATCTTGACTGCTCCAGATCTAATTACGGTCCCCTTGAGGGTCAGAAGAATCATGCGATGCTTCACTCTCACACGCCCAATGCTTGGAAAAGTCTCTGCTCAAAATTAAACTAAATCCATCAACTGAGGATTTAAGACAATCAGCAGTCAACAAAGAGTTAAAGTAGAAGAACATAGAAACAGACCAGGGCATTCAAGTGGAGAGCCACTAACATTGAAACGAACATGAATGAATCTCTTCTCAACCCCTATTCCATGGGAAATGATGTCCCTCAATACTTTTCTCTGCATAAAACTCAGTTGACATTTGCTAATGAAAACAGATCTAAACATACACGTGAAAGTTCTAACAAAGACAGAAATATTACCTAACTGAAGAAATTTCAAAACTTAAGAGGTTTCTTCTGTGAGAATAAGGTCATAAATAAGAAATACATGCATCCTCTCTGATGAAAGTGGAACTAAATTCATCTCAGACGCCTGGTATGGACTACTCAATGATATACTCTGGCACTAACAACTGAATTTCATCAAAGTTAAATGGACTAAATTCTATGATCTAAATTCCACCATCACTGATTGCCCTTGTTTTTGGCTCAGTGACCGTTTTGCTTTCTTTAATGGGGAAACTCTTTGGAAGTTGAAAACCCAAAGTAGTCATAAATCCTTTCTCCATAGCTCAAACTCTTACAGAAGAACCATTACAAATGAACATGAGGATAGAAAGTGGAGAACAGTGGAAGACTCGCCCTAAAGTATAGAAAGAGAGTATCTGAAATCATTCAGGAAAAAAAACGCCGCTGTTACCCACTCCTAAAAGTACATATAAGCGAAGAACATAATGAATTCAACGAATTTCATACAGCGGACACATAATTTTGAGAAACCTTACATTCAAAAAGCATATAACGACAAGAAATAATAACAGAATATTTATTTATGCGAATCTGCTTTACATACATGAGCTAAAACAGCAGCGTCATCAAATAGCGCCAAGTATTCTGTCGGCTTTCGGAAAACCAGGTGAGCAAGGGTTGGATCGACGTCCATTAGCTCTGCAAAACTGAGGGAAAAACAGTAAGAATGTTAAAAGGCAATGACGTAACTAATAGGAAAAAAAGAAAAAGAGTAAATGTAGGCAGCAGTTTTATCACTCCACTCCCGAATTCGATCAAACAGGTCGTAGGCATAATAGGAACGAACGAAATGAACAGAGAGCTTACTCGACGAAGAGAGGGTAGTGAAGCTTCGGATCAGAAGCGAGAGCGATGCTGCGGAGCTGATCGGAGTGATGGCCCAACAGATATTCCACCGGCGAATGCTGCTTTTCTGGCACCCTTTCTGCCTTCTCCCTTTCCATTGCTTATGCTTGCTCACCGACTTCTCGCGAGGACTCAGCTATTTATTTGGCGGGAAATATGTGTCGGCCTTTCCATGGGCCATGGCTGGGCCGGGCCATTCAACAACAAGATCAGTCAAAGTTTGTACCACCAAAAAACAAAAAATCAGTCAAAGTTTTGCTTGAAACGGGACTCTTCTTCAATACAGGTTTCGTACCGGTACCGTCGGTTTTTAACTTTCCTTAAACTTTTAATTTTTTGCAACTAAGGACCTCAAGTTTAAAATATGTAATTCAGGCAACAAACTGGCTCTGATACCAAAAATTCCCAGGTACTCATAAACACCTTACGTAATTCTTAGGTTTTAAGGAATTTAGAGTTGTACAGCAGCATTGTTACACCTAGCCGTAACCATCACCTCCACATTCAGTGATCTCAGGGTCGGTGTCAGGTTTCCAACCTGATATACTCTAAAATAAAACAATCTTTTAAGAGTTTTAGAGAGATTATGGCTTAATTAGAAACATGAAGTAAGAACATGGCTCATAAACACATATTGAAAGCTCACACATTGAAAGCTCACACTCATACTTTATTAACAGATAACACATATTTACAAATAACTAGTGAAAACTAATTTACCACACAACAATGAAGAACAACGGGATGATTACAAACTTGAATTGCTAAAGTAGGAAACTGAGCTTCAATAGGATCAACACTACTTTGATACAAGTACCAGCACACAACTTAAGAAGTAAGTAGTAAAATACAAGTTCCGGTGGAAAGAAAGGTGTCCAACACACTCCAACACACTCTAGCTTTTCTTCGCCAATAAGAGAAAAGAGGAATTTGGGACCACTACTAGTGCACCACTATTTTTGGTAGTGATAGCTAGTTTGGCTGCTTTCGGCCTTTTTTTGCCGACACTCCTTACTGAGACCTTGCTTAATCATTCTTGTCAAATAAGAATCCGATGCTTTCTTGACTTCTCTGGACTATTTGTTTTTGTGCTGATTTCAAAATTTGTTCTTTCATTATAAAGATAGGAATTTAACTATCTCTAAATTATCCTCCTTGATAAAACCGATTAAGCATGCATCTAAAAAATCTTCATCTGGATTTTTTTCTTCATTAATTATATCAATTTTATCAAATCTGATATTCTTAAGTAAATAATGGTTAAGGATGTATTTATCCCACCATTTTACTTCCCAAACATGTTCTAGACAATGAGTGAAGTAGGTGTCATAATCCACTTCTTGCTTTTCATAATGCCATTAGAGAATCCAGGGAAAATGGTTCATGACCACAAAAAAAAAGTCCAGGAATTACACTTTCTGTTCTTTCTTGAGAAATTATTCCTAAAACATGCAAAATTCTTCAAAAGATTTTATAACTTGTTCTGGAAATGAGTCTCTGTATAAACCATTTCCGAAGTACCAGTTATAAAACCAGTTTGGGAACCTCCTTTGCTTGGTCTTCAATAAGATCATCCAAGAATGCTGATAATCTTTGTTTTGGATATGGAAGACTTCATTTCAAGCTTTAATATAGTTTTAATATCAATATAGAGTATTTTTATATTTTCCTTGGGTTAGGATTCTTCTACTTATAGATTGAACTCCCTATTCTTCAAAAGTCTAGACCTTTAATATTTTAAATAAGGAAATTTCCAGTTCTGTTATAAATTTTTTTGAAGATTCTTCATCACCATTTTTTATGGTGACTTTAGTTCTTCTAGGTTTATGTTCAATTTCAACAAAATCTGATTCTTGAAGAATTAGTTCAAAGTACAAAGGCTTCTTGAGTAGCTATAATTGCCACTGGGGATTCTAGTGGTCAGGTCAATATTTTTCTACCAGTTCAATGATTGAAAGATGTTTAAAATATTTGTATTTTTGGAAAATTAAATATTTCCTTTTTATTTCTCGAAACACAATTGGTATATCCAAACTGTATAGAAAAATTTCTCGAGGCTTTGGTGGCCTTTGAGAAGGATTCTTTTACTTCATTTCCTGGGAATTTTTTCCCGAATTCCATTCTCTTTTCTTGGAGGGTTTCCCTCATATTTTATTTTTTTATGAATTAATTCTTTAGAGGGATCTCCTTCTTGATCAAAGTCTTCCAATTGGAAGTAATTCTGAGCTAAAATTGCCCTAGTTAATTCTACGCCCATTTTTAAACATATTTCTATCTCAATCATGTCGTCCTTGGATTCTTGACAAAGAACAGTTTTGTTTTTCTGGTTCAAGTTCTTTATCATCTTATTTCCTTAGCAAAAATTCTATGGTTAAAAAAATCAAGAAAATAGTTTGTTTTCCCCGTAATATATTCAATATCAAAATCGAAAGCAGATAAAATGACTTGCCAACGAGCAAAAATTTGCTTAGAAACTAATAGCCAATTCGTTTTAACTTAAGCTAACTTAATCTAAAATGACTTATTTTTATTTTTTAAATATTTTTCACCTAGAATTAATTTTATTTGAAAGTCAATATTATATAGGTGTAATAATCCATTTGAAACAAAATTTTTATTATGTTATTAAATTTCTATGAAATTTATTTTTTAATGTTTAAAAAAATTCATAAAAAATTAATAGTATTATAAAAATTTTACAATCAATGGATTATTTCACCTAAATAATATTAACTTTTAAATAAAATTAATTTTGAGTAAAAAAAAATGTAAACATAAAAACATGTTATTTTGGATTAAGTTGGCTTAAGTTCAAACGAATTAGCCCTAAATTTTTAACATCTTTTAGCAAAACATCTTTAGCTGCTTTACAATTAACTCTAATTAGAAATTTCTTGTTGAGAAAATCATTTTCAAATTTTTTAACACACAAAACAATCGCAAGAATTTCCTTTTTAATTGTAGTATAATTCTTTTGAGCTTGATTCCAAACTTTTAAAGTAAACCTTACCAATTGTTTTTGTAATCAATTTTTTGTTTTAATATTCCACCATAGCCTATCACTAGTATCTGTTTTAACAATTTTAAAGGCTTTTGGGTTAGGAATATTCATGCAAGGGATTTCCTTTATTTTTCTTTTGACAAGCTGTACAGCCTTGGTTTGTTCTATGCTCCAATCAGAAGGATTCTTCTTTAATATATCAAATAGAGGTTTAGAATCATTGGCAAAATCATTATAAAACTTTGCAACATAATTTAAACTTCTTAAAAATCTTTGTAACTATTTCTTGTACTTAATTTTATCAGGAAATTTATTAGCAAAACTAATTGATATATCAATAGGCTTAATCATTCCTTTGGGAATTATATGGCCCAAAAATCTAATTCTTGTTTGGAACAATTCCATCTTTTTTGCTGATACAACTAATCCTGCATTTTTTACTATTTTTACAAAATAGTTTAGGTGCTTCCAATGTTGATCAATTGATTGAGAAAATACAAGCACATCATCAACGTAAACAATAGTAAAAGAGCTATAAGAATTGAAAATTTCATTCATAATTTTCTGAAATTCTAATGGGGCATTCTTCAACCTAAAGTGCATAATATTCCACTCTTAGTAACTGAACAAGACATTAAACCCTATTTTATACTTATCATTTTCAGCAATTTGGATTTGCCAATATCCTAACTTCACATCAAATTTTGAAAACACCATAAAATTATGAAACCTTGGTAGTAAATCCTTCTTGTCACGTATTGAATACCTAATCCATCTAAGGATTTTATTTAAAGGTTTGTAATTTATTACCAACCTTGGCACTCCTCTTTCAATTTCTGTGTTCTTTATAACAAAAAAAGCAGACCAGCTCCATGGTGAAGAACTATTCCTAATTAACCTTTTATCCATCAATTCTTGGATTTCTTTCATACAATGAGTTATTAATTTTTCAATCATTTGGATTGTTCTAGACCTTGTAGGAATGTTTTTCTCATTGAAATTTGGTTTATAAAGAAGGCTTACAATATGTTTCTTTCTTTCCCAAAAAGCATTAAAGACATTAGCACATACCGTTTTGGCTAAAACTTCCTTAAAATGTTTTATTTTCTATTTTAATTCTTTACTTTCTAATTTTTTTTCAATACTCTTATGTTTTACTTCTTCCTGCAAACACATAACAACATTTTTTTCCCCTAAATTTATATTGAGCTATTCCAGCAATAATCTTTAAGGGGTTTAGCAAACTCAAAAGTTATTTTCTTCCCAACTTTCTTGGTAGAAATCCTATTCATGCTTACTTTAAAAGGCATGATTGCAGCTAAGAATGGAGTTCCTAAAATTATTTCTTGATTCTTGTTTAATACTGTGAAATGTTGCTTAATACAAATGTTTTCATTACACAGCTCAACATTTGTCAGTTTAAACCTTATTAGTATGGTTTTCTTGTTGGCAGCAGTAATTGATCCAAATGATTTATCAAAATATTGATAAGGAACAATTCCTTCCTTGATACAATTTCTATCTACTCCTGAATCTACTAGAATAATTGCTGTCAATTTAAATTGGTTTTCTATTAATAAAGTTATTTTACTGGTAAATCTTTGATTTGGCATAGAATAAACATTATTAATTTGTAAGGGTTTTTCTTGAGAAAGTTTCTTCTTCTATGGTTTCATTTTATGGGCTTTTTTTCTGGAATATTTTTTCCTCTTTCTTTTTGTTTTGCCTTGAATCTAAATTCTTCCAAATTCTCCATGACAAGTTCATCTTTTGGAAAATTTTGAGAGTATTCTTTAAAATTTTGGAGTTCTAAAATCTCAATTTTATTCTTAAGAGATTTTATTGCTACTTTGATTTCTAAAATTTCTTCCTTTAATTATGCTATTGTAGGTTCCTTTTGACTCTTTTATTCCTTGTCTATGTTTTTTAAATTTTCATTTAGTTTATAGATAAGAGGCTTAGTTAATTCTTGTATATCAACTTTTTTCTTGAAATTTTTTCTTCCCTAATTTGGATGATTTTCTTGTTTATTGACCTTATCAAGGTGTTTAAACAAAATTTCTTTTCTTAATTCTATGTCATCAATCTGTCTAGCAATTTCAAGGATTCTTTCATATTCTTCAGTCATGACATTAACTTGTATTACATTTAATTGAAGGTTTTCAAATGCATTTTGTAATTGACAAAATTCACAACTGCAATTTAAACCACAACTTTCTAATTCATACTCTAAACTATCTGAAAGACCTACTTCATTTATTTCTTTAGAATTTTCAGAGGTTTCTTCTCCAACTTCTTTAGGTTCACTATCACTATTCAACAAAATATGCATTAAACTTTTTTTTAAACCTTCATCTACCTTTAAATAGTTTATTTTTTGTATTGTTTTCATTTATTACTAAAATGACCTAGTTTCCTACATTTCCAGCAAACCTTTTGATCCTTTGTAGTTTTCCTTCTTTTGAATCTTCTAGACATTCCTGGTTTCTCTTCTAATTTTTCAAATTTTCTCCTTCTGTATTTTCTATAGGATTTGTGCTTTTTTTGTTTTCTAGGCTCATATTCAGAATATAGTCTTAGAATATCATAGCCAAATTGAGAACAAAATCTTCCCATTTCTTTTCTTCCTGCTAATTTTTCTCTTTTTACATGTTTTTACCATTTCATTTCATGACACATTTTTAAACCAACTTCTTTTACTTCTGCTATGATTTGACCATAAGTATAACTCTCTAGATTAGGGCGACCTTGATTCTTCTTTTTTATGTGATCCATAACTAATTGGTAAAAGTGTTTAGGTAATCCTTGAATAAATTTCTCTTTCCAAATGGAGGACCTACAATCTTCTCTTTCATATACCCTTGTAAGAAAAGTGTCATTATACCATTCTAAATCCAATAATGTTTTACATTTTAGATTTAACAACAATTCACCATTTTTACATTTTTTACTTGCTGTGTCACCAACAAAATGAGAGTACATTGTATACAACAAAGTATTTACTACACCTAGTGCACTTGTTTGAATTAATTGATTTCCATGTCAAGCCATGAGTATTTTCCTTGCATTTTTTATTTCTTGTCTTCTATGTTCAATTAGACACTTTTCCCACCAATTTATTAACTGACCTGTAAAGCCAGTTATGATCATATCAGCTATTTTTGGGTTCGAGTTATTAACTCTTTTTTTTGCAGCTATTCTAAATATAATCATATGTTGGATAGTATTTATCATCTGGTATTTTAACAAACCATCTATGTTCCATTCCCTTATTGAATCTCCTTTATATTCAGCAAAAGTATAAGGTTCAGAATAATTTGCTTAACCTTATATCAACTGGAGATGGTTTTGTTGAAGCATAAGGATAGGGCACGTTCCAAACTCTATTGGTTCTAATTGGACCTCATCTCCCCCATTCAGAATGAATTCGATTTAATTATAAGGTTTTCATGTTCTAGATGAGAATATGCAACTAATTTTTGGATATTAGGAGTTTCACCAATAACATTTATCTGAAGACTCTTCTGTTTTTTATCAGCAGTTTCATCAGACTTAATTGTTAATTTAGTTTTTTGGTTAGCTAAATCAATAATTCTATCATTAAGTTTTAATTTGAATTCTGAAAGTTTTTTAGGAAAACTTATCGGAGATTTTGTTGTTTTTGACAAAATTTCTTTCTTATAAACAGAAGCTTTTGTAAGACCAAATTTATGTTTATCCAAAGAACTTTCAATTCTATTCATTTGTTTACCTATGGGCTGTAGGTAAAGATTCGTATAATTATTTTGTTCAGCTTTAAAAGGTGAAGCAGATATTTTAATTTCTTCTCCCAAGATGATTGTAGTGTTAGGTGGATGTGGAGATGTGATTTCTTTTTCATTTTTGGTCTTATAGGTAGATCAAGTTTCTTCTAAAACATCTAATGTAACTTCTTCATCCAGTACTAGAGCTGGAATAAACCATTTAAAGAATTTTAAATTTCTTTTAGTTCTCATTATTCTTTTATACCAAAGGTGTTTAATTTTTTTCTGATCTTCTTTGGTGTAAGTATCATAAAACCATTTTTCTTTTAATCTCATTCTTATCTGACCAAAAATCTTCATTTAAGCTTTGAGGATCAAACTTAAATGATTCACTCAGAACATTTAGTTGAAAATCTTAAAAATTAGGATTGGGAGATCCTATAAATACAAATTTTACTTATTCTTCTTGTTGCCCTAAGCTGTTATTTTTTTTCCAAGACAATTGGATCCATTTTATAAACCGGATGTGAAACTTGTTCCATTGATTCTCTAATTCCACCTACAAGTTTCTCATGTTTAGATTCTGGGATATAAGAGCATAAAGCTCTAGAAGTTGAGGGTTTATAAGTAATTCTTGAAGAAAGTCTTTTGGGTTCCAATTCTAAAAAATCAATCTTCATAATTCTATCTTTACTAAATCTGATTTCAACTTCTCCATTCTCATATTCAACTATCTTTTCTAACTCTTGAGGTTTGAAGGCTTTTATGGGCTTTTCATTCTGAAAAATCCATTTTTCTGGAAGCTTAATGTCTTTCCATTTAATTGGTTTTGGAACAACAACATTACTTTTTTCTATATTTGCTTTTAACAACAAAGTTTCTCCTCGGGTATCAAATTCTAGAGCCTTAGGTTCAATCTATGTTGTCATGACTTTGTAATAAATTCTATAAACCAAGGCAAGATTTTGGGATCCTTCCAACATACTAAAGCCAGATATTATGATGTTTGTAGTTAAAGCTTTCATGATACGAGGATCTTTCAAAAAAATAGTAAAGTTTATATGACAATTAAAATAAATTAGTCCATCACACAAACTTGACTCAACAATACCTAACAGAGAATCAAATAATTTATTATGTCTAAAATCTCTTAGCAATTATTATCGATGTGTTCAGACCATTGCTTGTTAATGGTTTTAAAGCAATTTGCACCAAACCAACATGTAGATAATTATAATGATTTTCTAGATAATCCTTGATCATGTATTTTAAAAATAGTTCAAATTTATGATCTTTTTCTATTATTGGAACAGTTTTTTCTACCATTTTAATAGCGTAAGTCATTCTAAAATCAAAAGTCCCCTTTTGATAAACTTCCCATTTGTCCTTCTTAGGAATGTTTCAATTTCCTAATTTTTTCTCAACATCTCTAATTAATATGGCTTATAAGTTCTTTATTTTTCTATTCCCCATAGTTTCTTCTTTTCCTTCCTTATTTAAAATAAACTTAATCAAATTTCTAAAGATTTTATTCATTAGTAATTTTCAATTAGTGTCAAGATTTTTTTCAGATATCTATCAACATTTTATGCAATCTTACTGCCCTCTCACTTTAACAACGAGTCTTACAATTGCTACGTAACCTAGGTGATATTTTAAAAAGATCTTAGCAATAATATTTAATTACTAAAAGAAAAAAGCTTTAGAAGTTCAATTAATTCCTAAGTCAAATAAATAAGACAGAAAATAAACTTTAGGGCCTAGAATGTTTGAAGGTTAGAACTTTTAGTTGTAAAACGGAGTTTTACCAAAAACATGACTTCTTTAAATCCAACGGTGGAAAAAGATCGGGTATTGATACGGGCACAATATTTTAGAAACTTCCCTTAAAATGTATGGTTGTTGATAATGAAGTCTAATGTTCGATTTCTTACTTTCTTTTCACCTCCCTCACATGTAAGTAAAATGAACAACAAAAACACACTACCATCTGGTTTGTTGGTTCATTGATATAATATTCACGCATCTTGGACACATTTACACTTTACAGTTGGGGTATACAAAAAGATGAAAGATATATGTTCACTACTAGAAAAATGAATTTTTCCAACGCCTTTTTTCCAACGGACTAGCTGTTGGAGCTAAGAGAATTTTAATTACCAACGGAATAACCGTTGGAAGAATTGAAGATGTGAAAGGAGCACAATTTCCAACGGCCTTGGCCGTTGGAACATAAATGCAAAGTTTTTCCAACGGCTTAAGTCATTGGAAAACGAATTTAGTGAAGCAACATTTTGAAAATTTTTAAACGTAATATTGTACTTTTTTCCAACGGCTATTAAACTGTTGATAAGTTTCCAATGTTGGAAAATGGAGAGAGTGAAACGCACCGTTTCATTAATTTTGTTCCAACGGCCAAGGCCATTGGAAAATGCAAATTTAAGGCCCCCCCTAGCTGCCTAGATCATCTTCTTCTTCGCGTTCCTCTCTCTCTCTCTCTCTCTCTCTCTCTCTCTCTCCTTCTTTACTATTCTCTGCAGAAACCCATCCACATGCACACACAGCACCAAAAATTCGTCTCCCAGGGCCAAATAAGTGTTAATCGAGGACAACATTGTTGGATCTGGTAGTGAATCTACTCAATCTGTAGGTAAGTTCGTGGTATTTATGAGTTCATTTTGCGTTTTTGTTTTTTTTTTGTTTTTTTTTATTACCATGGTTCAATGTTTAATAATAGTAATGGGTGGAATATTTTCTTGTTGTGGCAGATTGAAAATCATAATAAACGCATTTGAAAGAAGGATTTGAGGTAAGTTTGTATTTTAAAATTTTTAAAATAATTATTAATATATGAAGAGTAGTTCTATTATAATAATTGTAATAATAATAATAATAATAACAAGTTATTGAAATAATAATAATAATAATTCTTATTATTATTATAATACGAGTAGTACTAAAATAATAATAACAAAAAAAGAATGATAACAATAATAATAATTATTATTATTTTAGTAATATTTAAAATAATACTTTTTATAGTAAGAGTAGTACTAAAATAATAATAAGAAGAATAATGATAAAAAATAAGAAAAAGAAGAAGTAGGATTTTAGTAATATTTAAAGTAATAATTATTATAGTAAGAGTAGTACAATAATAGTAAGAATAATAATAATAATAATAAGAATACTAGAAGAATAAGAAGAATAATAATAATAATAAGAATAATAATAATAAGAATATAAGAATAATAAAATTAAGGTAATTATTATTCTACTCTAATGTAGTATAATAATGATAACAATAATAATAAGACTAATAATTATAATAATAATAAGTATTATTTTTATAATAATTATAATAGTAAGAGTAGTAATTAAAAAATAATAACAGTACTACTAATAATAATAATAACCCTAAAACCCCTAAAATAATAATTATTATACTAAGAGAAGTACTAAAATAATAATAATTAATTATTATTATTCTAATAGTAGTACTAATAATAATAACAATAATAATAGTAATAATAGTAATAATTAAAATAATTATCATTACAGTAAGAGTTCTATAATAATAATAATAATAATCATTTTTAAACTAAGAGTACTAATAAAATACTAATAATAATAATCATAATAATAAACCCAACAAGATTTGTCGCAATAATAGTTATCTATACTATGGATGGAATGCCTTTTTATGCTATGTATATTTTGGAGTTATGAGTACTTGCTGTTTAATTTGCTCTCTGATTGGATGTGCACAATAAGCATGACACATGAAAAACGATATTTTCAAAATTTTAAAGATGTGGCCTTCTTGGTTGACATGTATTAGAATGCATTAGTTAATGAACTCACAGACCCTAAACAGTTAAGTTAAAAAGTGTATATGCGATCCATGGAATTAATTGTTAATATGATTTAATTTAAAAAATTAATTTTATGTGTTCATTATTTCGTATATGTCATAAAGTAAATATATAATTTCCTCTGTTAGGACTCCATGGAACATGAACATAGTTGGATGTATAGTAGTCGTTATTTACCTGGGCGAGTTGGGACAAAGAGGAGTGGGAGACAAGGGTTCAACTCTTCATAACATTTGCTTGTAGTAATCCAGATTATATGGATGGGAACAAAATACGTTACCCATGTAGGAGACGTAAAAATTTGAGGTTTAAGAATTGTGATGACGTTAGAGTGCATCTATATAAATGGGGATTCATGCCTTATTACACGAACTGAATAGCGCATAGAGAGCCATTTAAGGAAACATCTGATCAGCCGTTTGATAATTGTGGTTCGTATGAGCATGCTGAGTCTAATTCACATTTAAACCCATATGCTCGAATGATATTTGATTCAGTTGGACCAAGTTCCCAGCAGTATTTTACTGAAGTCGATGAACAACCTAATGAAGGTTTTAGACGGTTTTAGACGGTTTTATGATTTATTATATTTGGCCACTACACCTCTTTGGGATGGATGTGAGACGCATTCTGAGCTCTCTGCTGCAGTTCGTTTGTTAAACCTTAAAGCAGAATATCATATACCAAAAGGTTGTTATGATGGTATTACGGCCTTGATGAAAGAGACACAGTCAAGTGACAGCAAGATGCCGTCAAATTGGTATGAGACGAAGAAATTAGTTTCACAACTTAGTATTGCGCATCTAAAAATTGATGCTTGTGTTAACGACTGCATGTTGTTTTGGAATAATGATAAAGATGCTACACACTGCAAGTTTTGTGGTGAATCTAGGTTTAAGCCGAGAAAAGGTGGATGGGTTAAAGATAGGGCAAGAAAGACCATGCACCATTTACCACTAACTCCTCGACTTCAGCGACTATATGCCTCACTTTCAACCGCAGAGCACATGAGGTGGCACAGTGAGCATCAATCCGAGCCGAATGTTTTAAAACATCCTTCAAATGAGGAAGCATGGAAACATTTTGATACCATGTACCCATGGTTTGCCGCAAAGCCCCAAAATGTTCGCCTTGGTGTATGTTCTGATGGTTTCGTTCCGTTTGGAAACTCTGGTAAACAATATTCATGTTGCCGGTCATTGTTACTCCGTATAATTTACCACCGTGGATGTGTATGAAGAAACCATATATGTTTTTGACTTCATTGATCCCGGGCCCTCGGAGTCCACGTCAGAATATTGATGTCTATTTACAACCTCTTATTGATGAATTGAAGCAGTTGTGGGAAGATGGTGTCTAAACATGGAATGTTTCATTTAAACAGAATTTTCAGCTCCGTGCTTCAGTGTTGTGGACCATAAATGACTTCCCGGCTTATGGGATGTTGTCAGGATGGATGATTTATGGGAGATTATCTTGTCCTATTTTTATGGAGAATAGTAAAGTCTTCCAGCTTCAGCATGGGAGGAAAACTTCATTCTTTGATTGTCATCGACAATTTCTCGAGTTGGATCACCCTTATAGACGAAACCGAGTTGCCTTTAAAAAAGGAAAAATTAAGAAATCATTGCCTCCTGAGCGTCTTCCCCCTGAAACAATATTTGCACGTATCTCAAATTTGCCATCTGTAGTTCAGAATGGAGAGGTGATAACCATACCAGGTTATGGTAGAACTCATAATTGGTCAAAACGAAGTATTTTCTGGGAGTTGCCTTACTGGAAGAATAATTTAATCCGCCATAATTTGGATGTCATGCATATAAAGAATAATGTGTTTGACAATATATGGAATACAGTGATGGATGTGAGGAATAAAACTAAGGACAACGTTAAGGCTCGTAAGGACATTGAGATGTTGTGCAGTTGATCAGAGCTAAATTTAATTCCTCAAGCCGACGGTCAAGCATTCAAACCCAAAGCAACTTTTACACTAAACACACATCAAAGAGCTGATGTGCTCAATTGGGTTAAAACACTTAGACTCCCAGACGGGTATGCATCAAACCTTGGGAGGTGTATTGACAGTAATGTAAGTCATATGTCTAGTATGACAAGTCATGATTGTCATGTATGATGCAGAGACTCCTCCCAATAGCCCTTGAAGCGATACCTGAAAATATCTGGAAACCGTTGACTGAGTTAAGTTAATTCTTCCGTGATTTATGCTCTCTAGAGTTAGATGTGAATCACATGGTCGACTTAGAAGCAAATATTCCTGTAATTCTCTGCAAGTTGGAAAGAATTTTTTTCACCTGCTTTTTTCGATTTGATGGAACATTTGCCGGTTCACCTACCTTATGAAGCCAGGGTTGGAGGACCCGTTCAGTATAGGTGGATGTACAAGTTTGAGCGTTGTATGCATGACCTAAAAATGAAGGTATCAAATAAGGCTCATGTAGAAGGTTCAATTTGTGAAGCATATCTAATTGAGGAGACCTCAACATTTTGCTCACATTACTTTGAATCTCATATTCCACATATGGCTACTAGAGTACCTCGTAATGATGATGGCGAACAAAGATAATATGATGAATCGGTGTGGTCTATCTTTAGATACCCAGGTCATCCATACGGTGTCTCGAGATATCGATATCTTGATGACAATGAATTGAGGGTTGCTACTGCATATGTCTTACTGAATTGTAAGGAGGTGAAGACGTACCTCGAGTAAGTGCCATAACACATATTTCCTTTATATATTCTACTTTAATAATAATACCTTTCTTCCTTTATACACTTTAATCATCTAGGTATATGCTAAAATGACCTCTATGTATATCTTGTAGTTTGTTTGTTGACGACGTGCGTATGCATGCACCAAATATAGCAATGTCAAACCTGGATGTCTACATTAAGAATAACTTTGCTACATGGCTTAGAAACTATGTAAGTTACCTACACTTGAATTTTAGGCATATTTTGCTTCTCAAGGGAAAGAAATATTCATAAACTTTATGACATGTAACTAGGTGAATGATGCGCGCAACAATATCACGGACCGCTTCTTGTGGGATGTTCGGTGCGGGCCATCGCGTCGTGTTGAGACTTGACCTGTTTATTTCATAAATGGGTACAAGTTCCACATTAGCGACTGGGGTCGCGACAAAGCAACATTTAACAGTGGCGTATGCATAAGGACTTCAAGATCAAGTGAGGTTGAATGTGATTTTTATGGGGTGTTAGAAGAAATCATTCAACTCGAATATCCTGGATGGCCACAGAAAAATGTTGTATTGTTTAGGTGTGCATGGTTTGACCCTACTCCAGATCATGTCACTCGGGTACATAAACAATATGGGTTAGTTGAGGTTCGTGATGGTCGCTGATATAGGAAGTTTGACCCGTTCATTATTGCCTCCCAAGCTGATCAAGTTTACTACACGCATTACCCAACAAAGTCACGTGAAAAAATAGGGTAGTTAGCCGTTTTGAAAATCAAACCTAGACGCATCGTTCATTATAATGTTAATGACGTTGATGATGCATATCAGTCAGATTTTGAAGGTGTCCTGAACAATCCACCCATAATTATGGATGACCCAATCGAGAATTCAGCTGAAACAGGAGTAGGGGAAGCTATAGTTGATGACATGTCCATCCGGGAAGAAAATTTGGAACATGACGATGAATCTGAGGAAGAGGACGCCCTTGAAGCAAGTGATGAAGAAGATGAATTTGAATCTAGGGATACTGAGAATAGGGATTCAGAGGCACAATCTGAGGACGATGACGTCCATTGACTGTCATGTTAACGTGCAATTACTTAGAAAATGTAATGTGAATGTGGAATTATTATAATAATAATAATAGTAAGTCTAAATTGACTGTGACAGGTGCAATTGCAAGAGCAATACTACTCCCCATATATTGCATTTGTAAAATGTTGTATGGTTTTTAATAAAATTGCAGATGCCACCTAAAGGAGATGCAACGTATACACGTCGCACAGGGAAAGGCCTATTTCAGCAGTTCAAAAAAGTGTTAGCAGAACCATTTGCCAGACATGAAAGGGCAGGCCAATCGCATTCCCGACATTCAGCTTCACGACCCATAATAGAAGAAGATGTTCTTCCACACCCCACCCCTCGTACAGATGATATTCGAATTCCTCAACTCGGCCGTAGTGCTAGTCGATCTACTCCGACACTTGTACCTTCAGCCGATGGGGGGAATTCCATTGGTCATTCAGAGGTATCCAAAGCCCCGATTCAGGGTCGCTTACGGATTACACCTCACAGTAACACGTAAGTAATGTATCATTATAAACAATAATGGTTTATGTTACATGCATTAAATTTACTTCCAATGAAAACAATATTTATTGTGTTGGAACATGAATGTATTTAGCTTTCTTCCATCAAGAGCAACACGGTTGGTGACTAGATGCTTCACCACACACTTCAAGGGACATCATGATTGGACAAGCGCAAGCCCAACGGATATTCAGGCTTGGTGGCGCGTATTTGAGGTTTGCACTTTGGTCTCACCTTTTCAGCTTTGAGAAATCATGTTGATAACTATTAGACTCCTTATATTTTATTTTATGTATTGGGATTATATGAGTGGGATCCAGCCCACCATAATGAGGTCTATCACGTTTGGCATATGATGGCAGCTAATCATTACCGATCGACGCTGAGTGACATTCGCTGCGAGAAAAATCTAGCAAAACGGCGAGCACGGGCATCATTTATGACCGACGCACAGTATGCAGAAATGGAGGAATGGTGGGCTACACCGGAGTTTCAGGAGAAATCTTATCGGGGTAAGACAATACGAGCATCATCATCGCAGTCGTCTAACTCCACTGGTGGATACAGTGCTACTTATGCAGGAGGCTCTGTTTCAATTACTGAACACCAAGAGCGAATGGTAAAACTTATGAACCTCTTTTACACATAATTCAACTTATTTATGGTGTAATAACATTAATCTTACTAACAACCAAATGTAGCGTGAAAAAGATCCGGAGAAGAGGGACCCTGGCTTGTTCAAGGTCATGCAGCAAACTCATAAGAAAAAAAGCGGGGAATACGTCAACAGGCGGACTGAGGAAGTGGCGGTAATAATCATGTTATATAAATTTACCTTTTTACATAACAATAAGTAGTGACTTAGTAATAAACAAATTTTTACCCTTATGCAGGCAAAGGTAACTGCTGAGATCGACTCACAAACGCAGCAAATGGAAGAGGAAGGAGTCGCACATGACATTGATGAGGTTGCGATAATGAGTGCAGCTGCTGGTGGAAGGAAGAAAGGGCGTGTATTTGGTCTTGGATCAGAACAACATGTTGTGCTTGGACGACGACGACCAGGGAATACTCCTGCAGCACATGTTGATGTCACTCAGACGCCGGAGTTCACTGAACAAGTTGAGCGAGTGGTTGCGGAGCATACAGCACAACAAGCATCCTATTATGAGCGGAAGTTGGAGCGCCTGAAGAGGAGACAACGAGCTGAGCTGGAGTACATATGTCAACGAGTTGGAATTCCTCCGCCCGCGCATCCTGACAATGATATTGATGCCTCGGGATCCGATGAAGACTAGATCAGGTATATCACTTTACTTTGTGTGTTTATCAACAAACAAACACTTTTTAGGAGAATGGAATTATGAAATTTCAATTATGTATGTTTTTATGTGGATTTGTAACTATATTTGTGTCATGATTTGGTAATTTCAATTGTTTATGTTTTTATGTGGATTTGTAACTATATTTGTGTCATGATTTGGTAATTTCAATTATGTATGTTTTTATGTGGAGATATAACTACATTTACGACATGATTCTGTAATTTCAATTGTGTATGTTTTTATTGAGATTTATAACTGTATTTATGTACGTGCACCCGTTCAGTATTTGATTATATACGATATAATAAATTTGAACCGCCTAAGCCATTTGACGTTTAAAGAAAAGCATTGGAAATAGAACGATAATATACAAAAGATAAAAACAGGCAGTTGGAAACATTTCCAATGGCCTAGGCAGTTGGAAATTGGGAAAAAATTGGAAAAAAAAAATGGCCATTGGAAATTTTCCAACGTTCATCCAACGGCTGACAGTTGGAAATTCCAACGGCCCTAAGTTGAGCCGTTGGAAAATGGACTTCCAACGGATGGATTTCCAACGTCATATTTCCAACGGCTTTGAGTTGGAAATTTTAGAATTTCCAATGGCAAGCCGTTGGAAATGGCCATTGGAAATATGCTGTTTTTTAGTAGTGGTTTATAAAGTCAAATGATGATTTATGATTTGATAATAAATCCTACTTCATGCACATGTACATATGGATATTTTGTTGTACATGTGAGGTTATATCACATGTATAAATATATATGTCACAAGATAACATAAAGATATCATGATAAACTTATGTGTTGTATATAGTTCTCCCTGATATATAATATCATGATAGTGTGTATAAAAGTTATAATGAATAAAATCAAATTAATAATAGAGGTTATCAATAACGAGAATTGATTTTATTGCAATAAAATTTGATTCACAACCTATGAGTATAAGATGAGCATTATGTTCTTAAAAGGTTGTCATATAATTACTATTATAAGTGAAAAGATAATGTGTCTTATATTATCATAGTAGAAACTTTTAGTACATGTAAGTTTTGTGGTAAACAAATACTGAACATGACTAAATATTAGAATTCTTAGACTTATATAAATTGTCAAGAAAATGGGGTTTGAGTTGTATTAATCCATAGATCTGAAAATATTATAAACTTTATGTGATAGTTATGTGATTTTGATGTATCACTCAATGATACCTATTATTGGATATATTTGAATATGTTGTATCATACAATTAACACAATAATTTCAGTCATTTAATAACGAATTCACTATTTCTATAATAGGAGTGAATATTTAGAATATATGTCTATGATTTTGGATTAGAAATCCATTAATAGGAAAAATAATTTATTAAATATTATGTTGGTAAATGAAATTATATATATAATATATATTTAAAATACTTTCTAAAATATTTTTATATCCAAATAACATAGACATGAATGACAATGCTTTACTGGAACTAGTAATTAAGTCCAATTCAAAGCATATGCAAATATTAGTTGGTGAATGCAATAATATAAAATTTGAGGGTTTCTTAGATATAGTCTCCAAAGTTTTGGATAAGTTACAATGTTGTCTAGGACGGACCAACTTATAACAAATAGATTGTGGACCAATCTAACATAATTTAGAGATTCCAATCGGCTTTGTGCTACAATACATAAGCCTCAGGTTTGTTTATAACTATGCTATTTGTGGGTTGAGAAACACAATAGTTTTTGTTGATAACGCAAGAGGACATTTATTATTTGCACGTTAAATGTTGAGAGTTCTGCGTATCTGAAATTTAAAAAATAAAGTACCCTCATGTGCCAATATGACTAGTGAATGATTTATTCACTGATACTTAAGAATCTATAATATCATATAATTTTTACAATTTCTGTGATTAAGAATAAAATGTGAAGTTTCTCTAAGAAAAGAAAAGAAATAAAATGTGAAACAAGGCATCCTATACTCCTCATCGGTTACTACTATAAACAAGTACAAGTACTATGATGACATTTTGCAGTAAGACTCTATCTTGACTCTGAGCCATGACCATAAAGATGATCCTCGTAGTCATCCACGTCTGGGGTTGGCCGTTTCAATCTCTCAAAGATTTCGTCAAGGGATTCCGGTCGAGAATCGTTGGAGGAATCTTTGTTGTCTTGGCTTTGGCTCAATGGGAGGAACTTCCGCGACCCAAAGTTACTCCTGAAACTCTGGAAACCTGACTTCACAGAGTCCCACTTGGAGGCGAATCCGGATGATGGCTTTGTTGCCATGCTCGCAGAGTCGCCTTGTTGGATCGTTAAGGCAGTTGAGTCCTCTTGAATTGGATTCACTGGAGATGCAACATCTTCTCTGCTGGTGGCGGTGGCATCATATTTTAATGGTTTCAGCTGCCCTCCGTTTCTGCTCACATTTTCGTTGCTTACTTTCATATGAGTCTCAACCTTGTCCTGCCAGTTACAGAGGGGCATCCTTGGCTGCTATTGCTATAATGATAAAGGTATTCGTAGCCACCAAGACGAGAGCAACACGTACCATATCATCGATGCTCGATCCAAATTCGATGCTCGCGTTGTTGAAGTTCATAGAAAATGGAATAACATGCTCCCCAACACTGTGCCCCTGCTGAAGCCAATACCGTTCTGAAGAGAAAAACAGCTCGAGAGTGTTAACTTTCTTCTACTTCAAGCCACTTGTACAACTAGAAACTGCTGCTCTAAAATTACCTCTCTGCAAAATGATTAACCCTGATGGGTCAAATCCATCTGTACCATCTGAATTGTTTTTGAACTGGAATATTTTCCAGTTCCCAACATAATTGATGACCCGATCAAAGAAGTTTGTTGCAAGTATTAGAGTATATAGAACCATGATGAGGGGATAAATTCTATTGAAATCATCACCAAAGAAAGGTACTGCATGATCAATGTTCCCCATTCTCTACACCACAAGGCAAAAAACGAAAAACAAACCTATAATTAACGGCATGAACAGAAAGGTAAACCGCCGGGTGAAGGGAAGAATAAAAGAAACAACTTGAAAGCCGGACAACCCTCGGAAGTAGCTGGATTCAGGCATATTAACTTCGCTAGTAAGACCTTTGGTATTGAAACCCAGGTCTTAGGATCGAATTGAATCCCGACTTCAATAGGAGGGGAGGGTTAAGGGAAGTGAGAGGGCCACCTCTCATTGTGTAACCCAGCTACACATGCTGGGTCTCTGATGAAAAAGAAATATGAAAACCCAGTGATGCGAAAGATCTATAGTATGATGATTTCAAGGAAACTGTGCATAAAGGATAAAGATCTGGACCTTTTCAAAGACCGTCTTTTTATCCCCTTTAAGATAAATGAGATTAAGAAAGTTGTATGATATTGGAGGAGCATATCTTGCGACCATCCTGACAGATTGATGCTTTGTAAGTTAGCAACCATTAAGAATGAGGGGCCTAACAAGAGTTCTAGAAGGAGGTTGGACAATTGAAATGAATTAGGATTTACGAGCATATCATAAGCAAGCTAACCGAGCTTGTCTGATGTGGTGTGAAAGAGTAAAACATCAGCATTCCAATTTTAAATAAGGAATAATATGTGCATACGCACATATACATCAGAGGGACGAAAGCAGCTACCTGCACAAAAATTGTGCTAAATCAATCACTAAATACTTTCAAAAATATGCCTATCGAACAAGGAAGAACAATGTGTGCAGCATAAAGTAGAATTAACCAAAAGGAAACCTGTGGACCAACAAATACGAAATACCAAGGAGACAATTTCAGAACATAATTTTGGAAACTTAGTAGGTTCATTCTTTCTTATAAAACACTCCTGACACTTGGTTATACTTCTTGCCGTTCGCATGAAATAACGATTGCATGTATGGCCTCATTCCCTCCTGCCAGATATGCTCAAATCAATTAACTAGAATTTTGATGATAACAAACATTTATGAAAAACTAATGTGTTTGTTTTAAGTGTATAAGGTAATTAGACAAGTTTATATGTTTTTTTATGATATTTAATGTCCTCAAATAAGTTGGTACGTGAAAATCTGGAAGTTATTGGAAGCCAAGGTGTAGGGGAAGCCCAAACAATATGTTGAAAAAAATCAACCAAGTGAAACTAGAGCCATTTATAGCACCAAATGCATGTTTGCTCCTGGACAAGAAAACCAATTGGTTGAAACAAACTAACCAGTTGATTTTTGGAGGCAAAATGAATCATAACTACTGAAAATCATAAAACCACCGGTTTAAAATTTTCAACCTGTTAAAAACTGTTAGATTGTGCGCTAGAAGACAAAAGCAATGGCTAATTTCTTCAAAGTTGATCTTAGAGCCTCCAATCAGCTCTTTAATGTTCTAATGGACCCAAATGAGTATAAATACATCAAGAAACACTTTGAGAATAACTCTTAGCTATAAGATCAAATATTCATCATCAAATACTTATCAAAGTGTTTATCATTTAATAAAAGAGCCAAGATTTATACTTTCAGTTGTATATCTAGTAAAAATGCTATTATGTGAGCCTGTAAGCTTGTAAGGAAAACTTACAGAACCCCTCTAGGATTTACTCTAACTTACACTTACCTCTTGTATATTCAAAAATCTACACTTACCCCTCCCTTTTGCAAACTCGTCAGCCATCAGTTAAAGAAAAAGGAAAATCCCACACTACTCCTCTTCCTTTTATTGTCTGAGCGTAAGTACGCAAACCTTTTAAATCTAACAACTCAGAGAAGAAACAAGCCCACGAATCCGAGAAGAATCGATTCGACACGTCAATTTCAATGTAGCATGATTAATCCAGGAAGAATCAATTCAACACGTCCCAAATTGGACTTGGGGCCCTGCTCTATTAAGCTAGGGATGTCGGCCAGATTGAATGAATTGGCGATTCTTCAACTACAAGAGCTCTAGATCAAACAGGCCCGAGCTTCTTCATCGTCGTCGTCACTTTCCGAGCCGATTCAACTCCAATCTTCTGGTCAATTACCGGTCATTCAACAGGTGCTTTGCATCTGTCCGTACCCCGTCAGCTCCTGCCTCGGCCCACCGATCGTAAACCAATGAAGGATGTTGTCGGATGGAAGTTGGTACGGGACCAACTAGTTTATGCTAAAGCCAGTTTTTCCTCAGAGAATGAAGAATTACGAGTGTTTGACTAATGACTCAACGTTAGCGTCGGTGATTTTCGTCCCACTTTAAGCTGGATTAGGGGTCGACCGGAACCTCTGGTTTACTAGCATGTGCACCGGATACACATTGGCAATCGAATTGGAGGATTGGTTGAGACGGACTAGCGAGTGGAAGAGAATGTGGGGGAGAGACCATTTCCTGGTTGGAGGAAGACTAGCTTATGATTTTCGGTGACTGATGGAACAAGAATTGAACTGGTGAAGCAAATTGATGTTAGATCAAAAGGTTTGGGTGCTTGGGCTCAGGAAAAAACAAAAAAGGGTAGAAGAGTTAGTGTAGGCATTTCCCCTTTTCTTTTAATTGATGGCTGACGGAGTTAGAATAAGAAGGGGAATAAGTGTATGTTTTTTAATATCCAGGGGATAAGTGTACATTATAGCAAGCTTCAAGGGAGTTTTTGAAAATTTCCTGAGTTTGCAAATACTTCAAGTCTTAAAATCTCTTGAGTGTAAAGTGATTTCCAATTAGCGTTGAAGAAAACTAGAGAATAATTTTTAATTAACCTTAGAGAAAACTAGAGATTGGTTGGATGTGAATCTTAAAAAAAATATCATTATATTCTTAATCAATAGATAATAAAAAAACTCTCAAATGGGCAAGCCTGAGAAGAGGATGTAGACTCCAATTGATAGAGTTGAATCTCTATAAATTCCAATACACTCTTTTCCTTATCTCTTTTTACATCTTGCATATACTTGTTTGGTTTGTGTTTTATCTTTGGTTGAATGAATTTGGTTGTAAAATTTGATTTTGTTAAAGGATTTTTTTAAGCGGTCAATTCACCTCTCTTGATTGTACTTGGGCCAACACCTCCTATAAAATTGTACCTAAACTTGTGCTAAGGAGATGGGTGCAATGGTGTGGCTTTGACCAAAATTTAAATGCGTTGGGTGCTTAATATGGGCTTTTCTAGATTCATATTATGGGCACCGCAAACTCCTTTTTGAATCAAAAGCTACTTAAAACCCTATTTGACATAAAGAAGTACTTGATGAAAACAAAGAACAAATAGATGAGAGAGCTAAACTTTACTGATGCTTATGAAGCGTTTCTTTTTCTCTTTTGTCTCTAGGATTTCCCACGTTATCTATGAGCATTACCTGCACCAGTAGTTCCCTCCTGCCAACAGAATTTATAAGAATAGAGAAAAGAGACAAGTTAACGCCTCTTGGCAATATGGTAGCCTCTGCTATAAGAATCGCAGCTGACATGCCACCCAAAATAATGGCAAACAATTTCATTAACTGCTTTCTCAGCACACACCGCCAAGTGAACTCTGCAACAGCCAATCCATTAGTCAACCAAGTTGGAAGCTTGAATAAAACAACTGTATATAATCTTTCACTGGAAACACTAATCATTAATCAACAGTCCAGTAGTCACCTATCAAACCAAGAAAAGGCCCCAACTTGCCTGTATGTTCGGGCCTGTAGCTAGATATGTATTTCCTGCACACCAAAAACAGTCAGGTCTTCCTTATGGAGCCCAAGATTTAAATTAAAGTTGGAGTCTTGGTCATTTAAAATAAAAAGGAGGAAGGTCCGAACCATCCTGTAGCATCCCAACGTTCTTGGTTTTTGATAGTATCTTCTATCTCCAGCGCCTCCAATATAGACTTAACATATTCACTGTCAAAGTATTGAAACTATTTATCTCGATCTCACTAATGACCAACTAGAAAGTAGAGCACAGTAGCATAAACTTATTACAAACCTATACACATCACAGGTTCCCTACATTTAATTTACGTTGAAGTTGCCAACCAGTTTATAAGATAAAGATCACTTTTGTTGAAACCAAGGTCCTAAGATTGAATCCTGACTTCACCCAAGAGGCGAGGGTTAAGAGTAAGGGAGAAGGCTACCTCTAGTTCTGTAGCCACACCAAAGCTATAAGGTCTCTCCTATGAATAAGAAGAATATTAAATTCCCATAACTCAGTTATCTATCAAATGCATTTGGAAGTTTTAGAAATGATCCAAAAACAGAAAAAGCTAGTCTAGATCATAGATATGAAAAATTGCTGGTAAATTACAAGTCCTAGAAAACACCAAGCAAGATATATGGCTGTAAGATAAACCGTAAGACACATTTCAAATAAAAGCGAATACTAGTAGTATTTCAAAGTACAGAGTTTTTCTTGGTTAAGATGATTATAAGTTACACCAACGAGCTAACAGTGACATACCTTCTGTATCTGCAGTACTGCTCCCTAGCTATCCTAAGCCGACGTCTAAGCATTGCCATTGATTTCTCATCAGTGTCATAGTCCATATCATTTTCCCCAAACCTTCCGCCTTGGGGTTTAAAAGATGGATCTTCCATCAACTATGTGAACCAGGAAAAAATAGAACATCGGGGGAAAGCCTATAACAAACGGATATCAATAGAAACAAAGATATATATAAGAAGAATGGGTAACCATTTTATGCAACATATTGTCAATAATATTCATGAAGGGCCTGAAAGGATCACGCTTAGACATCTGACTTGATGTTGCTTGAGCAACCTGATGAAAAATGCACCATCATGAGTTGTAAATTGAAAAGGAAAATGATTATAAGCAACATACAGTAGAAGTAATATGAAAATACACTTACTGCGATATTGAAGGATTCCAGGACAAACAGGTGCAATTAACAGGCTAGAAATGAAAGGAATATACACTTACTACGATAACATTAGACAATTCCTGATGAGCACCATCAAATTTAAGTGCCATTTTAGCAACATGGTGTGATAGAGCCTTTTGGCGAGCTACCCAATCAGCACTTTTCCACATGCCCTTTGGGATTTCACTTAGGCCAAAGCCTAGAAGAAAAGCACCTGTAACCAGTCCAAAAGTATTTGAGCAGGCCATGGCCAGACCATGAATTCCACCACTTCCTTTCCTGAATAAAATAATAAAAGATCCGGTCAAGATAGTCAAAACAATGAGAAAACTAAAGAAGAAAAACAATGAAAATAAGTTATATTAGTACATTCTTATTACTTTCCACAGCAATAAAGCCCGTTGCTAACTACAGATTTGACTTCCAAGTTCTAATTGCAGCTGACATCACTTCTAGAACTAGATAAATATGTTTTTGTAGTTTCTTTCAGCATTGTAAAGTTGCATGCCAAGCTTTATGTAATATTAGTTGGGGTTACCCACGTTGTATATTTTAATAAAACCTTGAATAAGTTATAGAACAAGAACCTAAGCAGAAAAGGGGGGGAAAAAGAATTTAAGGGGAACGAAGAGAAGCTAACCAATGTTTATGCCAGATTATAAGTAACACGAGGCCAACAAGTCCAACGGAACCAACACAAAGAAAGAAAGCTAAGTTCCTGCGTACACTAGTCTTCAGTCTTTCTGCTATGGTGAAGTCTCCAGCATCTTCATAACCTTTAAGAGTTGGAACCACGCACCTGTCCATCGAAATGATTCCACATAAATATGGGAAAAAATATGCATGCTCACTCATGAAACTGCAAAAGCTTAAACTCCCCAACCCTCATCAAGTAATGGGTATGAATAGGAGTATCAGAACCACACAAAAAAAAACTTTTAAACAGATGCCGATGCATAGATAACATAATTTTACACCAAAAATAAGAAATATTACTAATAAAAACGTGAAATTATTAGCATGTTAATTAGCCAGAAGTTTTTCTATCAGCAGGTTAGCCAGAATATTTTGAGCTAATTTTAGCAGAAAACCCAATATTATATCAAGTCAATGGGTGAAAAGAGGAGAGCATACCAAGTAAGAAAAAACGTACTCCAGTACGACAAGCTCCAAAAGAAGGATATCCCAAAGCTGGAGTGATCTGTTATTGTCTGCACTTAGCCAGGTGAAGGAAAAGGAGACTACATAAATAAATGTACTTCAATCGGAAGAACACAGCACACACACACACAAACACACATACAATACAGATATATGCACGCTCATGCAGCCATAGATGCATACAAAAGAAGCATAGGATATTGTCAAGTTAGTTTTATTCAAATAGGAAAAGAAAAATCGAGATAACAGACTGCCTTTGTCCCACAAAGAGATTTCCCATTTCAATTAATTTTCTCCTAAAATGACTGGCAGTCATTAAATGTGCATTGAAACAATACCATGATGTTGTAGCACAATCCTCATTAAAGAAGAATGAAATGAAATAATGAAAAACGGTGTCGAACCCACAAACAGAGAGGTACAAATATGTAATATGGACGTGCAATTCGTGCTAAGAATATGAAATTAATTCAGTAATTGAGAACAAGAGAAAATTCATTCTATGGCCATAACAATCAGTTTAAAAAACATGAAGAGAAACTAAAACTAAAACCAAGCAAAAAAAAAAAAAACAGTTTGGAAAAGGGCAAGTACCGTCCAAATATCAGCAGGGACGAGGATGATGACGGAGAGAGAACAGAACCAGGTGTAGCCGACGGCGAAGAATACGTAACCTGGGACGTCTGGACCGGCGAAATAACGCAGAGTGAAAACCACCATTCCCAATGTCAAAGGGAGTGAGATCAAATAAAACACCCACATTTTCCTTTCTTCTTATCTTGCTCTGTCGATTCAATACCATTCTAGTTCTACCAAACAATTCCCCAGAAAGAGAAGAAAAATGGATTCCGAAGACAAGTCGGGAGTCAGGAAAAAAAAAGGTCAGCTATCTCTACCTTCATTTTGGACGCTTCACATTTACATGCTATATATAGGTTACGAGGGGAAAAACTTTGTCGACGGTAGGGATCCGGTTTCAGGTGGCGCCCGCGCCCCTTTGGATTTGGGTCTCCTCGTTTTATAACCAGATAATTTTGCTAAATATATTAAAAGTCTGCACAAAAATTTATATAATAGCAAGAATTGTTTAGGTGTAAAAATGTTAACAAATTTTATCTATTTTTTTAATTTTCAATCAAATTGTGTGATGCAATTTTTTTTTATAATTTTGATATAAATCGTTTAATAAATCATTTTAATACGTTACTCTAAGAAAAAGCCCTAATATCTTCATTCCCTGAAAACATGTTGGCAATTTTGATTCGAGGCAGTGTATTTTAATTAGAGCTTGTGTTGTGAGAGATTGTTGTTTCGGCTATTGTACATATAAACGGTTAATTTTCATATCCAAATAGAGAACATTTTAAAGGACAGAACTTAGGGCACAATATTTGATTGTTATGCGATTATTACAATTAGATTTCAGTTCTTTATTTATGTGAGTCCCACATAAGCCCTATGAGGTTGACATGCATAAAAAGTTGAAATCTATCTGTGATAACCATAGACTATCAGCTTATATTATGTTCCAAATCTAAAAAGCTTATAGACTTTCTCCTTGAATGGACCTAGTGATTTCACTCCAACGTATATATTATGTTGATAATGTACAATCAAGGTTTTGTGGGCTTGGAAAACGGCAGAGAGAATGGAACCTATAATCAAAGATAATGTTAGAGATCTCTAGAGTTATGTGTCTTGTAAAAACGCTCAGAAGCTTAAGTCAACAACCAATTCAAGAAAAAGTTTATGGGGGATTGTTTAAGGTTTTTCAAGAGATTTGTTTTTATAGGGTCAATACCTTGCTTGCCAAGGCACAAGTTTCCCTTTAACTCGAATTGTGTTCCCGTATTTTGACCTCAAATCCTTGGATGTGAGTTTGCTGAGCTCATGAGGTTAACTCCAATGGCTACAAATTATGGGCTTGAGTACAATGTAACATCAACCTCCCATCCTTAATTACATATGTGGGCCTACTCTTAGTAAGCCCATGAGCTTAACTCTAATGGGTATAAAATATGAGCATAGGTCCAACGGAGTATCATGAGTTCCCTTAAGTAAAATAGAGGGAAATATGTGTCTTGCATTTGAATCTCTAGGTAGGAGAGACGCTCCATTAATTGGAATAAAAAGTGGGACACATGATGCTCAATGAGTAGCCAAAAGGCCTTGTTTCAAGATAATATCCCTAGATTATTCACAATTGAACCTTTCTCATTCCTTGCCTTTGTGTCCTTCATCCATTGAGAAAAGAAAATCTTCTATTCAGTTACCATTGTTGCCTTCGTGCCTGAATTGCTTGTTCCATGAAATCCTTTACTAACCAGTGTGTAAAAAAGTATGATCATCCAATTTCCATGCTCTTTTTTTTTTGTGTTTGGATTCAAAAATTGTCCTGCCAAGAATTGGTTGCCTATGTTTGCTACCAGCGATAAGGTTGCCTTCCCTTTCTAATTATATGCCTGCATTGAAATCAATCTCCCTTAATTGACCTTGATTTGTTATTGCTTGTGCATATTTGGAAAGCAAACCAATGGAGACATTAAGGTGTCAAACCATCTTGGGAGCTTTTTGGGAGGTAAAGTGGGCCCTAGATGAAAAGGGAAATAAGACTTAGATCATGCCCTCTGTTGCCTCTAACAACAATAGGGCCACCCTCAAAGTCCTAGTTCATCAAAGCAAATGCCAAAAACACTTCTGATCTCGAAGCTTATATGCGTAGTGGAGGCGACAAATGACTCCCCTCTAGCTAAGTGCACTGAGGTGAATGAGGGAGACCATCATCCCTTTAGGTGTTTCCTCTTCCAAAAGAACCCTCAGGTATACCCTCGCTCTTGGGTATTATTTCTTGTAGATTAAATATTTGTACAAAATTGTAATAAGAATTTGGGTGCAAATTTTCTAACATTTTTTATAGCTAAAGCCCTTATCTCCACTCACCCCCCCTGGGCGGGGGCATGTGCAACTTCAAGCAAGGATGCACCTGCATCAAGTGTTGAGAGATGCCCATAGTGGTGAGAAAAGACTAGCACATTGACATACATGCATACATACATACATATACATAAGATGTGAATTGACATACAAAATACTTCTGTTCCTACTTAAATCATAGCTACTTGCTAAAAAAATATTCCAATGTCTTTTTCCTTCTACAAGATTTCAATTTGCCTTTATTGTCATCTATCATAGAAGTCATGTGTTATAATTTGTAAGGAAGAGAAAATCTCAAATTTCACACTAATATTTTAAAACTGGCTCAAATTGGCACAATAGTGAAAAACTAATAGAAAGAAGAAAATTAATGGGTTTTAAAATATTAGATAATAATGTAATTTTTAACAAACCTTAAAGACTTATCCGTCAACCCATTAACAATTTACATGAACTAATGCTAAATCAAGTTCCTTATAAACTAGTTGGCAACTATAGATTAGAGGGCTAAAATTATAATAAACACTCCCACTTGATCATTTCCGTTGACTCATCTCACACTTTCATCTTCTATTCCTAGTGGCCTCTAGCATTGTCCCTATCATCCTTCTCCAACCGGTGCCATCCCTCACCCATGATTGAACCCATTGCTTAACCACTTTTATTTTCTTACATCCTTTGATTTCATCTCATTCCATCCCCTTCCTCGACCTTGGTTCCATCCCAACATTAGCTCTATTGTCTTACTCCCATCATGGTTTGGGTCACAGAATTTAAGTCCTAGTATTTTTCAGGGCAGCTTGGGAAGGCAGCTTGTCTTGCAAGCACATACTTGGATCTAATGAAGTGGTATCACAAAGAGGGTGAGGACGACATCATTGATTGGTTAAATGTGAATAAGAGATGGGCATAGAGAGATGATGGCAGCAAGAAAAAATTTAGCAACCAACATGACCTGGGATTCAGATTAAGGCAGCAATTATGGTAAAGTTGAAAGTGAAAATTCGAATATTACGTGATGATAACGGTGATTGTGGCAAAGGCATAGAAGAGAGGAGGGCTTGTGTAGCAGTGGCTAAATTAAGAATTTAGGCTCCTAAGGTCAGCAATTAGTTTAGAGTTTAGCTTTTATCTTCTATGGTTTCATTACCGTAGTTAAATAAATTAAGGAAAAGAAACAAATTTACCATTAACGATGTATTAATTGTAGAGTGATTTTACCATTGAACTTTTTTTACCTCGAATCTACTATTTATCTTTCATGTTGGAGCAATTTTAGCACCGTCTCTTAAAAAAGTCATAGCAAATTTGTGACAAAAAAATATATTAACGGCAAAATCGCTTAACCAAAACAATAGTAATAAAATTGTTCTAACAGAAAACATAAATGGTAAATTTAAGATGAAAAAAGTTCAATGACAAAATATATCAGTAGTAAATTTGCCCATTTTCCTAATAAATTATCTACAATTCTAACACTACCCGCAAAAGTTGTTCCAACTGACTTTAATAAGTTGCTCCATAGAAAGTTAAAGCTACATGGAAAGGTCACTTGCAGTGAAACTTGTTAAAAGTTAAATTATCTTACAACAATTTCAAAACATACAACCATTTCCTTAACTTTTTAAGGATCAGCAATCAATTTGAGCCAATTGGTGGGAAATTGGGTTAAAAAAAACACAATCAGAAAGTTTGAGACTTTTAATATTCTTTAAAAAATTGCTATAATGGATACTTCCACTTTAGCGAAAATATTTTAGGTACCTACTAAGCTTTGCTTTCACTTGCTATATTCTCAAGTCTTCACAAGCAGTTGAGATAGACACACACACACACACACACAAGCACACGGATAGTCAGTTCAACAAGGATGGGAGCACACGGCAAGAATGGAAGAGCATACAAGTATAATGGCAGCTACGGAATATTTCTATCCAACGATGAAGATTACAACATTCAAGCAAGCATTTGTAAAACACTCAGCTACAGAATATTGATCCCAATCATCAGCAATATCATTGTGAAGAGACAGTCAAGAAAGAGTGCAGACTGCAAACTGCCTCTCTGCAATTGGAAGACGCAACTCCTAAAGAATAACCATCAACGTACTAAGAATATTCAGCAGTAACACTGAGGTTTGTGGCTCGAGGCATGAAAATCCTAAAACAAAAAAGAAGGGTGACTAGACGAAAATGGGAAAACTCTGAACCAGCAACTTCTCCTAACAAAAACAACAAGAGAAGTGAAATAGTACTAGTAGTAGAAGTATCAAGATGACTTGCAACTTCACTGCTGCTTCTCTTCCTCACGTTTAGGTGCTTCTTTGATTTCATCAGTTCCCTCATCCTAAATCAAAAACATAATAATCAGTAATCAATTTGGTAAGCAATAAATAATAAACCATGTAGAAACACACAAACGTTCAAGAGAGGAAAAGCATCTTACCTGCATATCTGAGGTCCACAAGGTCAGGTTATCCCGAAGGAGTTGCATTATCAAAGTGCTATCCTTGTATGAATCCTCTCCAAGAGTGTCAAGCTCAGAGATAGCTTCATCAAACGCCTGATTGAATGAATTGGCCAAAAAAATAAAAATAAAAATATATTCACACTAAGGAGTGGGATGATAATTCTTTGGTTTTTCATCAAAGCACCAGGCTTTTAACGAACCCATGATATGGTTGGAAACATCTATAAAGTGGCCTCCTACCTGTTTTGCAAGATTGCAAGCACGATCAGGAGAATTCAGGATCTCATAGTAAAATACAGAGAAGTTCAGAGCCAACCCTAAACGGATAGGATGAGTTGGGGCTAGATCAGCGTTGGCAATATCCTGAGAGCACAATATATAAGTCAAATATCAAAACAACTAGCAATTCATAAATGGTGTATCATTTACATACACCTCACCTCTAAATCTATGATCCAAACTCAAAAACCATAAAACCTTTTAAACATGGGGAGAAACAGACTACATCAAGTTCTCCTGAAAGTTGTAGGATTAGTAATTCTCCTGAAACTGCATAAATATGTCCAAATGAGATCAACTTCAGGATCAAGTCCACTCAAAGTTCAGATGATTCTGTATGACCAGCAGTATTTACAATGTTAACATGATGGCTAAAAATTATTAGGGATATCCTAACATGATGGCTGAAAACCAGACACAAAAAAGAAAAAAAGTAAAGGAAAAAATGGTTTTGATTTTTTTAACTAAATCTCCGCTCACTGCTCAGTTGACATTACTGTCAACCCAAAAACTCACGCTGCATCTTCAACTAACTGTGACATCTAGCTGCAACAACAATATTTAATGGAAGGATATTACATGCAAATGCTACCCCTTTCCTTTAAGGATTCAAGTGAATTAGGTTCAAAGGTGTCAAACAATGTCCTAACCAGCGTCATTGTGGTTGAGGGTTGGAGAGGGCGCATTTGTGTGTTTGCACTTTCTTTGGCTGGGGTGTTGTTAGTTTCTTTTCGGGACTTTTACTTTCTTTTTTGTGGTTTCTTTGTCTGTTTCTTTTTATAGTCAAAAACCTACTTTTGTTCTCTTTTTTTTTTTTTCAATCAAATCTACTTCTTTGGCTGATAAAAAAAAATAGCATGCCTCTGGTCCTCCAAACATAATCCCCGAGAACAAGGGCACTTCTGTAACGAAGTGATAATTACTACATATTGTTGTCATGCAATCACAATAAGTTAACCCCTCATACAGCGCTTACAAATCAATCAGGAAACCTCCATGCCCCCAGTCCTATCAGCTAGAAGAACTCACATCTTCCGCTTTCATGTTCTAGCTCAAAAGGCATATCAAGACTAGAGATCACCTACCTAACACACTGAGATTGGAGAGGAAAATAAGAAAAACCTAAATCTAAATGGAAAGCAAATTTCTAGGCAGAAATGGTCAGCAGATGTTTTCTAATGCTAGATTAGTTTCGACACCCAGATACACAAGTATGACACAACAATGTTCAGAACATACGCATCTAATCTCACCACCTCTGCCGAAAATTCCAATGCACGTGAACGTCAGATATAGCTAAAGGTGATTGCGACATCGCTGATCAGCAATGATAGTCAAAATGAAAATCTTCAGAATGTAACGCCATCATACACAAAAATGTCGAGACATGGTTGAAACAAACACGAATTAATCGTAACACAAATGAAATCACATGGAATACTAGATGAAAGGCGAAAATAACCTGAGCAGATTTGTAGGCAGAGAGCGTGTTCTCGGCTGCGACTTTCCTCTCTTCGCCGGTCGTGAACTCGGCGAGGTAGCGATGATAATCTCCCTTCATCTTCAGATAAAACACCTTGGACTCCCCCGTTCCGCAGGCCGGCACGAGCTTGTCGTCCAACAGCTTGAGGATACCGGCGCAAATCTCGGACAGTTCGGTCTCGATCTTGGCCCGGTAATCACGAATCAAAGCGACGTGGTCGGCGTTACCGCGCCCCTCCTCCTTCTGCTCTATTGACGATATGATCCGCCACGAGGCACGACGGGCGCCGATCATGTTCTTGTAGGCGACGGACAGGAGGTTGCGCTCCTCGACAGTGGGCTCAGTGCCGTCGGCGCCGGCCGCATCGACGACCTTTTCCATGAACTTTGCCATCTCCTCGTAGCGCTCGGCTTGCTCAGCGAGCTTCGCCATGAAGACGCTCTCGTCGCGCGTGGAAGGGTTCGCCATTCCTGGGTGGTTTTTTCTGTTTAGGAATTTGTGTGATCGATTGAGCGTGGAAATGGGAGGAGAAGGTTGGAGCGGCGAATCGTTGTTTTCTTATACGGAGAGCTGGGGGTGTGTTGATCTTTTCGCTATTCCATGTCTTTTTGTTTTTTGCTTTTTCTATTTTTTTCGGTTTATTGGATTTAACGGTAGCCATGTGTTTTAGCGAGAATTTTTCTTGTTTTCGTTGTTTGGATGAGAAGGAGCCGATTGGCGATGCTGGTGGGATTTCCTTGTTTTTGCTCATCCTACTAAGGTGTATATTCCCTACTGGCCCCTGCACTTTTCCAGTAGTTCCCAATTGGCTCTTCTGTGGCCAGTATAAAGTTAACTTCAACTTCAGTGGCCAAGAAAAAAAATAAAATAAAATTTACCCCCTCCGTCAAAATTTAGATGAAGTGTATTATTTTTTTAGATGTCTAAAAAATGTTGAAACATTTCTTTTTTTGAAAAATTTTAAACATTTAATTTACCCTTTTACACAAAACCCAATAAAGACTTTTTTAATCTTTATTCAATCTCTCACTGCACAAAATCCAAAAAAGATTTTTTTTAATCATTATTTAAACTTTCATTACAAAAAAAAAAATAACACAAATTACATATACCTTAATCTCCGTACCCAGAGAAATATTTCATTTAATTCGGGACGGAAGGAGTAATCATTTCTTCATATGTGTGGATTTTGTTTTAGGCCTCTTTCTTAATCAATTTTTTTTATAAGTCCCCTCAAGTTTGGTATCTTTCATACATTCATTTCTTAAGAAACTTTTTAAAGAATAAAATAATGTTGATGTCGATTTTTGTAACCATTTGCTATAAACACATAGCCGGTTGATTGTTTTAGTCGAGGCCGTGGGTTTTAACCATTTCTTAGAGATCAATGTTTAAAGCTAAATTGCCCCATATACCCCGAACTACACCCATCGTTGCAAGTATACACCTAAATTAACTAACATAGTAAAAATATCATTAAAGTAACATGTAGTAAAAATGCGTCTCCTTCTGCAGCATCCATTTATAACATTAATGTTGAAGGGAATGGCTAAAAGACTAACTTAGCTTCATTTGCCCTGAACTATACCTATTGTAGCAAATCTATATTTGCACTATAACAAACGTTGCAAAAGTAACATGTTGTAAAAGATTTCAAGTTTTAAGCAGCGATACGCTTATTTCAGGTTAAGACAAATGAGGATGAAGACACTTTTTTTTTTCTTTTTTATGAATTTATGACTCAAACTTGGAAGATAATTAGAAAAATGGATGAATCAAAATTAGTTCTTGTGGATGCCATTACCAAATTGATCTAGAGCAGAACTAGCTCTTTTCTCGGTCATATAATGAATTTTATAGATAAGAAGTTTCGACTGATGTTGTAAAATAATTTGACAAAAATGAATCATTTGAATTCCAAGGGTCATCGAAGTTTCAAACAAGTATCCTTCTCTTTCAATTTAAATTCGCCCATTTCATATGAAAGGCTGCAAACAGATACTCATGTTGTAACATGTTACTCAAATACTTTACTACGTTAATTATAGTTCAGGTGTATAATTGCAGTAGCAGGTATAGTTTAGGGGTAGACGTTACAATTTAAGGACAGTTTGGTTGGGATTAACGGGGTTAATGGGCCAAATTTTTTCTGTCGCTTAACTATGCGTGAAATAGTGAAATGTGGCAAAAGGGCTGATGTTGGCATAATTATGGATCATGCCACTGAGCCTTTATTAGCTCTCTTTCTCTCTACTCAATCGTGACATCCTCTTTTTTTCTCTCAGCTACCCCAACTCCCTATCATTGGAGAAATAAAATGTTCCTTAGTTAATGATAAAGAAAAGGGATTATTTATGCTAGTGGATCTGATGTGCACATAAAAACTTTTTATGCATAAGCTTAAGGTAATGCAAACCGCTAACTTGACGGCAAAATTCATCACCCATATGAACATTCTAAATAACCATGCTTTTCAAAAAGAATGGGGAAAAAAAAACCAAGCCCATATGGTGGCCTCAACATACGGTGGTAAAAAATGACAAAAGTAGTCCAAAATAGGCTGGAGTGTGTGCAATAGCGGAAGCTAAGGGAGGACGAGAGTTCAAATCCAGCTTTGAGAACCAAATCCCACAAAAAGGCCGGCCATTAGAGAGGGGAATGGTGTTCGGCTACAATAAGACAACGAGATGAGGAGTTGGGTTAGCTGAGAAAGAGCCAGTGAAGACAAAGGAGAGAGATGGTGAGCTAATGGATAAAATAAAGGCTCAGTAGCATGACCCCGTAATTCTGCCTAACATTAGCACCTTAGTCACATTCTAATATCTCACCCTCAATTGACTAGGAAAAAAATTTGACTCATTAATCAAATTAATTCCAATTGAAAGATAGTGAGCTAATAGACAAAATAAAGGCTCAGTAGCATGACCCCGTAATTCTGCCTAACATCAACGCCTTTGCCACATTTTACTATCTCACCCTTAGTTGACCAAGAAAAAAAGTTTGACTCATTAATCAAATTAATTCTAACTAAACTGCCCCTTAGCTTTTTCACCATTGCTTTAAAGACTAACTTTATGTCATATCTGCTATCACATCAGGCTTCCATTAATGATACGTTTATTACAAACAGAGACTCATTGTTGCAAAACACGTTATTTTAGTGATACGTTTATTACATATATTAGTTCAAGTGTAGATTTTCACAATGTGTATAGTTTGGAGCAGAATTGGCTATTCTCTCTAAAAATAAATCAAAGGTGCCAAAACCACATTTTGGTTCCTGAATGGTTATAAAATATGAAAATGCGTGCCTCCCAAAAAACAGTCTGCCCCCCAATTCTATTTCAAATTTTTTGTTAAATGACCGCTCATGATGGCATTTCAAAGGCCCTTCTTCTAAAACTTTACCTGCTTTTTTGTTTCAATCCTATTTTTATTTTAAATTTTACTGAATAAGTTTACAAGTACGTAAACAGTTAATCTTAAAATATTTCAATTTTCTAAATAAGTCATAAAATCTAAAAAATAGTTTGTCCAAAATCTAATCACTTTTCTTATATCAATTTTTTTAAATTATAATCTAAAATTTTCAATAATTATCTTCATTGTAAATCAAAGCCATTAAAATTTTTTGAAAATTAATGAACCATTTAAGTTATCATTTTATTCCTACATGTAAATCATATTTTTCTTCAATAATTGTCTTGTAGTAAATATAGGACTAACTATTAACATATAAGCAAAGTTTTAAGACTAATTTAAAAAAATTAAAAATTTTAGGACTCAAATTAAAAAACATGACAAAAATTAAGTCAAAAAATGCATTTTTCCTCTTACTTCCTTGCTCAACCTTAAGCCCCATCATATTTTGATAGTTTGTGCCCAGTCGGGTCAAATTTGTCTTTTAAGATTTCAACTCCTAAAATTTTGAAAAGCAATTTGATCTTACAAAATAGCAATTAAATATTTTTGGTAAAAATCATGAGAAAACCATTTATGTGTTTAACTCGGTCCAAATCAGCCACTTATGTTTTTTATGACTCAAATAAACCATTAATGTTATGTAAATGTAACAGATAAGTCATCCACCGTTAACTTGTGATGATATGGCAACAGGTGGGTCTAACACGTTAAATGGCAGATGAGGTGGCAATACTAAATGGAACTATAGAAGATAACATGAAAATATCAGAGAAACAGATGCCGATTCCACTCAAGTATGGTGGTGATTTTTGTCATCTAATGCCCACCCATCATCGTTCCCTACCTCACAGCTCCCTAACCCTCTTTATGGCATTAGCCTGCACTCGATAGCCCTGGGGGCCTTGCCGCCACATAGCTACCCAGATTTGTGCATGTGTCGCTAGATAATACAAACATATGTCTTCATGACCTTCGATTTTGGAGATTGATTATGGGATCAGCTACTTAAATCCAGGTTCGATTGCATAGCCAATAGCAAAGCAATGACTTGTGTGTGGGTCGACGAGAGGACGATGTATGGGAGTGTCGGAGAAAGGACGGCATATGAGTGGGTTGAAGAGGACGATGTGTGAGTGGATTGGAAAGAGGACAATGCATGGATTAGGTTGGAGAGACGACAGTGTGTAGCTGTGTCGGAGAAAGGATGGTGTGACATCGTGTTGGCAGGTCAAAGAGAGAGTCTTCGAACGCACAACATTATCATGCCATCTTTGATTTAGTATTGTCGTCTCATCTGCCATTTAGCATATTAGACCCACCTGTTGCCACATCATTACAACTCAACAATGAATGGCTTATTTGGCATATTTACAAAACATTGAAGGTTTATTTGAGTCGTAAAAAACAAAAGTAGCCGATTTGGGCTAAGTTAAAACATAAGTAATTTTTTTCATGATTTTTACCAATATTTTTCTTTTGTTGTTTCCCATTCTAAGTCATGTAAGACCCACTCATCACCGGTGACGATTATCACCATAAGTCACCATTAAGCGGCCAGATAAGTACAATGCGTTTAATTTCACACGATACCGCAATATTTCATGTTGTTTATCAGGTATCGTGGCTGTGGTTGTACATGGTATACAATTTCTTGCGGGTTTGTCAATTTTTTGTATGATGTGCTGTGGTGTTTTGCAATCTTTCATCTATCAATATGTTTTTAATTTTTTTTTTCAATTTACCACAATATGCTGCTTATTGACTTTTTCTTACATCAACGTAGCATAAATACAAATATATAAAATGATAAAACATAATTGGTAAATAATGTTATATTTTATTTAAAAATAAATTTTAATTAACAAATGATGTTAATATGATTGAGATTTGAATTATAATTAAAATAATATTTATTTATATATTTCCATATAAAAGATATTTTCTTTGATATATATTTTACTTATATTAAAAAAATTATGAAGAAAATAATTGTAATGCACATAAAAAGGTGTAAAAAATTGTAGGGGAATGGACATTTTTTGTCTTCTAATTTTGTCAACTTTGTTTCTTCAATCCTAAAACTACTCGAGTTGCCAACTGAGTCCTCTAACATTTGTTCTGTAATCTTTGTTAGTCCTATAAATATTGAAATTGCCATGTATCTAACAGAGATGCTAGTTGGCACTTTACGCCACTTAACTTACAATACATAAGGGTTGTTTGCCATGGGACTTCGGTCTGCTTGCTGTCACCATCACCACCACCATTACCCTCAATCTCTGCTGCCATCATCCCCAACATTGTCACCACCATTTCTTGCCCATCATCCGACCCTTCCACCTTTGTTGCTTCTTTTTTCCACCTCTTTAATTTCCTAAGCTAAGGCTCGATAACAACATAAATCCCTATATAGAATCATTAAATCATTTTCTCTCTCTCTCTAAACCCCTATCTAATTTTCAATGAAGTAACACAAATCTAGATTCTTCGACGGCTAGCAATGCCCAGAAGATGAAGAAAAATGAGACCCTAAAGGAGAGCAATTCCAGGAGTGGGTTCATGAATTTCAATGAGAACTTGTTGTACGAGGTGCTAAAGCATGCGGACATTGGCCATGGCGGCGTGCGTGAGCAGGCTCAGATCTTTGGTCCTCCTGCTTGACGACTTCTGCGGCTTCACTCGTGCTAGCTCTAGCCACCCTCAAAGTTACGCCACCAATCGTTGCTCCATCGTCAGATTTGTGACAAACCACTACTTCATTGTTGAATATGTGACAAATTGATGCTCAGCGAGTAGTGACGATCAAGGGTGGCAGTGACATTGAGTCGGGTGATTGACAACAACGTCAGGTGAAGGCTCTGGAGATTGAGGGTGGCAGAGACATTGGTATGATGGGATCATGAGGTTGTAGTGGTACTCGTAAGTAGTTATCCATGAGGCAGGAATGAGGCAATTGGATGTGGCTTAACTCATTTTTTTGCCAACATCTTTCTTTCTACCCCACATTGCCCCCTTAGTTCTTAAAAGTGATCAAAAAGTCCTTATATGTTGTAAATTAAATGGTGTTAAATGTCATCTGGCTGTACCATAAGCCATATGGTAGTTTCACAAGTTATAAGACTAACAGTGCTTATGGAATAAACATTAGAGGACTCCATTGGCAACTCAAGTAATTTCAGAACTGAAATGGCAAAGTTGACAAAATTAAAGGACCAAAAATGTATTTTCCCCAAAATTATATTTAATATTTTCATTTTAAAATAATATTGTATTTTTTATTAAATAAGTAATGCTACACAACAAGGTATATCATACAATATATCTATGATTTACTATGTGTGGTTGATGATGCACGGTCTTTGGTATGAGCCTTTATACTAGAGCACTGATCTTCACACAATAGCACACACTATGAGAAGGAGTGTGAAGACTTGCAAAAAATTCTCCAAAGCTCAAGTAAGCTAAAATTATAGTAAAGGCATGAATACCAAGAAAGTGATCTCATATCTCATAAGAATAGTGATTGTCTTTATATATGCTTTTAAGATGTCATGCTCTATGAGTTCAAGATTGTTGAATGAAGTGGTTGCTCTCTATAACCTATAAACCATTATATCATAAGACACATGTAACCTTATGGGGGCCGTTCGAGTTTTAATTAGGGATGACAAATTTTGACCTGACTTGAAAACCTAGACTAACCTACCCAAACCCAAACTTGACCAGGCCCGATTAGAAAAGTCAATGACCCAAACTCGGTTGTACTCAACTTGTCTTAAACCCGAACTCGATTAAAGTGAAACAAAAAAAAACTCAAAACCCGAATGACCTAAACCCGGAATAACTTAAACCCAAATTTGACTGAACCAGAATTGACCCGAATCTGAAATGACCCAAACGTGACACTAACCTGACCAAAACCCGAAAAGATCTGAGTCTAAACTTAACAAGACTTGATTCCTATGATTTATTGAATTAGCATATGACTTTATGAGATCATCAAATTTCGCCTCATGAAATTGCCAGATTTAACTCAAACTCTGAAGAGATGACAGATTGATCCCAAATTTTTTAATTTTATCTATAACTTTCTAAAGACTTCAATTCACACCCAAACTCTTCAATTTCGCCTACACTGACTTCAAATGACTTCAAGGACTCCAAATTAATACATAAACTAAATTAATTCCTATTTTGACCTAAATAATGATTCTAAATTCCTAAAAAACTATAACTCGAAGTGACAACATAATATAAATGCATCTGATCCTATCAAGTTTTTAAGTTCTAAAATGACAGAGTTTATAGTTTCATGAATTGAATTTGTAAAGTTTTGAATTAGGTATTTTTATTAAAATAATTGTACATGAATATATTTATATATAGCTAAATTAAATTTTTTAGATTATTTTTTATGCCTAGTAATTTTTTAGTTATGATGTACCTAAATTTTGAAAATTTTATTTTAGTCACTCATAAAAATTGCAAAATAGGTCTATAAACTTTTCAAATATTTGCATAAAAAATCGTATTCTTTAATTAAATTTTAGTAAAATCTAAATAAAAAATTGAATTAATCCAATTATTCCAGCTTATGTACAAATAACTTTAGACCCAAATTTCAACCTGAATCTGACTCAAAACCCAAAAAATCCCACTTAAGGTTACTTGAGATTGAAATTGACCCGACCTGAATTAAACTCAAACCCAAAATCTACTTAACTTGAACCTAAATAACCCGACCTAAACCCAAATTAATGTTAACCTGACTAAACCCGAACCTATAGGACATGACCCAAACCCAACCCGACCCACCCAATTGTCATCCCTAGTTTTAATAAAGATTAGAAAAAGAGAAAATTCATTTTTGGGTTCTGGGCAATAAAAGTTTAAATGGAAATATTAAGGTAATTTGAATGTTAAAAATTTTCTAAAAAAAAAAAAATACTTCATCTTTTTTGAGGCGGGAAGAAAAGAATATGCTTCATCTTTTTTAAAATAGACGAAATTCTTATCTCTTAAATTGTATGGGCCCTACATAAGGGTTGTTAGGAGAATGGACCCTATCGGGTCTGAAATCTAATTGGATACCAACTTTTGATTAAGACTAGGTCAATTTATTTTAACTTAAGTCAAGTTAATTTAAAATAGCTTATTTTTATTTATTTTTATTTTTTATTTGGAACCAATTTTATTTGAAAGCCAATATTACGTAGATATAATAATCTTTTTGAAAGTAAATTTTTATGATGTTATTAAATTTTTATGAATTTTTCTTTTTAATATTTGAAACTAGAAAAACTGATAAAAATTCAGTAAGATTATAAAAATTATATTTTTATTAGATTTTTATGTCTACATAATATTGGCTTTAAAAAAAAATTGTTCCAAGTAAAAAATATGTAAAAATAAACAAAATTATTTTAGATTAAGTAAATTTAAGTTAAAATAAATTGTAAAAATAAATTAGAAGTGGTCATATTCATAAATTTTTAGGGGCTAAGTTGAGGTTTTTCCAGATAAAATTTGATCTAGATAGTTGTATCACTTTTCACTAATGCGTTTTCATTCTCACTATTACAGAAGATTGACTTGATCACAACTCTTGACATAGTAATTAACACCCAATTTGTTTTATGTTAAGTTGTATTAATTATAAATAGATCCTTTTCATTTTTGTAGTTTTTTTTCTAGAATTAATATAATTTGAAAACTAATACTACGAGTATAATAATCCATGGAATAGCACTTTCATAATATAAGTTTATTAATTTCTATTTTTGTAGGTTGAGCGTGTAAAAATTTTATAGAAATTTAATTAAATTATAAAAATGTTGTTCAATGAATTATTGAATCTATATACTATAAGCTTTTAAATAGGATTGGTTCCGGAGAAAAAAGTAATAAAAGCTTTAAATTAATCCAACTTAATGTAAAACAAATTGGTCTATTAATTATAGTTGTTCCTGAAGTCTACTCTCTCATTGACTTCCGGGTATCGTGTACGGGAAAAACAAATTCGAAGCTTCAAGCTGGTACAGTGGGTTGCTGCTGCTGGGCTGAGGCGATGAACCTACAAACAGAATGTGAATTTTATGCAAAGCAGCGGAAGGGGCCGAAATAGGAATACCCAGGGGCTTAAAGTTTGGAAATCAATCTATAAGGGGCTTATATGATACTCTAAAATCGTTTGAGGGTCTCTAGGGATTTTAGGCCTCTCCTATATATTTTCCCTCGCCCACCTAAACCCTAGTTTTATCTCGAGGACCCATCATAGCTTACAAGCTACAGGAGCTGAGCTCCCGCTGGCTTCTGCGGATTGAGCAACACTCCGGGGCTCTTCCAAGATGAAGGTCTTCTTTTGCTGAAATCTAGCGTTTTCCACTTCCTAGAGTTTCAATTGTTTCTACTGGGATTTGATTTGTTTACCATTTTCTGCAGTTCAACATAGCGAATCCGACCACTGGGTGCCAGAAAAAGGTCGAGATCGATGACGATCAGAAGCTGTGAGTTTCACTGATTAAATGTTGTCGATTTTTTAGGTGTTTCTTTAGTTGACAAATTGCGAAACGCCGCTTGACATGTATGGGCGTTCATTCTGGGTGTAAAGTAATGCAATGGAATGTGCTTGCATTCTAATTGTTTATTTTTAGTCTCCGCTTGTGTAAATGATATACCTCGTGAGATACTGATGGATGTCATGATTCTTTTTTTTTGAAAGTCGGCCATTTTACGATAGGAGGATCTCACAGGAGGTCAGTGGGGATGCTCTGGGTGAGGTATGCCATCTCAACTGATTTGTCGTTGGTAATGGATCTTATATTTGATTATTACATGTTTGCATTCTATGGTTTTTTTTAGAATCCTCTCTTTTGTTTTGAGAAAGTTGTGTTTAGTGTTTAAGTCGTTGTGCGCTTTACTATCTGGTCAGTGAGGATATCTTTCATTCCCACATGACTCGTTCCCTTGAAGCAAGATTGATCGTGTTGCTTTCTATCAATCTCTCCCAGAAACCTTTTTTTGTTTTCCTGGAGAACACATTGGCAACTATATTTGTCGATTAGTTTCTAGTGGATTTTTGGCTTGCACTTGTTGTGCCTTGAGTTTGAAGTTTAGATACTGTTCTGACCTTTTAATGGAATAAATTTGGCTTTGCTTTGGTGAGAAAAACGAAATTGATTGGTATGAATTACTTGACCAAATTCTTATTTGCTTGACAGGAATTCAAGGGTTATGTTTTCAAGATCATGGGTGGCTGTGACAAACAAGGATTTCCAATGAAGCAGGGAGTTTTGACTCCTGGTCGTGTTCGCCTTTTGCTTCACAGAGGTGTGGATCCCTGTAGTTGTTGGTGTCAAAATTGTGTTGTTTCCTGGCTTCCTTGGGCCTTTATTCAATAATGCCTATGGTTTTTGGATTGTTGCTCTACCATGAGAAATCATCTTTTAATATTCTGATCAGGCACCCCCTGCTTCCGTGGCTATGGACGACGCAATGGTGAGAGGAGAAGAAAGTCTGTTCGTGGTTGCATTGTGAGCCCTGACCTTTCTGTTCTTAACTTGGTCATTGTGAAGAAGGGTGAGAATGATCTTCCTGGTCTGACCGACAGTGAAAAACCAAGAATGAGAGGTCCAAAGAGAGCATCAAAGATTAGGAAGTTGTTTAATCTGTCAAAGGAGGATGATGTGCGGAAGTATGTCAACACTTACAGGAGAACATTCACTACAAAATCTGGTAAAGACTCTGTTTATTTTTCTTACATTTTCGGTAAGAAATTTAAGATGCTTTGAGTAGACTAAAGAGATTCAGTGGTGTTGACCCATGGCAGTGGGTTTCCTCAAGTAGATGCAGGCTTGATCTTTTTATTCAAGACTTCTCCTTTGGTGAACAGGCAAACAGGCCAGCAAGGCTCCAAAGATACAGAGGCTGGTCACACCATTGACCCTTCAGAGGAAACGTGCAAGAATTGCGGAGAAGAAGAGAAGAATTGCGAGGGCCAAGGCAGAGGCTGCCGAATACCAGAAACTTCTTGCAATGAGGTTGAAGGAGCAGCGTGAGCGTCGTAGTGAGAGCTTGGCAAAGAGGAGATCCAAGCTCTCTGCTGCATCAAGGCCTTCTGCTGCAGCTTAAATCATCTGCTATGTCTTCCGGTCAGAATCTTGGTTAGGCATTTTTTTAAGCTCTATAATATGCTGTTTGTCCATCTTAAATGTTGAAACTTTGATTATTTATTTCTGTCAGAGATACCGAGTGGCTGTATCGTGTGTTTTCTGACAGGTAGATCTCATGTTTGGTGTTTATTTGCCTTTTCCATCAGAAGTTTTTTATTACTTTTTAGATTGAGCTTTATCTCTTGTCTTGATACTGGTTTCTATTGTACCAACATTACGACTTTGAACCGGTAGGAATAAGAAAGTACTCTCCCCATTGCAGCGGTTGTGTGACGCGGAAGTATTAAGAAGTGAATGCAAGCGATCATGAAAAGGGTGACCGTGGAGGAAAAAGTTTATTTAAAAGATCATTCAGCCATTTTTGTAGTGGCAATGATGCGGTTGTACATGTATTTTTCCTTTGGAGCTGGTGGTAAGACATAAGAATGTCTGTCAGTTCTCTGGGAATATCGGGGCAAAGTAATAATTTCAACATAGTACAACGGCTCCATGGGAAGAGGTGTTCCCTGGGAGTAAGCATGACATGAGTCGTCCTCTTATTCTTCGTGCACAACAATTTTTTTCACAACATCCATTTCACTTATCCTAACAAACACAAGAAACAAAAGCCTATAAGCCACCACCATCCCCAGCAAGATCCCAAAATTAACCCACTTAAGAGTACCCCGTTTCTAATTGCCATGTCTTCTCTATGATCTCTTATCCAGCCGCCTCTCCACCCTCCACCGAGATTTGTCATGTGCTGGAAAATCAGTCCTTGAAAGTTGAAACTCATTCTTGTGAAGCCCTTGGTATGCGTACTTGTGGGAGGCAATGTGGTGTAAGGGGTGCCTCCAAACGGGATTCGGAAGGTCATTAGGAAGGCAGAAGAATCCTCCCACCAATATCATCTAGCCTTGGACCCCTGCACAGGTTCTGATCCCCATCAAGAAATTGGGAACGAGGCTTGTCACGATCATCATTAGACCCTCGACTAGCATCACATATGATGGTAACACAATTGTGAAGTGTAGGTATAGGCCAAAGTCCCTGAAGATAATATGTCAATATTCCCGGGATGAGTGAAAGTACTAGCAAGAATGGTAGAGAAGAGACAGTGTTGCCTACTGTGAAGGCTGCAATTCCATGGTGCCCATTTAGTCTTTCACGTTTCAATACCTACATTTTAAAAACATCAAGGTTCCGAATGAATTTTTTCATCAAAACGCATATGCTATAACATTTTTGTTGTATTTTTTTTTTTTAATACTTAGAAGGATAAATACAAGTTAAGGAAAAAGGGAAGCAGCAAATTTGTGGGCTAGAGATACTCGCTCCTGAGGATCAACCACCACCAAACAGTGAGAAAATTTCTCCATTTCCACTAAAGCTTCTTGGACCAAACTCATCAATATAGGCTTTGAAGTAAGTTTGAAAAAAATTAAACAATTATCTGTAAAGAACAAGTGATTATGACAAGCCCATTTTGACTTGCTTTGAGACCTTGGATTGCCCCAATTGTCTATAAGGATGATAAGTAACTAGATAATGCTTTTGCATATAAGATAGACAAGTAGAGGGGGAGTGGATCCCCTTGTCTAATTACAGCCTCAGGATAAATCCAATCTATAGTGCAGCCATTGACTAATATAGAATATAAGACACACTACATGACAAGATGTATCCAAAGCTCAAGAAAACCTATAAACAGAAGGATTTTTTCTATAAAAGACCACTGGAGTTTATCGTAAGATTTCTTAATGTTAAGCTTCAAAACTGTCTTATACCGTCTTACGCCATTGTTAACATTTTTGTGTTGGACAACATGCAAGAGTTTGTTGGCAATTATAATGTTATCTTGCATAGAGCACATTGGCACAAAAGCATTATGATATTCAGAAACCAGAGAACCTATAATCGGCTTAAGCTGATTGACTAAAACCATCGCAATAATTTTGTAAATAGTGTGGCATAGGCTGATGGATCTTAGGTCCTTTACTTTCCTAATCTTAGAAACCTTTAGGATTAATGTGATGAAAGTTGGATTAATTTGGTGAAATAACATTCCATTATTCAGAAAGGAAATGATCACTTCTGTCATTGATCTGCCCATCACACCTTAATACTTTTTCTAAACCATTGGTTGGAGACCGTTTGGCCTAGGCACTTTAAAGTTACCTTGTTCAAACACTACTCATTTAATCTCTTTTTTCGTGAAAGGAGTTAGTAAGCTATTACATTAACTAGTAAAATGTTTATGTCGAATGAATGAATAAAGGAAATCTTGTGCTAACTCCCGTTGAACTGGCTCACTCTTATATAGATCCACAAATTAATATATTATATGAAAGCAAATGGTTTCTTTAGAATATAACCATTCTCCCGATTGGGTTTCTAGTCCCGCGAGCCTAGAGGCAATCCTTCTAGTCTTAGTAGCAGTATGGAAAAATTTAGTGTTTCGATCACCTAAAGTTAGCCATGTGATTTTGGATTTCTAAGCCCATAAGTGTTCTTCATCTGCTAGGAAAGAAGTGTACTGCTTGAGAAGATTCTGGATTAGAACACTATTGAGCACCATTTCCTGGGGAGATTGAGCTTGGGCAAGCTAATTTTCCACTGCCAAAATTTTCTGCCATAAATTGTCAATGGAAAATTTATTCCATAGTCGGAGTTGAAGAATAATCAGACTACATTTCGAAGCAACCTGATACATTTTGGAGCACCAAACTCTGGAAGCCCATACCTCTTTAATAATATCTTCGCATTTTGTGTAGCGCATCCAAAATGCTTTAAACCATTGGGGGCGATGGTAGAAGGAATGATTAGGCCTTGTATCCAACAGTAACAAAGCATGATCTGATCTTTGAATCACCAAATTTGTGAGATGTATCTCTAGATGTAACTCAAACCAAGCCTCACTACAAAAAACTTTATCTAAAACTTCAGACACTGAATCCTCTCCCTGTTGTGAATTGGTCCATGTGAAACTGGGACCACTAGAGGGCAACTAAACAAGATCAAGATCTGCAATGAATTCTTGATGATGCTCTGCACTAGGGATGGAATGTGCTAAATGACCAATTTTTTCAGATGGGGACAACACTTGATTGAAATCGCCAATAAAAAGTATATGACCAAAGTAGTTAACAATAACCTTTTTTATTTTTTTTCCATGTAGCTCGTGTACTTTGAACCCTTGGGTGCCTGTAAATGCAACCTAAAAACTAGAGCTGACCTTTAACCTGATAAAGATATGATGGTGGTCCTTATAGAAGATATTATAAACCAAGCATCCTAACCGACCAAGTCATAACTCTCCACTTCTGTGAAGCGCATCAACAACTGTAGAATTAGGGAAACATAAGCTTTGGAGATTATTATCTGCAACTATAACAAGTAATTTAGTTTCAAGAACAAAAAACATAGTGGGCCAATGATGACTAGTTAAAACCTCCAAGTGATGAATTGTCGTAGCCCGACCCAAATCGCGACAATTGAAACTGATAATCTTCATGACTGCTCAGGGGTTTGATGAGGATCAAACCCTGAAAACCCCTACTTCAAATTCATGCCTGGGTAGCATTGGCACCTTCTAGCTGAGAATGATCTATTTCCTCATGTGATCTCATATGGTGAGTGACAATGATACCACTAAGAGAGTGAAATGCAGATAATTGAGGTGAAAACTCACCAAGGCCTATCAAATCTAGAGGCCAGGGTCTTCGACACTTAGCCATAAAGACGGTGAATGTAGTTTTTTCATCCATTCTACCTCACTTCTTATTTCTATCAATCAACCTTGCATCCTCTAATGGATATTCTATGTTGTGAACATAGGGATTAGGCCTTTCAACCCTAAGGTTGTTAACCCTTGGATCCCATGTGATAGCCTCCATGGACTTCGACACTTGTCTAGGAATTTGATTAGCACATTTTTCATCAATATCATTATAAAGAGCAGCTTTAGAAAAATCGTGTCATAAGAACTGGTGGGAGTCAGTGAATTTGAATCCAAACTGGAACATAATGAAAGTTGTGTTTATCATATAGACACTGAGGATGTTAATCAGATGTCCTTGGAGCACGAAAGCAAAGCTGGACAGAAACGTGCAGAAGGAGGACTTTTCTTTGTTACACAAACAGTTGCTGGAAGATTCACTAAATCTATTTGTTATGATTGCTTAGGTACATTATGTTGTTAGTTGAGTTATGTAGGCTGTTTTTCAGCTAGTTAGTTGCAAAAGATTAGGAAAGTAATCTTATCTTCTTATGTATTTAAGTTTGATGAAGTAAATGAAAATGTAAGCTATTCCAGCATTTGTTTTAGCTTCTAAAAACCAACGTTGCTCTCCTGCATTTTTCTCCAAAAAACCAACAAATTGGTATCAGAGCACATTTTCTCAAGGGGACCTGAGCACAAAACACCAACAATCAAACCAGTCCAAATGGATGCTGAAACACCCTTCAACGTTCTTGCACCTCCAGTCTTCAATGGTTCAAATTTTCAAGCTTGGTCCATCAGAATGCAGGCCTTCCTTGAGGCCAATGACTTGTGGGAAGCCATTGAAGAAGATTATGAAGTACTCCCATTGCCAGAAAACCCAACCATGGCTCAAATAAAGAACCACAAAGAGAGGAAGCAAATGAAGTCCAAAGCAAAGGCCACATTGTTCTCAGCCGTGTCATCTTCAATCTTCAATAGGATAATGACACTTCAATCTGGCAAGGAGATATGGGACTACCTGAAACAAGAATATGAAGGCAGTGAGAAGATCAAAGGCATGCAGGCATTGATCCTGCCGCGAGAATTTGAAATGCAATGGATGAAGGAGACGGAACCTGTCAAGGAATACTTTGACAGGCTTCTAAACATAGCAAATCAAGTAAGGCTGTTGGTTTCAAAGCTTGAGGATGTTAGGATTGTGCAAAAGGTTCTGGTTACCTTTCCAGAAAAATTCGAAGCCACACTGTCTTCACTGGAAAACTCTAAGGATCTGACCAGCATCAGTCTAACAGAACTCTTAAGTGCCTTGCAAGCTCAAGAACAAAGGAGACTTATGAGACAAGAAGGTTCTGTGGAAGGTGCTCTACAGGCCAAGACACCAAACACAAAAGGCAAGGCAGATAAAAGAAGAAAGGAAGGATCAAAAGCAAGTTCAGCTGCCAAAGGTGGAACCAACCCAGTTCAGAAAAATCCATGTCCCCACTGCAAGAAACTCAATCATCCACCTGAGAGATGTTGGTGGAGGCCAGACCGCAAATGCAATAAGTGTGGTCAATTAGGACACATAGAACGAATCTGCAAGGAGCAACAGCAAACAGGAGAGGCAAAGCAGGCTGATGGTGTGGAAGAGCAGCTGTTCACAGTGAGCTCCTTTGCAAGCACAACAGAAAGTTGGTTAATAGATAGTGGCTGCACCAACCACATGACGCATGACATAAAGTTGTTTAAGGAGCTGGACAGATCAGTGTCATCCAGAATAAGGATTGGAAATGGTGATTACTTAGAAGCAGAAGGCAAAGGAACCATAGCCATCAAAGGACACACAGGTTTGAAGTTAATTTCTGATGTACTCTATGTTCCTAACATAGATCAAAACCTGTTAAGTGTTGCCCAGCTGCTTGAAAAAGGCTTCAAGGTACATTTCGAAGGTGGTTGCTGCATAATAAAGGATGGGGCAGACAATGATATTTTCAAAGTCAGAATGCAGAACAAGAGCTTTGCACTGGACTTGGTAAAAGAAGATCAAGCGGCAGTAATAGTGACAGGAGGTGACACCATGCTATGGCACAGGAGGTTAGGACATTTCCATCATGGTGCTCTACAGCATCTGAAGAAGAGAGAAATGGTTGAAGGCCTGCCTGCACTCGAGGAAAACCTACCCTTGTGTGCAGCATGTCATCTCGGGAAACAAAGTAGGCTACCTTTCCCACGAAGCAAAACATCGAGAGCAACCAGGAAGCTTCAGTTGGTACACACTGATGTAGGTGGCCCTCTTAAAACTCCATCCCTAAATGGAAGTAAGTACTATCTGACTTTCATTGATGACTATACAAGGATGTGTTGGATCTACTTTCTGAAACAAAAATCAGATGTTGCTGACATTTTCTGGAAATTTAAGGCCTGGATTGAGAATCAAAGTGGCACAGAATTACTGACTATAAGGTCAGACAATGGGGGAGAATACACCTCAGCAAGGTTCAACCAATTCTGTCATGAAGCTGGCATAGAACATCAGAAAACTGCTCCTTACACCCCTCAACAGAACGGAGTAGTTGAAAGAAAGAATAGAACAATCATGGAAATGACCAGATGCCTACTTCATTACAAAGACTTGCCAAAGAAATTCTGGGCAGAAGCAGCAAACACTGCTGTGTTCCTGCTAAACAGATTGCCCACCAAAGCAGTAGAAGGAAAAACTCCATTTGAAGCTTGGTATGGCTTCAGGCCAAGGATTCAAAACTTGAAAATTTTTGGCTGTCTATGTTTCTCTTATGTACCTCAGGTAAAAAGAGACAAGCTGGACAAGAAGGCAGAAGCTGGGATTTTTGTGGGCTATAGTCAAACCTCAAAGGCCTACAGAATCTTCCTCCCACAATGCAGCAAGCTCACTGTCAGCAGAAATGTGGAATTCTTTGAAAATGAAAAGTGGAGCTGGAACAAAGAAAAGGAAGACGCAAAAGAGCTTTCATTCGAGGAGGAGACTGAGGATGTTGATGACCCTCCTGTGAGAGGAACCAAGACATTAGCTGAGATCTATGACAGCTGCAATGTAGCTGTGCTTGAACCAGAAGGGTATGAAGCTGCTGCCCATGATTCTAAATGGGTAGAGGCAATGAAGGAGGAGCTAAGGATGATTGAAAAGAATCAAACCTGGGAGCTAGTGGACAGACCATTACACAAGAAAGCAATAGGAGTCAAATGGGTTTACAGAACCAAACAAAATCCTGATGGTTCTGTGAACAAACATAAAGCCAGACTAGTGGTGAAGGGCTATGCACAGATATTTGGAGTGGATTTCTCAGAAACATTTGCTCCTGTGGCAAGGCTTGATACAGTAAGGTTGCTGATGGCTTTGTCTGCACAAAAGGGGTGGATAATACATCAAATGGATGTCAAGTCAGCCTTCCTAAATGGCTATCTGAAGGAAGAGATTTATGTTGAACAACCAGAAGGTTTTTCTGTCCAAGGAGAAGAGGACAAAGTATATTTACTGAAGAAGGCTCTGTATGGTTTGAAGCAAGCTCCTAGGGCTTGGTACAGCAGGATAGATTCCTATCTAATTAACTTAGGTTTCAAACGAAGCCTCAGTGAATTCACCTTATATGTAAGGAATGCTGACACTCAAATGCTTATTGTCTCTCTGTATGTTGATGACCTCTTAGTGACAGGAAGCAGCAAGGAGCTAATAAGGTGGTTCAAGGACAGGATGACTGAGGTGTTTGAAATGACAGACCTTGGAGAGATGAAGTATTTCTTGGGTATGGAAATAAAACAGAAACAGCAAGGAATTTTCGTGAACCAGCACAAGTATGCCCTGGAGATACTGAAGAAGTTTAAAATGGGTGAATGCAAGCCTGTCTCCACACCAATGAATCCAAAAGAAAAGTTCAGCAAGGAAGATGGCTCTGAGAAGGCAAACGAGGCTGTGTACAGAAGCCTCATTGGCTGTCTTATGTATCTAACAGCAACAAGACCTGACATTATGCAAGCTGTGAGTATTTTGTCCAGGTATTTGCATTGTGCGAGTTCCACACACTTTCAAGCAGCAAAAAGAATAGTCAGATACATCAAAGGCACAACAGATTATGGTTTAATGTTTGGAAAAGTTAAGGATTATGCTTTACAAGGTTATTCAGATAGTGATTGGGCTGGGTGCATTGATGATATGAGGAGTACTACTGGTTACAGCTTTAAGCTTGGAACAGCTGTATTCTCTTGGTGCTCAAGGAAGCAAGATGTGGTGGCTCAATCCACAGCTGAAGCAGAATACGTGGCTGCCTGTGCCACGACTAATCAAGCCCTTTGGCTGAGAAAGCTAATGAAGGACCTCCATGAAGAGCAGAATGAAGGAACTACAATTTTTGTAGATAACCAAGCTGCAATATCTATGTCCAAAGATCCTGTGTTTCATGGGAAGACTAAACATTTCAAACTGAAGCTGTATTTCTTGAGGGAAGTTCAAAAGGAAGGAGAAGTAAGGCTCCTTCACTGCAATACACAAGATCAAGAGGCAGACATTTTCACCAAAGCATTACCTAAAGCTCGATTTGAAGATCTAAGGGAAAGACTAGGAATTGTGAGCTCCAAGGACAAGGAGGAGTGTTAATCAGATGTCCCTGGAGCACGAAAGCAAAGCTGGACAGAAACGTGCAGAAGGAGGACTCTTCTTTGTTACACAAACAGTTGCTGGAAGATTCACTAAATCTATTTGTTATGATTGCTTAGGTACATTATGTTGTTAGTTGAGTTATGTAAGCTGTTTTTCAGCTAGTTAGTTGCAAAAGATTAGGAAAGTAATCTTATCTTCTTATGTATTTAAGTTTGATGAAGTAAATGAAAATGTAAGCTATTCCAGCATTTGTTTTAGCTTCTAAAAACCAACGTTGCTCTCCTACATTTTTCTCCAAAAAACCAATAGAGGATTAAGGTAATTGACCAACACTAGAGCCCCATCTATGTGACAAATACCGCGTTGTTGAAGCACCATGGCATCTTGTTTCTGAAAGAGTTTTAAGATGAGTCTATTTGAACCTATTACTCCCATAACAGAGGTTGTACCTTCAAGCTTCTAGAAACGATTAATATAGTTTTGTGTAAAGACTTGACTAAAGCATCGTACATCAACTATCTTAATAAATAGACAATTATAAAATTGAGGATAAAAATTATCCATGGTTTCTAAAAAAGAAATGGTAAAAGAACCAGTCTCTAAAATCATATCTAGTAGATGTTCAATACTGAAAACCATCCTTGCATTTATCCTACATATAACTTGAACTAGAGCCGTTAGACCAGCACCAACTATATAAAATTTCGAAGGCAACCGAGAACACAAACAGAGGCTTGGCCAATTTGGGAAAAGAAATCAGAGTAGCCAATTTAGAAAAATGCACAACATAAACTAATTGAAATGAACTCTAACCAAGAAATAACCAAATGATTCTTGCTTGAAATATAACTTTAAAGAATGTGCAGCCAGCCAAACAGTTATTACTAGAAAATTAGAAAAGCACATTTTCTGTCACAAAGATGGAAAAGAAAATAGTTTTTTTTGTTGTATTCAAATACCTTCATTTTTTTTACAGAAGATGGAAATCCACCGATTAACATGAAAGTCATGAAGGTAGACATAAACATTATCGACGAACATACCTGGACAAATAAAATCGATGCCATATGATCCCCTTCCTCATAGCCACACAAAGTTACGTTGAAGTGAATAGGGAAAGAAAAGGCAGAAATTAACCAAAATAAGTTAAAACTATGGCCAATGATTTTATTTTTTTTTTAAATAAGGCCCATGGCCAATATATTGATCAAAGATAAGAGTGTTACAAAGCCAATGAAGTATGCCTTTGCCTTTGCCTTAGGAAGAACTCCCTAAAGACTCCAGGCCCTTGCAAGCCAGGTTGTGGGCAACCCTATTAATTGAGCGAGAAGCAAACAAAAATGAACATGAAGTAAAGAAGTTCCTCAAACAGCAAACCTAATCAATAATGGCTCCAAAATAATATAAAAACGGATAATGAGAGCTTTTAAGCTCTGAAACCAACATCTATGAATTTGATTCTACCACCACCGATCACACCTGTCTTCTTATGGCTTTTTTGATGCCCAATAAGATTGCCAACGCTTCCAGGTATAGAGAATCCTAACCCAAATAAGCAAACTTGAGGGAGGTTGCAGACTGAACTCTCCCCTCATGATCCTGCCCAACAAAGCCTACAGCTGCCCGCTTATGCTCTTTATTCCAAGTTGCATTCAAATTCGGTTTTATAAGCCTTGAAGGGGACTTGGTCCACTTGGCAACACCTTTGTCTGGTGCCCTAAAAGTATTCCACGGAATAGTATTTGCCTTCTTCCAGTTATCGATCCATGAGTTGAAGTTGAAGGCCACATGGAAACGAAGCTAGTAGATCATTTCATGAACAACCTTATTGCGATTGAATCAAATGAACCAAGAGAAGACAACAAACTTGAGGGCTTTCGAGTTCTCCCTATAATGTAAGGCATGAAAATGCCATTGCACCAATCCTCTAGAAGCATGGGTAGGGGTAAATATGAGCCAAGCCAAACCAAACACCTTTGCTCAATGCTCAATTCATTAAGTATTAGCTTGACTCGGGCTTAAGCTTAAGCTTAACAAGCTTGTTAAATGGAGCTCGAAACTCAACTAAAAAATATATAGGCTTGACTTGGTGGCTTGACAAGCTCGAAACTTAATTCAAAATTTGGGCTCGATTTTAGTGGCTCGATAGGTTCGAAACTTAATTTGGGATTCGAGTTCAATTTGATGAAATGTTAAAAGTTTTAGAAAAACAAAAAACAAAAAGAAAACCTATACAACTTAATCAAGTTCAATTGAACATGGTTAGAAATAATCCATGCTCAAATAATTATATAACATGATTTTATATAAACAAGTGGACAGGAAGACATCCAATATTCCAGAGAGTTAATTAGAACATGGCAACAAGAAATGGCAGATCGAAGATTTACTGAAAGAAATAATTGTTGCACCAAATAAGTTTAGAAATGCTCAATGAAAACTTAAACAATTCAATAGTAGCATTTAACCCCTAGGTGACCAAGGTTAAAAAATTACACTGTTTTCAATAAAGACAACCAAAGTCGATTGGAGCTACCAGATGTCAACTTGTGAATTGTGCCTGTAGCCCCCACAGTAGAAGTAGTTGCATTCTTTGCCCGATTTGCACATTCTGTAGACAAGGAATAATGTGCATGAGAATGGAATGAAACCAAGATGCAGAAGTCACTTCCACCAATGTGCAAAAGTTATCATGTTATGGCATACTAGAAATCATCCTTTCTTCATCCCAAAAGTTTTACTCTATTTATTTTTTGTGATTAATTTAAAATTTTTTATTTTTAATATTGTAATATATAAATAAAAAATCTTTGTATATGAATGATAATTCAAGATATATAGTTTCTAAATATATATATTTTTTATTTTTTCTAACAAACAATTATATAAATAAAATTAAGTTAAAATACAACAAAAAATTAAATGTATCAAAACTTATGGGACAGAGGGAGCATATAGTAATTACGAATATGCAAAAGTCACCTCCACCAATATGTAGAAGTGAGTAGATTGCGTAAATGGTCCATAGCATCTAGTTATTATTTCCTTTTAGTCCCTAATCTGTTGAATGTTCTATTTTGGTCTAAAACCTATTAAAATTGTTTCATTCTGATCTCTCACCAAATGAAATTCATTAACTCAGAATAATTATCTGATAGAAATTTTTAAAATTCTAATTTAAATATTTGGTAATTTTTTTCAATAAATTTAAACAGTTTAATATTTTTTTACAGTAAATGGATAATTTAAATTAATAGTTTTTTTTCTTTCTGAATGAAATAGATTCAATTGATAGAGAGAAAAAAAAGGTGATTTGGATTTTTCATTAACTGTAAAAAAATTATTATACAGATTAAATTTATTGTAAAATAATTACCAGATAGTTTAAATTATTATCTAAAAAGTTGTTATCAAATAATTACTTTAAGTTAATAAATTTCATCAAATTGAGAGTAAAATAAAATATTTTTAATAAATTTAAAATTAAAATAAAATATTTTAATAGATTCAGAGCTAAAAAAGAATATCCAATAGATTAGAAACTAAAAAAAAAACTAACTAAAGGTTATAAACCATTCCTAGATTTACTCTGTAAAAGTTGCCAAAAGAAATGCAGAAGTCACGTCCATCGTAAGATTTAACAAATTACAGTAAGATGCCTTATTGTGGTTATCAGAGCAAGATGATGATTGATTTTGATGGAAATGATATTAAGGTCTTTTGATGTGAGATGTTTTGGTGTCTGCTCAGACTTTACTGTCATTGAAAAATCAAGAATCGTCCATATTAATGAACAATCCTTGTACATCTTAAGTAATGGTCCAGCTTATCAACATTAATTTTGGATTGATGTTTTGGGTCTTACAAGGATTACTCTTATTAATGTTTGATAGGATGTGAGCAGCGGCCTCGACGGTCAACGCAGCTAGATTGTAGGGACGGCTGTTGGCTTTTAAATTGTATAAAATTATTTATCAGAGAAATAGTCAAGTCGGCAAGTTTACTAGTTTTTTGTGTAACATTAGCTTGAAAAGCCATTAATTTAAAGTAAATTTATTTTAATTTAAGTTAATTGACTTATTTTTATTTTTATATATTTTTTTATTTAAAATTAATTTTATTTAAAAATTAATATTATATAGATGCAATAATCCATTTAAAAGTAAAGTTTCATGATATTGTTAAATTTTTATAATTTTTTTAATGCCTTAAACTATAAAAATTCATAAAAATTTAGTAAGATTACAACAAATTATATTTTTAATAGATTATTGCAACTACATAATATTAGCTTTTAATTAAAATTAATTTCAAATAAAAAAGATGTAAAAATAAAAATAAGTCATTTTAAAGTTAATTGATTTAAATTAAAATGAATTGGGTGTTAATAGGGATAGTTTTACAACAACCGGTCATAAATACTCTCCATCTTATGTACACCCTATCCCTATATTTACTATTTTACCTTTAATTAAATTAATTAATCACTGTCATATCCTTTCTTTACTCATCTCCTATGCCTCATTCTAAAGTTGACCCACAATTTGCACATGGGCAAAGGATAGGCGTCGACTCAGCACAATCGGCCAACTCTTGTTCGTTTACTACTGGCACGGGAGTCGATGTTGTTGGTGACAGAGACCACAAGTTAAAGGTCAAGTCCCATACAAACCTAACAGTATCGCTAACTCGACATAGAACTTTTCTACCTAGTTCACCGTCAACGAGTCGATGCTCTAGAGAGACAAACTCAAACTAATATTCAAGTTTATGTCAAATGCACTCTCAGCAACAAAGACATGGGAAAAGTTAAAATCCCGCTTAGGGAACGGCAATGATTCATTTCAGTTTGTTAGTTACCAGGTTAAGAAAACCTTCGAAAAACCCAAAGGAATGTTGACTCTGCGTATAGATTCTTTGAGAGTTTTGATGTGCCATAATCAAAAGATGGACACGAGTTTGGTCCGTTGGGGAGCCATTACGCTCTGTTGCTAGCTAATTATGTGCACAAGTACCAGCATTGCCCTAGTATGGACATGGGCACCCTCCACTTAGGGGTTACCCACCATACCCTGGCCATGGGTATCCGCCACCAGGGTATGGATACATGCCACCGTAATCAGGGGGATATGGGCAGCCACCACTGCAACAAGAAAGTGAAGGGAAACTAGGATGGGTCAGACCATTTTTTCCATCCTTTTTTTTTGTTTTAAACCTTTCTTCAAATGTACTCTGATGTTGTCTTAGATACTCATATTTATATATGCGAAAAATGATGTTTACAAGGTTATAAAATTATATGCACACAAAAATAATAGCTTGATAATTTGTGTATGAAGCTATAACATAAACAACTACATAAATAGAATTGTACAAACATTTAATCACATGAGTACATATGCAAATAAATAAATAAACAGAGTTATACTAACATATAATCACATATGTACGAAAGAATAAACTCATTTGTACAAATAATGTCAAATACATATATTTATAATCCAATTTGTACATGCATCAAATTTTAGTAGAAATTGGGATTTGACACGTTCATACTTTTTTATGGGAAGTTGAACTCATACATTCTATTGAATATATTGGTGACATATCTTAAATTTTATTTGTGCATATGTCACACTTTATTTGTATAGATCATTCACTTTTTTGTACATCGAGTTTGTGTGTATTAAATATTTAATCTATATATATCTTAAATTTTGAGGGATATAAAATTTAATATGTTTGCATTTATTTTATGTTATGACGGATACACACACACACATGCATGCATGCATACATACATATATATAATACACATTTAGGTACCAAGCTTGGGGCAGGTGCCAAATTCGGTGCAACACGTTTAGCATGCTCCAAAATTAAGGAGAAGTGCTAGATTTCATTCCTCGTTATATCAAAACTTTTAAACTATACCAATATCTTTTTATATTAGTCAGCTAGGCTATTGATAATGTAAAAGAACGTTTTTTATTTTTTATCATTTTCTTTAGAAACCCACGCTACTTCAAATTTGTTTATCAAAATAAGATATGTTGCAATTGTTTTAAAATAGAGGCAGTAGTTTCCAATAATTTGAACCTATTAACTCTAAAATAACTATCTGTTATTTAATTTTAAATATTTGACAATTGTTTTCTCATAAATTTTATTAAATTTTAGTTAATCCAAGGTGTCTCGTCTAGACGACATAATTGTTTAAGAAGCTAACATCGTAGTGGCCCCTCAAGATTTTGAAAAACTGTATCAATTATCCTTTAGTTTTTCAAACTTAATTAACATCTGTACCTACTTTTAACCGAATCTTTATTGTGTGTGAAATACGGATATGATTATTATGGAACTATGTTTATTTGTTCTAAATAAGCTTAAATTCTAGAATGAGTATCAAACAACCATCAAGGTGTCCATCAATCTATGGGATTCTTTTTCGTGTCTGTCAGAATTATACCGATTGAGCCACTGAGTGTCTTAATTAAAAAATGCCAGCAATTTTAGCAAAAAATATACTCCATCTATTCAATATTTTTTACACTATTTGATTTTTTAAATAGTTTGATTTAAATTTATTTATATTAGTATTTATTAGAAAAAATTTTTAAAAAATATATATTTAGAAACTATTTATCTTGATTTATCATTTTTATATAAAAGTTCTTCATTTATATACTAAAATGTTAAAAATAAAAAATTATAGATTAATTGCTAAAAAATAAATAGTGTAAAGAATATAGGATGAAGGGAGTAGTATTTTTTCAAATATGAAAACTCTCAAAGAAAGCAGTATAAAATTAAATAATATTTTTTAATCTTCGTAAAACAAAGCTGCCTTACTTTTTTGCCACTTCCCTCTCTCTGACTTTTCATATTGGGAGAAACTCTGCCTTTGTTCCACAATTTAAGAAATTTTCCATAGAAGGCATAGGCTAGAAGAACAAAGTTTGATAGACTAATGAGCATATTTATGAAAGTTAGATAGCTATTTTTGCAATTTTAACCTTTCAAGCAGAATGGGAAGTCAAGGATTGTTTGGTTTTAGGATTTCGAAAAAGTATAATGGGAAAGTAAGATTCAAGAAAATAAGATTCCATAAAAATATAATCCTAATTTTCTCATGGCTGGTTTTGATCTCACATAAAATGAGGAATATATATATGCATAAATTTTCTATATTTGGTTAATGTAATTGTCACTTTTTTTTTTTTTTAACTTTTAGCTTAGCACGAGTGTTCATTCAATCTGTCCAACCCATCAATCCGACCAACCCAAACCGATCCAATGCAATTGCAATGTAGGTTTTATGCGGATACGGGTTGACCCACATATTTACAATAGATACACAATGTACAAGTGTGTAGGGTTGGGTATTGATTTGTAAAACCTATATAAAATGAATCTATCCATAATTTCTATCTATCATTCTAAAAAATACAAGAGTGTATTAGGCCTTGCATCATTCAAATCTTTATAACAATTTTACATTCCTTGATTATGTACCTAGGATCAATAAAATATAATTAACAAAAAAAGAGAAAGGAAAAAGAAAAGAAAAGAATTAATCTCTTATCACCCAAACTACATAAAATCTACAATTCAAACTAAAAGATTAACAGCCACTGCTTTTTCATGGTGTTATAGACAACGTTCGTAATTGAAAAGTTTAGCCAGGCAATCATTGGCATGTTAATCACCAGGAATTGCATCGTCATCCATGTTACTCTCAAACTGCCCACAGGAGTTACACAATGTATACTACAGCATGATCTATCTAAAGTACTTACTTATAGCACCACATTATGTTTTTAAAATGAGGTTCGGGTTAGTTCAATACGACTGGGTAATTTCTCTATATTATTCTAAAAAATACTAGTGTCAAAACACATGTTAGGTGGGAACAAGAAGTGCGAAGAACATAGATTGCATGTGTTACACATACAGGATGCACATAAAATATATACTTGTGGTTGGGAAGTTCCAATAAGCCAGCTCCAACAACAGAGCTTTGCTTATTATTTGCTTCATCCCAGGATTATTCATGATCACACCTGGTGAAACACTCGTCTTCTCAATCCCAAGGTTCTAAAAGTTCAAGATCTGATCGGCCGGGATCATTCTGCGCAGTTCGGGTTTTATACAGCTTTTGTGATATGCTATTCGAATTGAGTATTAAAAATGTGTAACCTGATCATTGACGTTGGTTGGGTTGATAGGTCAGGGACTTATTTTTTGTGAAAGTTCATGGACCGAATTTGTAATCTTAAGACTTGATAAAATTTTTTGAAAAATTTAGATATCGAATTGTAATTAAATATGTGAAAGTTCATTCAATCACCTAGGAGGGAAATGCGATGATGATGTTTTATATACACAGAAAAATGAAAAATCCTTCTTTCGATCATATTCAGCTCATAATAACACGTAATATATTGTGAGGTATTTAAAAACAAACATTCATTATGTTTTTGTTTTGTTTTGTTTTTTTTCGCTTTAAAACGAGAAAGGATGTTGACTGGTCGTATTCAAAGAAGAAAATAAATGTTGACTGGTAAGAAATTGTTCAGAAGACACGTAGCAGAAATAAAAATATATAATTATTGAGAGAGAATGACTAATGAAGAATAAGAACCAATTACAATTAAATTATAAGCATAAACATATAAATGCCAATAATAACAGTCACTTTGACAATGAATGTTAATTATTTGGGTGAAGAATTGCATGATTATACCAGAATAAACGTGCGCGAATTGTGAAACACTGACGCAAAAAAATCACGCAACAGTACTGACCCCAAACCTACCTATATAAATGGTCTTTAAATGACGGGTACTGTTAGGAGGAGACAATGATTTTGATTTCCATTGAATTTATACGACACATGAAACACGCCATATAGCGATGTTTTTATCGGACGCACATACAAGGTTTTTATAAGAGCCACACATACGATACGAGTCATTAATTATCCACTATTTTTTTCACGCACAAGGACAATTAAGGGCGGCAGGAAAAAACCTTCAAGTCCAATAATCCACACCCTCAGCTTATATATACATGTTTAGTTAAGACCGTCTCTGATTCCCCTGAAAACAAAACAACACTTGAAGAGTCTGGTTTAGTATGGCAACTTCAACTATGGCTTCATGTGGAATGTGTCCGAATGAGCGAGAAATGGAGACAGGTGATGAGATGATGATGAGAAGGAAGAGTGTTTTTCTGACATGGAAGAACTTGTGGGTCACCATCTCCGGCCGCCGCTCCATCCTCCGGGAACTGGCTGGTTATGCCCGACCGGGAGAGCTTTTGGCCATTATGGGTCCTTCCGGTTGTGGCAAGTCCACACTTCTCGACACTTTAGCAGGTTCATAATTAGTACAACTCTTATCATGAGAAAATTTTATAAATGGTCACTAACATTTAGTCATTATTTTCTCTGAGTCTCTAATTTATTGAATATTCTATTTTAGTTTTAAATCTACTAAAAATATTTCATTTTAGTTCTAAATCTATTGAAAACATTTTATTTTGGTCCCAATTTGATGAAATTTGTTAACTCAAAATATTTGTCTGATAACAAATTTTTAGATTATAATTTAAACCATTCGGTAATTGTCTTACAATAAATTTAATCTATATAATAATTTTTTATAGTTAATAAAAAATCTAAATCATATTTTTTTCTCTTTATAAATTAAACTTGTTTAAAAAAAAAAATATTATTAGAATTTTAAATTTTACATTTATTATAAAAAAATAATAAATTATTTAAATTTACTGAAAAATAGTTATCAAGTATTTAAATTAGAATTTTAAAAGTTTATGTCAGACAATTATTCTAAGTTAATGAATTTCATCTAGTCATGGACCAAAATGACGTAATTTTAATAGATTTAAGACTAAAATAGAACATTCAATAGATTAGGGACTAAAAGAAAATGATGACTAAAGATTATGGACCATTTATGCAATTTCCTCCTTTTACCATCTTTAATTAATTACTTACAATTTCATTATATTTCACCAAATTTTTAAAAAATTTCATTATCATCCTACGCTTTGTTATTTCTTTTTATATAAATTTAGCTATTGATTTTTGTTTCTTACCTCTATATATATGGTTAATTTATATGAAAAAAAAATTATTGAAATACTTGTCAGATGTAATAATCAAAGATATCAACAGATTTAATAAAAAAACTGTTTGAAAACTATCAAAAAAGCGAACAAAAAATTAAGGACTGATTTTGCACCCCAATTCTAAATTCATGGCTACGCCAGTGTTTTAGGGCATATGCAGTAATTAAAATGATATCCAAAAGCACATGTTTTGTGAACTTTACTCGCAGCAAATAATTCTGGAGCTACACGATAAAAAAAAAAAAAGAAATCATTTTCTAAACAAAAGTAGTGCTACAAGTGTGATATATTATGATTAAAATAAGATAATGGGCAAGTTCCTCCTAAGAATTAATAAGCCAAAATTCTTTACATCATTCACTTTTCAATAATTAATAGATAATTTTTTATTTTTAATATTTTAGTGTATAAATTGAAATAATTTTATATATGAATAATAAATCAAGACCCAGAGTTTATAAATACATTTTTTTGAAAAAATTTTTCTAATAAAAAATAATATAAATAACTTTAAGTTAAACTATTTCAAAAAATCAAATAAAGTAAAAAAAATAAGATGGAGGGAGTATTTGTTTGACCATAAAAATATGGTTTTCACTTTTACAACGTCATTCAGTTGCACTAATGCAACTAATTATGTTGCTCTAGTTGGGCCTTGATTTTGGCTTCAATTCAGATTGAATTTGATGGTTCGACACTATTAATGAAGTTGTACATTAATTGCAGGAAGATTGGGTCCTAATACCTTGCAAACAGGAGATATTTTGATCAACGGACGTAAAGAAGCACTAGCTTTTGGAACCTCTGTAAGTCCACTTAGTAATACCATAAAGTTTGAGATAATTTAATACTCCAGTAATATTTGCTAACATTGGTACCATATAATTAATTTTCTAAGTATATATATGTTGATATATAACTGATTAACTTTTTTTTTTTGTACACGCACAAAAAAAAAAAAATACAGGCATACGTAACACAAGAAGACACACTAATAACAACCTTAACAGTGAGGGAGGCAGTGTACTACTCGGCTGAGCTCCAACTGCCAAACACAATGACAAGATCAGAGAAAAGAGCAAGAGCAGAAGCCACCATAATTGAGATGGGGCTGCAGGACGCCGTGGACACTCGAATCGGGGGCGGGTTCGGAGTCAAAGGGCTGAGCGGTGGACAGAAAAGAAGAGTCAGCATTTGCTTAGAGCTGTTGACTCGCCCAAGGCTTTTGTTTCTGGATGAGCCAACCAGTGGCCTAGACAGTGCAGCATCCTATTATGTGATGAGTAGAATTGCCAGCCTAGCAGCAGGATCAGATGGCATGAGAAGGACCATAGTTTTGTCTATTCATCAACCCAGTAGTGAAGTGTTTCAGCTTTTCCACACTCTGTGTCTTCTGTCTTCTGGGACCACCGTTTACTTTGGTCCTGCTGCATTTGCAAATGATGTAAGTTTCATGTCCAATTCTTATGTTACAGCTAAGCTACGCTCAGACCAATTCAATTGACTTGCCTTTGTTCGTTTTTTATGCAGTTTTTTGCTTCGAATGGATTCCCTTGTCCATCTCTCCAAAACCCGTCTGATCATTTTCTTAAAACTATTAACAAGGATTTTGAAAAGGTAATTCTCTCTTTATATGGATATATAAGTTGTGTACTTTAATAAACAATATCTAGTTACACGAGTAAAAATTATTAATCGGTCAACATGACTCAACAGGATATTGAAAAAGGTCTAGCCAATACAACTCCCACAGAGGAGGCTATAGAGATCCTTGTCCAGTCCTACAAGTCTTCTGATTATTATCACCAAGTCCAAGCTGGGATAGATCAAATACTGAAACATGTATGATAGATCAAAAGCAATAATATTTATTTTTTCTTTTTACATTTCGGATCAGTAAGTTAACGTGTTCAATCCATCTCAGGACTATGATGCCTTGGAGAGCAGGAGAAGCCATGCCAGCTTTTCCACCCAGTGCCATGTCTTAACCAAAAGATCCTTCATAAACATGTATCGCGATATAGGCTACTACTGGCTACGTCTAGCCATCTACGTGGCATTGGCATTGGCTCTGGGGACTATCTTCATCCATCTTAAAACTGGCTACGAATCAGTTACTGTAAGAGTTCATTAATGCAGATCACTTCAAATTATATGTACGTTTAGAAAACTTTACTTCGAAGACAAGTTTAGTTAACACACTAATGAGCTATTTGTTCAGGCAAGATGTTCGCTGATAATGTTTGTATCTACCTTCATGACTTTCATGTCAATCGGTGGATTTCCGTCTTTTGTAGAAGAAATGAAGGTATTTCAATACTTTTTTTTAATTTAGCTGATGGGTTTTGATGAAAGAATTCATTAAGTAGCTTGGAACCGTAATGTAATTGATTTGAACTTGTAGGTACTGAAACGCGATCGGCTAAACGGGCACTATGGAGTTGCAGCCTTCACAATAGGCAACATGGTCTCTTCTCTACCATTCTTGCTTGTAATTTCACTTATCCCGGGAGCATTGGCCTATTATCTCCCAGGACTTCACAAAGGATACCCACACTTCCTATACTTCGCAGCCGTGTTACTAGCCTGTCTGATGCTAGTTGAGGGCCTAATGATGATCGTGGCAAGCTTTGTTCCCAACTTCTTGATGGGGATCATAACCGGTGCAGGGCTCCAAGGCTTGATGATATTGGTGGGAGGATTCTTCCGGCTTCCTAATGACCTCCCAAAGCCTATTTGGAGATACCCTTTACACTACATTGCCTTCCACAAGTACGCCTACCAAGGGCTTTACAAGAATGAGTTTCAAGGACTAATTTTCCGGAACGTGACAAATCTCGGCGGAGGGCAAAGAGATGTGACTGGAGAAGAGATAATAGAGAGGACATGGCAATTGGAAATGGGGTACACTAAGTGGGTTGATTTAGGGATCTTGCTGGGGATGGTGGTGGCTTACAGGCTTTTGTTTCTTGTGTTCGTTAAGATAAGTGAAATGGATGTTGCGAAGAAATTGTTGCACCTGGGGCTGAGGTATAAGGGGATGACTCATGTCATGGCCAATTCCCAAGCAACACCTCCTCACATGGAGGTCCAGTAGTATATACTATGTTTATACATGTACTATATATTGGCTTATTGTTGGGGTTGCTAGAGTCCTAGCTGAAAGTGATAGATGTTTGTTAGGATTCTTTTCTGTTAATAACTCCTACTTGCTTGGACAAGTGGGTAAGTTTAGTTATTTCCCCAAGTCATTTACCACGTTTATGTTAAACAATACGTCGGTTGTTTTGATTTGATTTGATTTGATCTCTTTGTAACGCTTATATAAGCTAACATTTGTTTCATGTTCATATACTCTTGCATTCGAGAAAATTCAGAACCTAAGTTTCAACGTGCTGGTATCAAAGCCTCTTCAAGGGGCTTGAGTGAGTGTGATCAGGAACCGCAGCCTCCTAACAAAGAAAGAGTGAGAGATATGTCAACTCAGGGAGGAAGTTTTGTACAGTCAGCCATACCTATGTTCGATGGTCACTACGACCACTGGGCTATGCTCATGGAAAACTTTCTTCGATCAAAGGAGTATTGGTACTTGGTGGATGAGGGGATTCTCACCGTAACTAAAGGCACACAGCCAACGGAGGTAGAAAGCAAAAGATTGAATAGCAACGTCTAAAAGATTTAAAGGTAAAGAACTACCTTTTCCAGGCCATCGACAGAACCATTATGGAGATGATTCTTGACAAGGGAAGTTCAAAGAGCATCTGGGACTCGATGAAGCAAAAGTGTCAAGGGATAGCAAGCGTAAAAAAGGCTCAGTGCAAGCTTTAAGGAAAGAGTTCGAAATGCTCTAGATGAAAAAAGGTGAGAAGGTGGACGAGTACTTTGCCTGGACACTCACAATTGTGAACAAGATGAAGATACATGGTGAGAAGATAACTCAGGTTGCAATTGTTGAGAAAATCCTGAGGTCAATGACCTCAAAATTTGATTACGTAGTATGCTCAGTGGAAGAGTTAAATGACTTGGATGTGTTGACAATAGATGAGCTACAAAGTAGCCTACTAGTTCATGATCAAAGAATGAACCGTCATAATGAAGATGCAGAGGATGACCAAGCCTTGAAGGTTTCTTATGGGGAACGACTTGAAGGAAGAGCTAGAGGTAGAGGCAGCGGATCTGTTCGAGGTCGAGGGAGAGGTAAGCCGAGGTGTGACTTTCGAAGAAAATAAGGGCTGGAATTGGGGGAGAACTGTTGATGAAACAAAGTCTGATGTTCTGGACTGGGGAAGAACTGGTGAAGACCAGGATGAGTTTGCCAAAGAAGAAGAAGAAGCTGAAGATGAAACGAATGCAACAATTACAAATTTATCTGATGAGTTACTGGACGAGCCTACCTAAATCCCAACTGAAGGGAGAAACCAAAGAGTGCTGAGATGGATGCAAGATTATGTAACTAGTGAAGGGCTGTCCGAAGCGAAAGACGAGAATAATCTTGTCATGTTCACAGTTGGTGAAGATCAAAGCTTCTTTGAAGAAACCGCAAGGGATGTTAAGTGGAGGAAAGCAATGGACTTAGAGATAGAATCTATTGAGAAGAATCATACTTGAGAGCTTACCACCTTACCTGAAGAAGCCAAGAAGATTGGTGTGAAATGGGTTTTTAATACCAAATTGAATGAAGCTGGTGAAATTAAGAAGCATAAAGCTCAGTTTGTAACCAAAGGTTATGCACAATAGCAAGGAGTTGATTACTCAGAAGTCTTCGCTCCAGTTGCAAGGTGGGACACCATTCGAATGGTCTTAGCTCTGGTAGCTTAAAGAGACTGGAATGTGTACCAGCTTGATGTTAAGAGCGTGTTCATACATGGAGAATTGAAAGAGGATGTATATGTTGAGCAACCATAGAGGTATGTGCAAGATGGTGAAGATCACAAAGTTTACAAGCTTAGAAAGGCGTTGTACAGGCTGAAGTAGGCACCACGTGCCTGGTACAGCAGAATTGAAAATTACTTCATTAAAACGGTGTAGCTATGAGCATACTCTTTTTGTCAAGACAAAAGAAGGAGGTAAAATGGTCTTAATTGTTAGTTTATACGTTGGTGATTTGATATTTACTGGAAATAATAAATGCATGTTTGAGAATTTTAAGAATTCCATGAAGGTTGAGTTTGATATGTCAGACCTAGGGAAGATGAAATACTTCCTAGGTGTTGAAGTCATGCAGAATTCAAAGGGAATTCATATAAGTAAAGAAAAAAATATATGCTTATGAATTGCTGGAAAAGTTTGGTCTTTAGAATGCAAACCCAGTGAGCAATCCGATCGTGCCTGGCTCTAAGCTTACAAAGAAAGGAGGAGGAGACTTGGTGAATGCTACAATTTACAAGCAATTAATTGGGAGCTTGATGTATATTACGGCAACAAAACCTGATTTGATGTATGTAGTTTGTCTGCTGAGTAGAAACATGGCTAATCCTTCTTAACGACATATGCAAGCAGCAAAAAAGGGTTCTTTGATACTTGAAGGGAACTGCAGAGCTGGGTGTGCTTTATATAAGGGGAGGTGCTGAAGAGTTGCTAGCATATACCGACAGCGATTATGCCGGAGATATGGACGATAGAAAAAGTACGTCTGGCTATGTGTTCTTGATGAGTGGAGGGGCAGTTTCTTGGTCTTTAAAGAAACAATCAGTAGTGATGTTATCTACAACTGAGGCAGAGTTTGTGGCAGCAACTTCTTGTACTTGTCAATGTGTGTTGCTACGCAGGATACTAGAGAAACTTTGTTGTTTTCAAGAGAAGTGCACAAATGTGCTATGTGACAACAGCTCCACCATTAAGTTGTCCAAGAATCCTGTCTTACACGGTCATAGCAAACATATAGACATAAGATAAGGTTCTGGAATTGAAGCATTATGGGACTCAAAAGCAAGTCGCAGACATTATGACAAAACCACTGAAACTTGAAATGCTTTTGAAGCTGAGAGATTTGCTCAGTGTTTGCAAGACCCCTAAGGTAAACTGAATGCATTTATTACAATCAATTTAGGGGAGGAATTGTTGGGGTTGCTAGAGTCCTAGCTGAAAGTGATAGATATTTGTTAGGATTCTATTCTGTTAATAACTCATACTTGCTTGGACAAGTGGATAAGTTCTAGTTATTTCTCTTAGTCATTTACCACGTTTATGTTAAACAATACGTGGGTTGGTTTGATTTGATTTTATCTCTTTGTAAGGCTTATATAAGGCAACATCTGCTCAAGTTAATATACTCTTGCATTCGAGTAAATTCAGAAATTAAGTTTCAACACTTATGATGTAATTAGCAGGTGTCATACATGAACAACTAGCACAAATCAGTCAAATGTTCGGCCGAGTAGCTAGGTTGCACGAATTAATTTTTTAAGTTCAAATTTATATTCTAAAAATAATAAATTAATATTACATAAAATAAGTAGCTAAATTGGAGGATAATGTGCATATTATCAAGTATAGTTCATGCACAAGGCTTCTGAAACCAAAAAAGAAAAAAAAAACATGTGAAAGTGAATTTAGGTAGTATGTTGAAAAAGCATGTAAAAGTGAATTTAGGTGGTATGTTGAACTCTTGGCAATAAAAAACATGGAGCAGAAGTTAAAGCGTAAATGAAAAGTAATAGTATATTTTAAAATTTAAGTAGATAAAAGTGTTATGAAAACAAAGGTGAGAGCAGAGTAGCACCTTTCAGGAAGAAATAAGATTGCATTACCTAGATTCAAATTACATTATAACATTAATGTTTTGTATTTATTACTTTAACATGTTAAATGTATTTGAAAATATATGATATTGACATATAACTAAAGTTAAAATATAATGAGGGGGAAAAAGAAGTTAATAGCTAGAACACACATAATCACTCAATTTCTAAAAAGAAATGCTCCACATTCTCTCTAGAAATTAGGGTTTTGGTGATTGACTTTAGTTAGAACGGAGGTTTCCTCGGATAATATGCATAAGTATTTGTGGTCCCAATGGAAGAATGTCTTGACACTAATGGTAACAATAATACAATTTGGTTTGTTTCTGTTCTAGTTCCATTCTTTTGATGATCTTTTGAAAAGACTGGAGGGACAAATGAATCTTATCTTTGTGAAGCCTCTGTTGTTGCATAGATGGGAGATGAATATAACGTTGGACCGTAATTTATTTGATTTTTTGCTTGTTTGGATATGTCTACAGATTTGAAGCTGTAGTATTAAAACCTGAACATTATGGGCAAGATAGTGAGTAAGATTAGGAAACCCCTTTTGACTGATTCAGCTACTGTCCATAGAACCCAACTATCTTTTGCTTGAGTTCTAGTTAATGTTTTGTGGGATGATGTGGTTGTGCTATGGATAATGTTACCTTAAAGAAGCCTAATGATGATCATGAGACCCAGAGGGTTATCTATGAATGGTGGCCTATTCAGTGTGGAAAATGTTAAAAAATGCGAGCATCGAGAGGACAAGTGTGACCCTGGAAGAGTGAAGAACGAAGGGCAGGTGGGGAAGATGGAGGGGAGTGCTCCTGTGAAGGACAAAGTCCCAGTTAAATCTTTGGCTATTGTTCTAAAGGATGTGCCAAGTTCTAATAAGCTGCAAGTTACTAAATTAAATAAAGTGCCAATTCAACAGCCTATAGTATCTACTATGAGGAATTCTCAAAGTATAGGGTTAAGGAGAAATCAAGTTGTTGATGAGGATATACAAAAATTGAAAAGAATTGTTCTGACAAATGCTTTTGAATCCTTGAAGAGTCATTTGTCAAGCAATGCATTGGATGGATATATGGAGAGCATTTTTTTTATTCCTACTAGAGTATGTGGGGATGCTAGAATATCAAGGGCTGAATCTTAGCCTTAAGCAAAAGTAGGTCGAGAAAAGTATCCATAAATTCAATAGTCAGTTAATGGCTTTATTAAAGACAAGAGTTAAAAAATTTAGTCCTATAGTTCAAAATATTGCAATGGTTGGCACTATTTAAATAATTATGTGTTTGCTATTAATGGGAAAATTTGGGTCCTATGGAATCCAAATGTTTTAGAGATTAAGTTTTTAAAGGGTTCGATCAATATATTCATTGTGAGGTGTTGAATAAAGGGGAGCAGTGGAGTTGAACCTTGACTGTTGTTTATGCGTCTAATAATCTAAAAGAGAGAAGCAGGTTGTGGCAGGATATTGGTCTGATTACTTTAAAAAAATATGAACCCTTGGATTTTGTATGATGATTTTAATGATATTTTAAGTTCTGATGGGAAGGTATCTACAACTAGATCAATGGATTGGCAGGCATCTAGTTTTCTAGAATGTCACACTCAGGCTTGTCTAACTGATCTCAGAAATGTGGGTGACTTTTTCACTTGGTGCAATAATCAAGCTTTTGAAGGCAGTGTGTTATGTAAGCTTGATTGTGTCATGGGGAATCCTGCTTGGTTTGAAAAGTTTCATACTGTTTTTGTAGATTTTAAAAAGAAATGGTGTTCCATCATTTTATGGCTTTGTTGGACTTATCTAGAGGTTTAATTCTCAAAAGACCTTTTAAATATCTTTAGAAGTGCCAAAAACATCCTTCCTACTAGCAAATTGTGAAGGAAGTGTGGCTTACTAAGTTTGATTCAAGCAATAGCAATACTTGGAGAAAGGTTTTGAAGAAGCTGAGACTCCTAAAGTATGCTTTGAAGAAGTTGAATTATAAGGCATATTCATATATTTTGTTGTAGGCTCCTGACTTATTTTTGTAAGTGCTGCTGGATTTTTTGTGGAATGAAATGTGCACCCTTCATTATGTTTCTAAAAAAAAAAGAAGCTAATATAATAAGAATTTGTGTTTCATCTTGGGGAAAAAAGCTGAAATTCAAATTCATTGAAATTAATTAAAAGCATAACAATGGAATTTTCATTTCTTTTGCTTTCTTTTTTCTGTAATATGAAATTCTCATATATATATTTCTAGTTTTCTATTTGATTTACATATTTCTTTTAGACCAGACGAAGTATGTTTGTCTGCACGATGTAGCAGGTATTTTTACAATAAATTTAATACAAAAAATTTAAATAATAAATAATTAAAAAATATGAAAAAATTAATTAAATCCAAACTAACCTGAACAATAATTGAAATTAGGTAAATAAAAATATAAAGTCATATGTATTTTGAAATGTATAATTATTGTATTAAAAATAGTTCACTAAAAATTCCTTCTTTTATCAACTTAAATTCTAATTTTTAACATCAATGAGAAATTTATTTAGAAAAATTTACTTTCAATTTTAGCAATTATGGACCAAATTATTTTATTAAACCATAAAGAACAATTCATATTGCAAAACGCAATCATAAATAATAAAATAATATGATTGAAACACAAAATTGTGCTTAATTTATATTGATAGATTTACAATTTAACCATTGAGACTTACCTTAATATTAAGTAAAATCTCTGTATAAATAATTATAAGCACACAAAGTAGTTAACTAAAGACGTGTTTATATAGTATCAAAAGAGCATTAAAGATAACAAACAAAAAATGATTAAAGTAATTATATTAATCAATTCAATAAAACCATTAAGAGAAAGAAAATTTTTGGTGTTCAGAAAGTTTGTGTAGGATAACATTGCACAATATACATGCATAGGTTTTCAAGATTTTTTCATCACTAATGAATTAGTGATAAAATAAAACCTTTTAAGAATTGTGCACACATGCATAATACAAATTGTTTACTTATTTCAACTAATCAAAACTCTAAATCAAATATGTGTAAAGCACTCATACATTATGAAAAGTGTGCATTTGTTTTAACTAATTAAAAATTTGAATCAAACCTATATAATTAAAACTATGAGTCAAACCATGAAAAAAAAAAAACTTTTGATATTTAATGTGATTAATAAAAGCATATATGAAAGTCTGCCACACCTACGACTAGGGATCAAGATAGCCCTCTTCTCTTCTCCTTGTTAGTTGGATGCCTAAAATATAAAATTTTACGTTGTTGGTTGAACGCATAACAAAAGGAAGAGGGCAGGACAATCCGTGTAGTTGGTGCATAATATGGGGGCTACTTTCAATTTTTCTTAGTTTATGGACTACTTTGGAGTGAAGAATATTGTCTAGGGACTAATGTTGCAATTGAGCTTTTTTTGAACTTTTTGTGTTTTTTTTTTTTGCATTCCCATTTATTTTTACAATAACGTGTTGTATTGATTTTACACTAGACATTTTTTTAGACTACAGCCTTGTGTTTTAATCGTTTTTTCGATGAAACGCTCAATTGTAATCCATGTTTTCTGTCTTGAAAATTTCTTTATCTGGTAATGGAATTGTTAGAGTGGTGATCTATATTGAACTTTTATGCTTGGATTTTAGTTTAAGGGTAAAATTCATATATGGTCACTTTACTATAAGGGTCATCCAAATGTGATCAAATCCATATATAATCCCTTTCCTATAAAAGGTCATTCTAATGTAATTCCTTACCTCAACTGGTTAAAGTCTCCTAACTCATATATAATATTTTATACAAGTTCTTTCTCTCAATTTATCCGTTATTTTGGATGAAAATTACTTATATGATACCAACACTACCATGTGACATTCTCTTTAATAACAATAAATGACTGTATTGGAAGAATAAAAAACTTCAGGATAAATTAGCACAAACACATAATTTAGAGACTTAAAACATAGCTAGCCCAAATGTCATCGTCTTCCTCCAACAGCTTGTTTGGATTGAGGGAAATGGGGGGAAGGGGAGGGATAATTACCCTTTCTCCTTTGTTTGGTTAGATAAAAAACTGAAGGGAAAGATGAGGAAGGACCACTCTCATCCCAACGCATGTCTCCTTACGTACAATTTTTTAATCTCCTTAAATTGAGTGGATGATGAGCTCACCTCTGTTTTTTACGTTTCACTATCCCCTCCCATTCCTTCCTCTTCCCTTAATGAATTATCCAAACAAACCACAAATCTTCCATGTGTTCGCAGCCTCCCAAACATCAAAACAACCTCCCACCAGAAAAACCCATAATCTCGTTTAGCCATGGAAATTAATAAGGAGACTTGCCACCGCTTGCTTGATTTCCTAATAGCCTCTAATCATACCCTTTAAGCCATGACCAATTTTTCTCTTATTCCTATCCATTAATGGCTTTATCACCACTCGCTTCACTCCAACGGCTGTTGCGGCCTCCCCTTCCGCTTGCCTTTCGTTCATCTTTAATTTTCTCACATTGTACCTTTCAGACTATCATGCTTCCCTTTCAATTGCTTTCCACAGTCCCTCTTTCGTTTTCTTCTCCAGTAGAGGAAGATTACTACCCGGGCAAAAAGGCTGATGGTTTGTGCAAGCTTAAGAAGCCCAACTAGTTCGACTAGATGTAGTGTTGCCAATATTGTGAACCATAATACGATGATGGGTTCTCAAATTTTGGTATGGCTGAATCATTGTTGGACCAGAGGGTGGAGGAAAGATCTGAACGAACAGGGTTGGAGGAGAAAATTTAGGGATGTATGAAGGAGATTATTTGTTTGTGTTATATTTAACTTGAAATTTGTTGTTCTTCTAGTATAGTCATCCATGTGGTAATTTAGAACTCACCATAGAGGCAGAAAATGATATATAAGTAATTTCAATTCAAAATAACGAAGACACCAATGAAAGGACTCACATAGAATACAATATATGAGTTAGGAGACTTTAAGATAATACTAGTTGAAATAAGATACCATAATAGGACAACGCTCATAGTAAGGGGACAATATATGAATTTTACCTTCTAGTTTAACATTGTAGTTTAGTTAATTTTCAGTCACTTTGATAATGGATTAGAATGTTTAAGTTACAAATTGCAAACTTTTTGCACATGCTGAAAATCTTAATTATTTTTAGATTTCAAAGAATATGTCCAATTATGTGTCTATTAGGACTTTTAATGAACCATATATAAGGTTTGATTTATAAAAAAAAATGAAAAGTAAAATGGAGCATAAAATGTACATGCTAAAAAATGAATGAGGATTAAAAAGCGTCAACTCTTGGAAAAAATTGCCTATTACTAAGGTTTTCCAAATAAGGCTTGAGCAAGAAAAAAAACAGGTTAGAGGGGTGATAAATACTCATAAATATATAGTTATTAAGGGTCTAAATTATTAGTATACACTTGATTATGATTAATTTATCTAACTTAAACACTTTTCATAATCTTGAGTTGAAAAACATTCATTTTTTGCATTGCAAATTGAGGTACCTGCTCGTTTTATGTAGATTGGGAAAATCACTATATATCTCTTAAAAATAGAAGAACAAATTAAGTCATTCTTGGACCAATGATCATGCTTTCAATCATCTATTGATCCAACCTAACTGAGAGATATAATAGTTTAAATTTGGGAGACAAATAGAACCATTTCCACCATCCATGCAGCTTGGTGACCTTTCAGGAAAAAATTCATACATAGAGCTATGATGTCAAAATTGAGTGATTCTATGGCCATATAAAATTCAACTTAGAGACCTTCAACTAGTATGCAGATGACAAGAGCCAATTTGATCATGTTCGAGGCTAAAATTCAGTTAGAAATAAGGCCATCTGTCCTATCATGCATTGAAAAACGGTTTCGATAGAAAAACTCATAACTCAAGTTGTATATATTGATTTTGAATGATCAAAATATAATTTTACTATTCTAAAATAAGTATAAAAATTGACACATAAATTAAGCTGATCAATGTTCATATGAAGATATAAATTATCACATTCCTCCCCTAGGTGGGTGGGTTATAAATTGTGATTGTTAGGTTATATGTACTTTCAAGATGTAAATAAAATACTTATAGATAAGCTGAAAAATAGTTTTTTCTTGGTTTAAAAAACTAATATATATGAATTTGTTTTTCAATTTTAAATATACATTATTTTCATATTTATTTACTTATTTTAGAGTAAATGTCATTTGAAAGTTTTTAGTATGTTTGCCTATATGAATTTTTTACTAACATGATTTAAAAAAGGGCGAATTTCAAAAAAACCCCTAAGGTTTAGTGAATACTTCACTTACCCCCCTCCTGTTTGGAAATTCTCCCCTTTACCCCCTTAGGTTTAGGGCGAATTTCAAAAAAATCCCTGAGGTTTAGTGAATACTTCACTTACCCCCTCCTGTTTGGAAATTTTCCACTTTACCCCCTAGTAAGTGAATTTCCAAACAGGAGGGGGGTAAGTGAAGTATTCACTAAACCTCATGGGGGTTTTTGAAATTCGCCCTAAACCTAAGGGGGTAAAAGGGAGAATTTCCAAACAGGATAGGGGTAAGTGAAGTATTCACTAAACCTCAGGGGTTTTTTTGAAATTCGTCCTTTAAAAAAAATACAATTAATAAAAATATCATTTTAGAAAATATGTTTTAAAAGTAATCAGATGCTTTTTATGAGGTATTAAAGGTATTTCCTCTTCTGTTTGCTAGGCTGAGTAGTTTGCTGTTGGTTTTATTCTTCTCTTATGAACTCCTTTTATTTCCTTGTGATATAGTCACCCCTTTCCATGAAAAAAAGTAAAAAATAAAAAAACATTAAGGCCATATGTTAGAGTTTGTAAAGGATAATAGTTACTTTTGCATGTTTCTCAAAAGCTATAAGGTATCGAGTCACATTTGACTTTTTTTTTTTGTTTTTTGCCATGCAAAATATTTGGAGATTCGAACATTATCCATAGACAAGACAGCATACTAAAGAATAGACTTTTAATTGGTATTGAATTCAAGGAAATAGTATACATACATACAAACAAACATACGCACATAATTCATTTTAACTTAAGTCAATTGACTCTAAAATGGATTATTTTTATTCTTACGTTTTTTTATCCGGAACTAATTTTAATTAAAATTCAATATTATGTAACTACAGTAATCCTTGAAAAATAATTTTTGTAATCTTATTAAATTTTTATAAAATTTTTTAGTTTAAGGCAATAAATTTATAAAAATTTAACAACGTTATAAAAAAATTTAGTTTCAAATTGATTATTAGATTTATATAATATTTGCTTTTAGATAAAATTGGTTTCAGGTAAAAAAGATATAAAAATGAAAATAAGTCAGTTGACTTAAGTTAAAGTGAATTGACCCTTAGATTTTGAACGGATATTAAGAAATAAGGAAAAATTTTTATGTTATTTTCATTTTTGTCCAATACTTTTTGTATATAAATCAAGAAAAATGGAAAAAGAAAGTAGATAATGAAATGTTTGTTTGTACAAAAATATGAAAATATTACTACTATATTCTAAAAAAGAACATTGGTATTGTTGGATGAACAGTAACTCAATTTTGGGCTAGTTAAGCTTAGTTGGTTTTGGGCCATAATTCAGAAGTTTTTTTTTGTTGCTTTCAACTATTTTTTTCTCTTTTTTTAGGGTGCGATTTGCTCATTTTTTAAGTTTTATCTCATTTCGTAAATCGCTTGCCTTTCTAATGGCCTACATTTCAATTTTCCTGATTTTTGTTTGTCTCACATTTTTTTCGGTTAAACGCGATTTCATTCATTAACTTTCTAATTTTTGTTTTTTAGGACCTGAGTGACGTCCAGCTTACATTTTAGTCTTTGAATTTTATAACTATTTAATTAAATCTTATATTTGTTCTCTTAGCTAGTTAGCTCCCAAGTCTTTCTATTTGTTATTTTTTATGTATTATCTTCTAAAGTAAGATATTGGTGACCATAAATTGTTTATTTTTTAGTTAAAATTTGTTTATTTTTTAGTTAAACCATTTTTTATCTTCATTAAGTCAATTGTTAAATCTTTAATACCTAAAGTTTTTTTTTGTCTTGATCCTAACTTTTTTTATTGATTTTCTTTGTTGTTGTTTTCTAAAATGAAGCTTTAATCATTATTTCTATCATTATTCTTTCGAAACATGTAACGTGTTTTGTGTCGCACTATTATTATTAAAATTAATTACAAAAAAATATCCATTATAATGGGCAGGTTACTAAACCTCTCTATTTGTTGTCATTTTCTTTATTATCTTCTAAAATAAAATATTGGTAACCATGACTTGTTTCTCTTATGTTTTTTTGTAGTAGCATTTTTTTACTTTCGCCTCCACCTAGCAAGAAGTGAACATTATTTTGTTCAAAAATTACAATGGCTAAAACTTGAAAGTATAGTTTTTTGTTATATCAAATCTCTTCATTTTTCTACAAATTTATGTAATGATCATATGAACCGCCGCAATACGCGGCCTCCATGCACCTCGTAGTTACTAAATATGAAAATATTATAAAGATTTAAAACAATCTAAGATAGTATATGATGTAGAGAAGATGGAACTAGAAAATAATATTTTTAAAGCAAATTTTAAAAGTTTAGCCAAATTACGGGTAAAAATATACTTTTGTCCTGTAAAAAAAAAAAGGGAAAAAATCGTAATTATGATGACGAGCCAATTATTACTGTGTACTAAAACGCTACTAATAAAATAGACGGATGGAGGGTAAAGAAAGTCGCCGGCTGCTCCCGAATCTCTGTTGTGAGTCGAGACGGAGATGGAAGCCGAAGATGTGGACATGGCCGCCGCCGAAAGCCCAGAAACTGTAAGAACACTTAAAAGTCTCCCCTTTTCGTTTTCGTCTCGGATCAAATTGACGGGGCTTATCTTGCTTCTCTGTTAGTTCAAAACCCTAATCTTTTCCGCGGATTTCACAGGAACTTGATGACATGAAAAGAAGGTTGAAAGAGATGGAGGAAGAATCCGCCGCTCTTAGGGAGATGCAGGCAAAGGTCGAGAAGGAAATGGTTTCTGTTCAAGGTCCTTAATTTCTCTCCTTTTTGGGTTTTTTAATGTTCATTTGTTTTTTGAGAAAAATAGCTTGTCCAAAACCCAGTAAGAAGTAAAATCAATTCGCAGATCATAACTATGATAATCTGTTGTTGATTTGGATTTTTGCAATTTACTGGATTCATGGTTACAGGAAGGCAATGTGATGAACATTATGAATATTATGGATTTTCACTTGTGAAAGCTTTTGAAATGAATGAATTGCCAAAAATGTAGTTAAGAATCATAGTTTTTCTCTTTATGTAGCCGTCCCTTTCACTTATGGTCACTCTTGTTTTATGGACTGCTTGTAGATCCTGCTGCAGCAGCTACGTCTCAAGCAAACAGAGAGGAGATAGATTCTCGATCTGTTTTTGTTGGCAATGTAAGAAATTTCCACCCTGTTTTACTACGTTTGATTTTGTTGTTGGTGAAGTGAACTGAGATACCATTGATTTTGAACTAGATGAGCCTAATAAATTTTGCAACATTAAATTAATCGTGGTGAGTAATGAAGTGTAACATACCTAGTCTCATCAATCGGCAAATGAATTACTTTGCATCATGTTTCGACATAGCACTAAAGCTCTTGAGCTGCTTTTCAGTGTAAAGTTATGTTTTTTTTCACTTTATTTGATATTCCTATCATTGAGAGTTTTTTTTTAACCATGAGAGAGAGAGAGAGAGAGAGAGAGAGAGAGAGAGGACAGTTCTCCCCCTTTACTTCATTCAACAGGCTATAATTGATTCTTTCCAGAGAAGCAAACTTTGCTGTTTTCTGACTCAATGAACAAATGCATAGAATTAGATGTCATTTCTGATATCTTGTAGTTTCGAGTTCTTGCATCTTTATGTATATGCATGCCACTCTACATGGATGGACATATAGCGTGTACAAAATTTACTTCCTTATTTTGGCTGCATTGTCAATTTGTGCTGCCTTCATGTTCCTATGCTGGTTTGCGTGGGCATGTTTGGTGGAAAGTTGGTGTGATGTGAACATGATACATACGTGCTAGCTCTTTATCTGTATGTTTCATCTACCTTACTCTGATACAGCGGTTGTACAAGCTGTGTACTGTTCAAGCCGCCTCAAGTGTTTGGCTAACAGTTTAGTTGGATACTGCTTGGTAAAAAGTTTGCCACATACTCCTGCAGTATTATGTATTTATTTTTGCCTATATTAAATTTTCTCCTCATACAGGTGGATTATTCATGTACACCTGAAGAAGTTCAACAGCATTTTCAGAATTGTGGGACTGTAAATAGGGTCACTATTCGTTCAGACAAATACGGCCAGCCTAAAGGCTATGCTTATGTGGAGTTTGTTGAAGCAGAGGCTGTTCAGGAGGCTCTTCGACTGAATGAATCTGAACTACATGGCCGCCAATTGAAAGTAAATTCAATTTTCCCGTTACATGGGTTTGACGCTTTAATGCAAACAATCTTGTCTAGAAAAAAAATTAAAGTCTACTTCAATCTGAATTCCATTCTAGAATGATGAAACTTTCTTTTGTCATGCAGGTTACTGCTAAGCGGACAAATGTGCCTGGCATGAAGCAATATCGGCCGCGTCGACCCAACCCTTTTATGAGGCCAAGAGGTCCATATATGGCGCCTTACGTCTATTCTCCCTATGGATATGGGTATGCGTGTTGCGACCCAGACATTTAGAACTCAGATTGCTATCTTTTCTTTTTATCTATTAGGCCCTTCCAGCATATTGTGTCGATGGTTTTTATGAGCCTCTTATCATAAATTTTCTGCAGGAAATTTCCAAGGTTGAGAATGGCAACGCATTACAGCCCCTACTATCACTTGTAGGAGCAAACAGTTGCCTATGTGTTGACCCCCCTCACCCCCTCCTTCCCTCTCTGTTTTTTTTTTATTTTTTTGCGGAAAGTGATGTTCTTATGATCAATTAGGGCTCTGTTACTGCATTTTGTCCGAGTTTGGTGGATGTGATTAAGCGATGTTGGGAGTTTTGCTTCTGTTGGTAAATTGTGTTACTGTGATGCTCTTAAAGTTGCCATCATTTGCTTCACCTGCTTAATGTGTTCATGTTAAACAATTTAGGGTTCTAACTTCTGATATGGATGGAGAATATTATCCTCCAAACTGGGCAGGAGGAAGCTCTCCTACCTTGCACATGTGGAACTTACTTCCTCTTACGCGATCTGGAGGAGACATAGATATGCCGTGCAGGTAAAACATTCTCACAATGAAAAAAAAAAAAAAAGGAACTTTATTGTTTTGTGCGTTAATTTCTTTAGGTTTTAGGCTATATGTAGACTATTACGTATTTCTTTAGGATTTGCAATAATGGTTGAAGAATGGCATAATTTTTATCTTGGAAACAGTAATTTTCAATGTCTAAAACTAAAAGCTATTTCCTTGTGAAAAAAATCTGTGAACTGTTTAATCGCTAATGTTGTAGTGAGGTTTCGTAGGGTGTTTGGCATGACGAATCCACACCAAGAAGGCATGTAGGTTGTTTGGTTTATAACATGGAGTGAGTTTTGTTGTTTCGATCGGATGTTGTTCTCTACGGAATCGTATTCTTCGTACTGAGTTACAAACCACAGGGGTTGGTCTAATTGTCACCAAATCTTAGGGGTTGATCTAGTTTACCCTTCATAAAATTGCTTCCACAAAATGTTAATTTTTCTCTTTTTTATGAGCTAAGTTAATCAATTAATGAAGGACACTTAATTTTAAAAAAACTGTCTTAAAATTACTTTTTCAACTTTTAAAGTGTAAAATTTTAATAAATTAACAATTTGGACACATAATCACTTTATATATAAAAAAAAATGAATAGCTGGTCATTAAAATTAACGCAAAACGAGTTCGCCATATTGGCTTGGTTTGATCTGGTGAAGTGGTTAGATTCAGCTGGTTGTCCCACCCGAGTCGTGTCCCTGGTACATATACACATACCCAACCCATCTGTCCCCTCTGAGAAGGCGATGTAACAGGGGGAGGGTAAGCAACCGTCTGTCTCTGCCTCGCCTGGCGCCTCTCTGGTATGTTTTCTGCCTTCAATTGATCCTACACAAGGGTAATCCCGACCTCTCAAGTGTGGGAAGATACGCTGTTGGGTCATCAAGCAGAAGCTGTTCCTGCTTTTTCTTCTCTCTCTCTCTCTCTCTCTCTCTCTCTCTCTCTCTCTTTTTTTTTTTTTTTTTTTTTCTGGGGTTGGATGTACTTGTTTCGTAGTTTTACCAATTACTAGTAGTTCATAAGCAAGTTATGAAATTCTCGAAGCCTCGTAATCATAACGACACCCTCGAGGAAGATTTTCACTGTGAAGAACTTTTAGGGGGATTTTCCAATATTTAAGTATCATTTTGTTTTTATTTAAAATCTATCAATTATTCTAATCTAGTCCTTAATCTATTTATAAACATTTTATTTCGATCCTTAATTTAGAACAACTGTGTATCAATTTTTTTGAAATAATAGTTTATGAATTAGTAAATTTATTTATTTATTTATTTTTTGTAAATTTAAGCTACATAGTAGTTTCTTTATCTGATTTTGATAGCTTAAATTACTTCACCCGCCCCATATTTCATTTTCAGTTATCCCAAATTGCTCGCACTATTGTTTTTTTTTTTTATTATCATTTTATCAACTAAAATGACTAATGTACATCTTTTTCAACTTTCCCTTTTGAAAACCATAAACCATAAACCATTGACCAACGTAGTAGTTAGGATTACCTATATTTCCACTTTGTCCCCTGAAATACTATGTAATTTGACAAGCCCTTCATCCCAAATGGTTTAAACATTTGATTAAAAAAGACGAAAATGTTATAATGTTTTCATTTTTACCCTTTATTTCTTTTCAAGTCAATCAAGAAAGATAAAAAAATAATTTTTTTCACACATGGAAAAAAAAATGATTTTTTTTTCACACACGGAAGCATCTTCACAAGCTTAGGCATAAAAAATAGGAAATGCGTATTTTTTTAGAAATATACACTTTGCCCTTGATATTTTAATACAGTTTGACAATAACTTTTGAAATTTTAATTTAAATATTATAGTAGTAATTTTCTAGTAATTTCAATTTGTGTGAAATTTTTTTACAGTTAATAGGCATTTCGAAATATTAGTTTTTTATTTTTATTTTTATTTATGTAAATAGAACACTGTATTTTTTAAATATTAATTAACTATATAAGAAAAATATCATACAGATTGAAATTATTTAAAGATGAGTACCATACAGTCAAGCTGTCAAATATCGTTACCACTAGGTATACCGCATCCTAAATTTTTGAAGTATACTGAATGGTATATTGCAACGTATAGCGTTAACATTTTTACAAAAAAAAAATAAATATTAAAATATTATTTTAAGATGACATAAATTTAATATTTTTTTTCATATTTTATATGTATTCTAATTTTTTTCATCATAATTATCAAATATAAATAAAATATATATGATAGAAGATAACTTTTTTAATACAAAAAATATAAAAAAATGTTATATATATAGAGCAAAAATAAATAATACTAAAAAGAAACTAATTTATTGATATAAGAGACAAAAAATAATACTTTAATAATAACAATACATTTTCTAATATCACATTGGGTTCCTAGGTAGTTCAAAGTAACCATTAAATTTTTATGTTAACTAAGAAAAGTAACAAAAAGAATAAAAGTAAATATTTATTTTATGTATGTGTATTAATTATATTTTAATTTTCTGTATACTTATGATATTTTGATGTAAAATGACAAAAAAAATATCTCACATGCTTCAATGAAAAATAAAATACCAAAGTACGTACATTGTGATATTTGCAATATGCCGTGATTTTTAGATAAAATGTACACAAAAAGTAAGCGGTATGCGAAATACTGAGAAATATCGTGATATATTATGCAATAAAATGATAAAATATGAAAATATTTATACTGCATGCCTCTTACCTGCGGTAAGCGGTATACTGCAGTATTTAAATCCATTCATATAACCTAAATTAAAAATTTAAAAGTTACTGTCAGACTGTATTAAAAATGTATAGGGCAAAGTGCATATTTCTGAAACAAGAAGAGGTAAAATGTAATTATCCATAGTTTAAATTACTTCACCCGCCCCCTATTAATATTCTTTACGACATTCATCATTTCCAGCTATACGAAATTGTTCGCACTATTAATTTTTTTAATTTTGTCATATTTCTGAAACAAGAAGAGGTAAAGTGTTTTAATTTTGTCATATTTCTGAAACAATAAGAGGTAAAGTGTAATTTTACCTAAACTTCAAGGGGAAAATTGTAATTATCCATAGTTTAAATTACTTCACCCGCCCCCTATTAATATTCTTTACGACATTCATCATTTCCAGCTATACGAAATTGTTCGCACTATTAATTTTTTTAATTTTGTCAACTAAAATGACCAATATACCACTATTTCTTCTTTTACTTTTGAAAACCATAAACCATTGACCATTGACCAACATGGTAGTTAGGATTTTCTATAGTTCCATTTTGTCCCCTGAAGTACTATGTAATTTGACAAGCCTTTCATCCAAAATAGTTTTAACATTTAAGTTTGGTATAAAGATTAAAAAAGAGGAAAATGTTTTGATGTTTTCATTTTTACCCTATATTTCTTGTCAAGTCAATCAAGAAAGATTAAAAAAAAAATTTGTACACGGAAGCATCTTCACGAGTTTAGGCATAAGAAATAGGAACTGCATACTTTTTTAAAAAATGTACACTTTGGCTCTACCTTTTTAATATAATCCTATAGCAACATCTGAAATTTTAATTTAAATATTACGGTAACTATTTTCTAATAATTTCATTCTATATGGTATTTTCTTTATAGTTAATGAAAATTTTAAATTATCAGTTTTTTCTTTCTATTTTTTATGTAAATAGAATACTGTATTCTTTAAATATCAATTAACTATAAAAAAAATAACATACATATTGAAATTACTTAAAGATGAGTATTATATAGTTTAAATCAAAATTTAAAAAATTGCTATCAAACTATATTAAAAAGATAGGAGGCAAAGTATATATTTCTTAAATAAACCTAAACCTCATGGGGCAAATTGTAATTATCCCTAGTTTAAATTACTTCACCTGCCACATATTATTTGCAACATTGTCATTTCCAATTGTCTCAAATTGTTTACACTATTTTTTAATATAATTTGATTAACTAAAATGACCAATATACCCCTGTTTCTACTTTCACTTTTGAAAACCATAAATCATTGACCATTGACCAACGTAGTAGTTATGATTTTCTATATTTGCATTTTGTCCCCTAAAGTGATATGTAATTTGACAAGCCCTTCATCCCAAATGGTTTAAACATTTGAGTTTGGTATGGAGATTAAAAAAGAAGAAAATGTTTTGAATTTTTCATTTTTACCCTTTATTTCTTTTCAAGTCAATAAAAAAAGATAAAAAAATATTTTTTGTCCATACACTGAAACATTTTCACAAGTTTAGGCATAGGAAATAGGAAATGCATACTTTTTTTTAAAGGCACCCAAATCAATATTGTTTAGCATTATAGGGAAGTGAGGGATGTAGGAGTCGAACTCCTGAGCTCCATTCTCCTTGGTATCCCTTTGCCTCTTTTCAAAAGCAGCTAGGACAAAAAATAAATATTAAAATGAAAGTTTGAATGATAACATGGTATGAAAATGTTGGAAAGATTTTTAACAGTCAAAATAATAAATATTGCAAACAATTTGAACATATGGAATAAATAAAGGAAAGGCAAAAATAACTAATAAACGACTTAAGTTTCCTAGTATACCCGATTTGGCCACTAATGTTTTTTTTGGGCCAAATAAACAACTAATGTTCTAAAATCAGGCCAAATAGGCCATTGGTCATTAACTTGTAAAATATTTTATTTCAAAATAGAGAATATTCTGTTAAAATTTTCCATTTTAGTCTTTAAACTTTTTAAAAATTTCAATATTAGTCCAGAACTTTACATCTCGCCCAATTTAGAAGAATAGACCGTGATTATCACCGTCCCAGTTCCTAGGTCCACCCAATCTCCGCCATCACACCCATCTCCGTTGCACCCACCTTACCTCGGAAACAAATCGGCACCAATCAATGACCGTTGGCACCAATCGAAGACAAATCGACAATCGCCTCTTGTGCCTACCTCTCTATCGCTTGTAAGCCGCCACAAGATCTCGCCCAATCGCTCCAATGCCATCTGTGATTCATCCGTTTGTGAGAAGACGATGCTAGGGCAGGCAAGCTCGAGGACGACAACAGGGATGAGGGCTTCAATCAATCGTGTTTGTTCTCTCTTCGTGGCTTGACAGTGAGGTCAATTCGAGAAGGGCTTGAATCGGCATGAACGGCGAGGTGGAATTGTGCAACTAGAGAAAAATTGGCATGAACAGAGAGGCGGAATCGTGTGATAGTGAAGGCAGAATTGTGCAGCGGTCATAGAGGGATAACGAACTATCGAGTGTTCAAAAATTTGAGGACTAAAATAGAAAAGCTTGCAAAGTTTTAGGACTGAAAATTAATTAATCTTAACGGCAGTGGGCGAATCAGACTAACTTAATAACGTTAGTGGTTTATTTGGCCCAAAAAAATATTAGTGGCCAAATCGGGCAAACTCGAAACTTTAGTGGTTTATTCGTTATGTTTGCCTAAGTGAAACTATGCAACTTTGTCATTGTTGTTTACTAAACGCAGCAATTTTGCCACCAATATTTTTTCTTATTGCAAATTTGCTATTAATGTTTTGTGCAATGAGCAATTATGCTACTCGCTATTAAATAGTAGAAATATTCTCTTTGTTTGTAGAATATTTCATGACACAATTTTTAAATTAGTTTTTAAAATTTTATTTTTAGCCGTAGTTACCCAAATTCATAACACTTAAATGAAACTTTCTATTTGCCTATGCTCCCCATTATTGTGTTTTTTTTTACCTTCATCATTTTTGTCAAGCAAGTCTCCACTACCTCTGTCGTCAATATTTTATTTTATAACTAATATGCCTCTGAATTTAGTCCATTCTACATCAACTGAACCCTATTAGTTTAGGGTTTGATTTGAAGAGAGTTGCTAATATATGTGAAAGAGTGGAGATAAGCCTGTGACAAAAAGGGTAGAAGAATATAGGATACAAGGAGTAACATATAAAAAAGGATGGTAAAAATGATAACTTTATAAACTTGGAGGTAGAGTGTTAGATAAAAAAAAACTTAGATCTGAAATTCATATTTTTCCTTTGCTTTACTGGCATGCTTGTACTTCTTGTATCTTGAGTCAAGAAGGGCAAGCATGCCTGTATTGGCACAGTTGAGACCACTCTTAACGCTGGTACAATCGTTATGACTTTCTTCCCCAACTTTTGTATAGCCCTTCAAGACCCACATCTTCTGTCAGCCTTGAAGATCCAGATACAGATTACTGGTGCAGAACAAGTCTCTACCACTCTGGCATCCACCCTTCATTATCAGATGGCGTACAGAGTCCAGAACCATGCTCTTGACTTCTCCATGCCCAACATGAATAATGATGCCTTGTATTTGTCTGTAGATACAACCCATGTTCCTAATGAAACGTATGTGCCCCAACAAATACCTCGTGAGGAACTACAACGACTGATCCCTGCCTCTTGGATATCTGCATATGAATCTCTCCACCAGCAGACAGAGCCAGTCCAGTCAAAGAAGCCCATTTTCCTTGACAGAGGAAATGGTCAGACGGAAATCTTCTTTCAAAAGGAAGAACCGTTAGAAGATACTGATCTCTTCTCCACACCAGTTGCATTTACCTTCATCCGGGAGCCTAAGGATTACTTGCAAATACCAATTGAGTCTTTTGACTCTCTAGGTAATCCAGTCTACTCTTTCCAAGATGACAATGGTCACAAATATTTTGATATTTGTGATTGTCCAGACTGCTATCAGTCTCCTTATGATGATGAAGAAACTACCAAGAAGATGAAGAAGAAAAAGAAGAAATCTTTTCAACATCTTCTACAACAGCGCTACCGTAATGGTGATCCCGAAGTTGGATTACTTGGAGAATCCTCTGACAAGTATGACTTCTATGTCCTCTACTCCCAGAAGGAACAAACCACAGATGACGTTTTCCCTACTCATGCTGAACCATTTGAACTTCCACCGCCATCACCAGAAGTAAAGATGCCATGCCATTCTTACTACAAGAAGGCTATCAAGCAACTCAGGAAAGAACAACCTCCTCCGTTTCTTCCTGAGGTAAATGTATTCGAAAGTATTCCTGAAGACTTTCCCCCATTGGCATTCAATGATCCTTCTACATCTACATCAACAAAGCACACCTGGAAGGTTCCTCAGCCTTCAACGGTTGATTCAGAAGGAAGATGACGAGAAACTTTGAACAATTTCAATAACTAGTGACTGATTTACTCTGGACAAAAAAATATTAATAAAAAATTTTAAATGAAAAAATTATCAATGACCAAATTACTCCGCACATATACAACGTTGACAAATTTTTACATTTTTGCAATATACAAAGACTTTTATTTTATTGCTCGCAGCCTCATATTTTTCACACCTTTTTAAAGAAAAGAATTTACAGGTCACACAAAACGACAAGAATATACAAATACCGGAAGCCTCCAAATATGTACATCTTTTTGTCTACGTGTGAACATCTTCTCCCAACATGTCTCCGCCACGTCGTCGATCAAACAAGCGTCTTACACGCCGATGTTGACGGATCCCACATCGCCGGCAGCAGGTACTTCCTCCCGCCAACTCCGTACGCGTTGTAGCTCGCTCCTGTGCTCTTGTCTACCAGAACCTGACCCGGATATCCTGGGTACGAACCCGACCCGAACATCCCTGTGCACGCCGACGCTGCCTCCAGCGGCGCGTTGGCCGGCCCCTGGAAGTACCCATTGTTGAACGGATTCGTGACGGTGTTAGCCAGAAGCGTGGCTAGATTAATGATCATTCCATCTACACCGACGTCTCCGTTCGGAGCCACCAGCGGCGGCGTCTGCGGCCCGTATATGGGCTGGTGAAAGGGCCAGGCGCATTGACCCGGACACTGAAGCTCCGAGTTCCCAACCCACAAGTACGCCGCCCGACCCGGACCTCGACCAACGCGCGTCGACCCATGCGTCCCACACCTCATGCAGAAGCCCTCGACGGCTACGTTCTTCGCGGTCAGAATAACGGGGACCGTGTTGAGGCCGTTAAATTTAGTGGCCAACGCCAGCAAGTGCGGGTTCTTGAGGGATTTTCCAAGCGGGTAGTTCTCGAGGAGAACTTGCTTCGTGACGGAGAGCACCGACGCGCCGCCTTTGTACTTGTCGATGGTTTTCCACCAACTTGCGGTGGAAGGGAGCGGTGCTCCCTGGAAGTTCAGGGAGTTGATGAAATCGACGATGATGGAGCGCTGGGCCAGCGTGAACCTACCGTACCAGATCAAATTCACAGAAATTTTTCCCTTCAGAAGAGCACCGTTGTGATACTTGAGCACGAGTGGCTGTTGCTGAACCAGGGCAGCGAGGGAGACAGCGAAGAGTGAGAAGAGGAGGAAAGTGGCAAGATGGTAATTTGGAGGCATTTTGAGGGGCAGAGCTAAGGGTTATCTATCTTGAGTACGGAATCCCTTATCGGGGAAGATTGGGATGAGGATGGATCAAGAGAAGAGGAGGCATTTATAGTAGTGAAGTTATGAGCACGGTGACAGCTGGAGAATAGTAAGGTGTCGTGGTCAGAAAGTTTTACGTGGCGTGTGTAGATTGGGGACAGGGGCCTGGTGAAGGTTCGTCTTTTAAGGGTGATGGAGACGTAAGCAAGAGTTTTTGGACTGTTGCAGTTGGCTCCGCGAGGAAAAATAAAAATTTAAATGATGGGAGTTTCTGTAAGGAACAGGCGTGCGTGCTTGTCTGATATTAATAAAAAATGAAAATTAAAGTAAATAAATAAATAATGCAAAGGCCTAATCATCCCAGGGACCCTTTAACTTGGCTAACTCGAATAAGTTAGTTACTCAACTCGAACTCGTTTTATATTGGTCATTTAACTTGAAACTTAGTCTATGTTAGCCCTCTAATTTTGTAATTCATTACAAGTTAGTCCAGTCATCTCATATAGTCAAAACATCATCACCCTTCTGGAATATTTTGAAACATTGGGGACTACAATACAAAATAAGAAAAATAACAGGGATTAGCGCAATATTTAGTAAAAAAAATATTCTAATACGCCTAATTGATGATTTTTTTTAAATCCAACTAATGATTTTTTTAATCCAATCTAAAGGAAAAAAATTACAATAGTCACTAAATATAAGCTTTTTATACCTAATTATGTAATTATATATATATATGCATAATTCTCTTTAATTTAGCCAATTCTCTTTCTACTTGATAAATTAGTTAACAAAACAATGAGGATGGAGAGAGTATTTTTTATATTACCACTAAATTATCATTTCAAGTTATATTTTCATCTTTTTTATTTTTGAGCAAAAGTACAAGAAAAAAGTGAAAATAACACATAATAACACATACTTGTTTTCATTTTTCTTAATTTATGTGCTATTTACAAAATGGTGCAAACAATCTAGATATATGGAAACGTTTATTTACTTATATATCTGTAACATATGTGTATCTAAAATACATTAGGGATTGATTTGAAAAAAATGAAAAGAGGAGGGACAAACAAAATGTTTGACCCAAAACCTTTAATTTACATATTGTTTTTTCTGGCCGAAACTCTTCGCTGAGAATTCCGGATCGCTTCCGTCGCTTGGTACCGCCGCATCGGCCCTTCCACTTCTTCCTTCACCACCCTTCTCTGTAAAACCAAATGAAATTCCTAATTTTACGTACACATTGTACGACAGACGGAAACTGGTATAAGTGAATTGAATATCTTACCTAAATTTCAAGTATTTTTCAATTTACTACCCCAAGAGAATGGTTTTGGTAATGCCTTCACGCTTCACCATTTCAAATTTATTTTTCTTGAGAAGAAATAAAATAAAAAAAATCCTCACCATCTTTGTTGTAGTATAATTCAATTTGATTGACATTGTAATTGAAGATTTAGCTTAATAATCACTTTAAGTGCAGTAGGCGGGTTGGATTATATTCTACATGAAAAGAATTGTTGAAATTCTATCCGTGTTTGCCAGGTACAGGAACATTACTACAAAGTCCTAAATTGCTCTTTCTTGTTCAAAAAGAATGATTTTGTTTTTGAAACTTTTTAATTTTTTTAAAAATGTATATATTAAATTAATTCAATTCAATTTATCTCATTTAATCTAAGAAATATCCATTCACCTGATACTGATCTGCTGCCTCAGTTTCCGCTTTCCGTAAACGGGGTGTGGGCTAAAAACAAATAAAAAAAAGGGTGGAATCACGTGCTGGTGGTGAGTCGATGGTGATGTTGAAAATAAAATCAGCACACAAAAACGCAACGAAGCGACAAGGTCAAAGTCAAAGTAATCAAGGATGATGATTATGGTTAATTAAGTAGCACTATTTTTACGCAAGCAGAAAAAAAACCCGCATGTCACTATTATTTATAAATTTAAGCCCATTGCTTTGCTTGTTGTCGCATTTTTTAAGGAAAAGGATAAGTGATGGTTGATGATAATTGTGAGCAGGTAGATTATTAACTTGGCCTATCTTTGACGAACTTGTACCAATTAGTCCTCTAACTTTGTAACTCAACCTATATTAGTAGGCTAACCTAACCTATGTGTCATAACACTGTTGAGCTTTCTTTTTTTCATGAATGCTGGAGACTAAAGTAAAATGCACATTTGGGAAAACAACATCGATTAGCAAATTATTGTAACATTCTCTAAACAAACACGTCAACAAATCACGTTCCTTTTGAAACACAAACTGAGTTTAAAAATCATTAAATTGTTTTAGAAAAATATCTACATAGTACACAGTCTCAAATTAGTTGGTCTAAGGTTTATAGATACCCAATGAAAGTGAGTTCAAATCCCGCATCTACCAATTCCCTTAAATACCACATATGTTAGCCAAGGTATTAAATAATGATGTGCCTAGTAAATTCTAGGTATATCATACCAATAAATCCTAAGTATACCGTATACCACTCACTGCATATATCATATAGCTTTCACAAAAAAAAAAAAAAATTTATTTTAAGATAAAATACATTAGATAAAATCTTTTACAACTTTTTATATGTATTTTATTTTTTATCATAATTTCTCAAATACAAATAAAATATATATGAGAGAAAATATTTTTTAATACAAAAACATAAAAAAATGGAATATATAGAACAAAATAAATATTATTTTGTGCAAGAATTACATGTCTTTTACAGGGCTATCAAAAAATAGGAACTATATTGTTAAAGGAATGTAATAATTTTGAAATCTAAATTTTGTTGAAATCATTTATAAATAAAATTTTATTTTTAAATAAAAAAATAAAATTAATATTTACATCAAAATATGTGTATTAATTATATTTTATTATTTTACATATTTATGTATGATATTTTAATATAAAATGACAAAAAAAAAAAATTTACCTTACACATGTACTGGGAAAAATTAAATATAGCTGTACATATTGTATAATATGTCGCTGATATCGTGCATAGCAGCATGTACTATAATATACTGTGATGTTTAACGCAAAATCATTTATATTAAGTACTGCTTACCTGCAATATGCACAGTACAAAATGATTGACAACGTCCTTCGATGCCATGGCCTTTGGCCAGGAAATCCTCCAACGCCATCTTGCGTTTCACGCAACCGACGACCATGCCATTGGCTGTCTTGGCATCATTGCACAGAATGCGATGTCGGGTGGCCGAAAGCATACGTTCGTGAGGAGGCCGTGGCTATTTTTAGTTTGGGAATGCTGCAATTATGTTAACCAAAGGTATAAGCCTTTAATATGACACTAAGAATAATGTACTTGCCGATACACTACTGGTTTTTTGTTTTGCATTTCCAGCCCTTGATATGTCCAAAACCAATATTTTAACCAATCCTCTATTTAGGTGTGGTGATATTTTTTTATCTCAAACTTTGTGATCAAGCATTTTTGCCGCCCTATTTCAATAAACATAAAAGGTGTCCTATGGTTTTGGTTTTCATGTTTCAGAACCCAAGCTTACTTGTGTTATATTTAAAATCCAAAACAAAATTGGTTATTAATAACTTTAGAACATTTCAATTTTTTCAAAATATTTTATTTGAATTGATTATCACCTGGTTTTGAATTCAGAATTTTAACATGTTTTCTTTTGTCTATAAATGTACTTTGCATGTAGGGCTGAAAATGAGTCGAGTTAAACTATGTAGTAAGTTGATCTTGTTTGGCTCAAAATAACTATTGAGCTTGATATTTTTTTCATATTTGGATTGAAAATAATATGAACAAGCCATGAATGATCTTTTAACCGATCACGTTTGAGATGTCCGTTTAAATTAAGAGAAAAAACTAAAATCAAGCTGAGTAATTAGCAAATTGAGCTTTATTTGAATTGTATATCGAGCTTAAATTTTTGTTCAAGTTTGGTTTGTTAACAGTTTGAGCAAGTCATAAACGAGCTTTAAATCAAGCTAAAATCGAGTTGAGTTTGAGTTGTTTGTTCATTTTTCACCTTCCATCGATATGAAATTTTTATATCTTTGTTGATCTACTTGCAACAATGTATTGTGTGGGATGAATACTACTTTACGAATCTATATTGTTTTTGCTTATTGACCATTATAGTTCTCAAGATTGCTAAACTTTCAAAATGGGTGACAACTTGATAATACATGAGGTTACTGCACTAACTTATTACGAATTGAAAAATTAAAGGATATCTATTCAGCTTAGTTGAGGGACTAACTGTATGAATTAATCAAGTTAAAAGACCGTTGGGATATTTAGTTATTAATTTTAATGCATTGTTTTACATTATTATCAAGAAAACTTACAATTACTCATTTGAAGTTTGTCCTAACTTACATTTTGCCCCCTTATTTTTTGAAAACCTACACTTTGTCCATGTTTCTTTTACATTGTCCAGTAATAACTTTTAAAACTCTAATTTAAACTGTATGATGATTATCTTTCAGTAATTTTGTTCTCTCTAACAATTTTTTGTAGTTAATAGGTATTTTAAATTATCAGTTGTTCCTATATGTAAATTCATTTTTTTCTTTAAATGTATATCAGTTTTTTTAAAGGTTGGTTAGTTGTGAAAAGAAATTTTAAAACTTCTGAAATTAATAAAACATGGTTATCAAATAGTTTAAATCAGAGTTTCAAAGTTATTATCAGACATCGTAAATAAAATAGGGATAATGTGTAGATTTTATAAAATAAAGGAGGCAAAATGTAGGTTAGACCAAACTACATGGGTTTTGTAATTTTCCCTTGTTATTATAGTTCCTCCTTCCCACGATGGATGGAGTATTTCTCTGGGTACAGAGATTAATATGTGTGAAGTTTATGTTATTCTTTTGATTTTTTTCCTTTGAAATTGAAAATAGAAAAGTTCGAGTTAATTGCATTTGTGGCCTCAGACCTTTTATTATTGTCCTATTTCAGACGCTAACCTCCAAACGTTGCATGAGTAGTCCCCAACCTCAATTTTTTTGTTCTATTTTTGACATTTGAAGGACGAAAACTATTAGAATCGATAGAACTGGCTACGTGGCATGCTAATGTGAACAATTTGCCACGGTGACACTATGAATCATCAGCTACATATGATGTGAAAAAGAAAAATAATACTCCCTCCGTCCCAAATTCTTTACACCATTCACTTTTCAGTAATTAATCTATGATTTTTTATTTTAGACATTTTAGCATATAAATGAAAAAAATTTTATGTGTGAATGATAAATCAAGACCTATAGTTTCTAAATATATATTTTTTAATTTTTTTCTAACAAACAATAATATAAAAAAATTCAAGTCAAACTAACCCAAAAAGTCAAATTGATCAAAGAAATCGGGACGGAGGGAGTAATAATAAAGGTATGAAAAATGGGGAAAAAAATTGTTTGGGTTGCCTTCATTGCCTCTTCCACTCCTTTGCCCATCACTAGTGTTCCCTCCCGCCGTTTGCCCAATGCTTCCTTGCTGCCTCTTCCAGCCGGCCCTTCCTGCAGTCCACCCTCCTACATATTGTTTGCTCTCACGCCGTTCACAAATCTCCTCTATTTTTTGTTGATCTGCTCTACCGTTGATCACACCTTTGTTCACCATTGAATCACGTCTTTGCTCTCCGTTGAATCAGAATGAATAGTTGGTGAATTAAGCAGCGAAAGAGGAAAATCGGGAGATGATGAATCCCTGGAACTTTCAATTTCACCATAGGGGAAGAGGAAGCCTTTGATTTTGCCAAAGGATGTGGGATGGTTAGAGGAGCAGGAAAGGAGGTGGACAAAGGCCATTGGTTTCTAGGTTTCAATTTAAGTTTTTTATTATTTTTTTTGTTTTTACATATCATCAATAGTGATTGATTAATAGTACCATAGTGGCAAATTATCTAAGTTGATATGCCACGTGACCAGTTCTATCTATACTAACTATTTCCATCCTCCAAAGGTCTAAAATGAAATAAAAAATTGAGGTTAAGGATTACCCATGCAATGTTTTGAGGTTAGGGTTCAAAATAGGACAATACTAAAATGTTAGGGGCCACGGATGCAATTAAGCCATAAAAGTTCTTTTTAGATTTTATGTAGTGGAAGTTTAAATAAAGATTAAAAAAAAAAGATATTCCTTTTCAATTTTGTGTAATGAGATTTTAAATGAAGATTGTAAGGTAAATTCAATATTAAAAAGGCCCTAAAAATGAAAACAAATCAATATTTTTGGGATATCTAGAAGGGAAAGAGTTCTTACATTTTGGGCCAGAGAAAGTATGAAATTGTTATTTGAAATTATTAATTTATTGAAACTTAATACTTTAAGAAATAAAAATTAGAATATTTCTGTGAAAAGTAAACATTTTTATTAATTTTTAATTTAACTAAACTAAATAAAAGGGAAATTAATAAAAAATCAACAAAAAAATATTATATAAATTATTTTTTATTTTCTTAAAATGTAGTGTTCAATCAATTAATAATTTTAATAAATAATAAATTTATATTTGAAATTATAGTATAAAACAATTAATTAAAATCAATACAAAGTGAGTGCATCCTTAAGTTCGAACTTGGCTAGCAAATGGAAATGGCAGAGTAGCAAATTTCGGAGTTATGACCTTACAGGCCAAAAATGTACTTCAACGCAAGCTTTCAGTTTCACACGCTTTCTGATAAAAAGTTAGCCTCTGATGCCCGTAATGACTTACGTTAATGACTTTTAAGTCATCTTAGTTCTCGTGAATTTGATCTATTCGTCTCATGAACTTTGAATTATCAGTTTCTAGGCCTTTTCATAAAAGCCATTTAGACAATTTTGTCTTTTCTTCCCTTATTTTTTGCTTTCTTATGGGCCGAAACTAGTGAAAATTAAGAACGAGTAAGGAATTTTGAATTGCCCTGCACATGATCTTGTGAACGACTCCAAAAAAAAAAAAAAGTAATCTAAAAGTCGTGTCACACGAATAACTAATTTACCACTTTATCTTCTTTTCCCTATCTTTTGGTAATGCCAATTGAAGTTAATTTGGAACTACTTGGTCATGAAAAGTCGAATATCATCATGACTAATGAAATCCTAATGACAACGTTAGCTTAACCTAACACACACACACACACACACACACACATATATATCTTTGTTTAATTAATAATAGAAATATTCATGAAATTAGCTATGGGAAAGATCTATGCGTGAATAATGGATATACTAGTTTTATATATAATCTAATCTATAACAATTAATGCATGAGGAGTTGTTGATGAGGATTAGAATCCAACCCACCGTAAGGCTTGGCTTGGAAGGCGACATACTGAAAGGGGTGAAAAAAAAGGTTAGGCAAATAATACGTGAAAGGGGGGAGGGGTTCATAATGTTGGTTTTGCCCCTAGCTAGCTAGTTTCATCCCCTTTTCTTCACAAAGGTCCCTTTCTACTATTTAATACTCTCACGTATATTACACATTTCAGTCGATTCCGCCAATTGTGAATGGTTTGGGGGACCATTTCTCATTTCCTAACAGGCCTTTTCACCAAATATAAAGTATTTTGTCTTCTCTGTTCCTAACTTTTTTGGTTCATCTATATCTTTTTTCTTTTTACTCTGAATTATTGGATGTTGAATGATGAAAATTTGAGGTGTAAGCTAGCTGACAATTATAATCATTACAAAAATGTATTATTAAAGATTAAAATTTTTTCTTTCTGTTTATCAGTTGAGAAATATATAATTTATTTCATAATGAATTTTTTTCAAACATTTTAAACTGTTATCATTTAATTAATATATAAGTTTCACAAGAATATGTATATATTTTTTTTTTTTGAAAAACGAGTAAGTATGTTAAATAAACCAAAGAATAGTACAAAAGAGTTCCCAACCCCACCATTTTGACAAAACCAAACTAAGAGCATGGGAAACATACGAGCATACGATACAAAATAGCTTAAAATACCACATCTCAATTTTAAATATTTGATTAAAGAGTAAAAAATTCATATAAAATGGGCCATTACGTTAAATATACTATTCTCACAAATAATTTTTGTGGAATAATTCGTAATTAAGTTGTATAATGAAAACCGTTTTGCAAACTGCATCTAAGTGGTTTTTTTTATTATAAAATAGGAGGTCAAAATTTAGTTCTTTTATTTTTTTTTAACGGCGCAAATTTTATTAAACAATTTTTTTGTAACTTTTACAAGTTCTACTAGAAATTTTGTCTCATGATCTCACATATTCATGTTTATATTTGAGAAGTTTATTGAATAAATGGGGAAACTTTCCTTCTCTCTTCCTTTCCTTTTTTTTTTTATTTTGTTGTTCATAAAGAACCTTTTAAAATTTATTGGGTATTCTTTTAATTAGATGTATGGACTATATTACACCTAAACAGATGTATTATTACATGGTAACCTTAGTGGGTGAATGTCGGTACATTGGATATGAAGTTTCGTCTTTGCTTATTTTTGTAGGGAAAATTAGAAAAACTCTTTTGAGATCTAGTCTAACCTACATTTTATCTTATTTATTTTCAAAAATTTATACTCCACCCCTTATTTCATTTACCAATAATAAATTTTAAAATCCTAATTTAAATTGTCTAGTAATTATGTTCCAGTAATTTTAAATTTTTTAAGATTTGTTTATAGTTACCTAACATTTTAGAAAAATACTAATTTGTATTTACAAATAAGAAAATATATTTATATATATGAAAAATTGATAATTTAAAATGTTTATTAACAGTAAAAATGTTTCATACAATTTAGACTAGAATTTCAGAAATCATTGTTGGGCAATATAAAAAAACTAAAGAACAAAGTGTAGGCTTTGAAAAATAATGGGAGAAAAAGTGTAAATTAGATCAAAGCAGAGGGGAGTTATTGAAAATGTCCTTATTTTCAATTCGAAAACATATAAACAAGGTCACATCTGAGGTTTAAAAATGAAATAGAAAAAACTGAGACGTCATTGCCAAGAGAGCAGGGTCAGGTCAAACAACTGAGAGTTTGTGACCAATAATGTTTTTAAACATCTGTTAGACGAAAACAAGACGGGTCCTAATTGTGATTGTAGAATCATTTAAATTGAGTCATGTATAAACTAGAGACACTCAATTCGAGCCAGCAAGCATGAAACATATGTACCACCAACTTAATTGACATTTCATACAAATATATATACCTATCTAAAGACGTTTAAGTTAGTACTTAGTACGTGTGTGTATATATATTTCTGAAAGCTCAACTAATCACACACACACACACACATACATATATATCCTTTCAGGTTTCAAACGAATCATCTAGAAATTAAATATACTATATAAGATTCTGTAATATATAAAAAAGCTATATATTAAGGCGATATTATGTCATATATATACCAACTCAAACATTTGAACGGAGCTTCTTTCTCAGAAAAAAAGGAACATGTGAAGAGAGCTAATTGTTATAAGATGAATATATATAATTAGCATATGTATAGTTTTCAATTCACTTAATAATTAAAGGGTAGGAGGAACAAAATGATGGACACAGTGCTGGCAAGAGATCGACAACCAATCTACTCTTGAAGAAGAAGATTCAGAAGTGGATTGAACACTCGAGTACACATAGCTAGGGACAGACTCTTGTCCACCCGTGAAAATCGTTTTCATGGATTCGTTTTTCAAAGGCAAAAAATGTACGACTAGTCCCTTAACTTTGTCAACTTAAGTTAGTCCATTGGCAATCTGGTTCTCAAACTAGTTAATCTTTTAACTATGACTTAGCATGACTTAATCCCTCAACTTTGATAAATGTAGCAAGTTAGTCCATTGATAGTCTGGGCAAATGACAACATTAGTCTCAACTTTCAAACTTTCAACAAAATGATCATTATGTTTATGGATTTTCATTCACAGCAAACCCATGAATTAACAAACATTACTAGATTGCTAACTGCAATGATTAAACTATTAATTATTTACACATGATAACTCAAAAAATTTATTTAAAATAATTTACCTTCTTTATTTGTTCAATTTCTCGCATATTATACCTTATTTTTGTTTAATTCAAATATTTTATTCAAATATAAATACTAGTTGGAATCCATCGAAAGCCAAAAGAAAGTGGCCAATATTCTAATTAATTGGTTAAATCAAATTTTTACCTTTTCCCAAAATTCCCTACTTTTATTTATATTTAGCCAGAGTAGAAAAGTCATAGCCAAACAATCCAAAGATACAGGAAAAATCAAAAACAAAAAATTGATCTTTTATGAAATCTAATGAAATATAAAAATTATAGAAGAAAAAAAAAGAAGATAACAAATTAATTAGAGCTCTCTAAAGTGGTAATAATCAATAATGGTTTGTTCTATTAAAAAAATTGAGATTTGATGCTCTAATTTTAAATATTCATCTATAAATTCGAGATTGCAATTTTTTGTTACTGTTTCTATTTTTGGGAATGGACATGTCTTTATGTTGCTTTTTTCTTTGGATGATTTATAAAGTAGTTTTTCTGTAGAATCATTAAGTTCAAAGATTTAGTATAAGAGTTTTAGCTAATATCAAAATAAAAGTGGTAAAGTTTACTAAGTATAATTAAATTTTTTCATTGTAAAAAAATGATAAAATTAAAGGCCAAGGAAATTATAATACCATCTTAAATAGCATGAGAATTGCAATGGATGAATTACTTTTAAGATAATATGATATACTAAGTCTGAATCATGAAATATTAATATCAAAAGGATTAATTTAGAGAAAATTGTTTGAAAACTAAAATCTAATTAAAAAAAGCTCCTCCAACAAAATCCTCTCTAAATTCATAACTCCCCAGTATTGCACATGTTATACGAAAAAGTTGACAGAAATATTTAGAAAACTAATTGATCAACGTAACATTGGAGTAGAAAAAGGATAAATTGTTTTGCTTTTCAATAAATCAAGGCCTAAATGCGTTAGTGGTCCCTTAACTTTGGAAGACTCACACGAGTTAGTCCCTAAAGATTGAATTATCACAACTTAGTCCTTTAAGTTTGATAAATGTTGCAACTTAGTCCTATAATTGGGAAAGTCCATGCTCCTTAGTCCTTTTAACTGTCATGACTGTCACGTGTTATTAATGATGTTACATCTTGCCTCCTCATTTCCCTCTTCGCGATGTATTGGTAACTACTGGAGGAGCCAACTGCCGTCCGTCAACCTTAACTATCGATTAGCAATATCAACCTTAGCTACTGGATGCATCTGGATGAGGCAGCGAGGCTACCAATGGATCGGTAACCCCAGCGGCGCCTCCCCGTGGTTGGCTTCTACCTTTTGCGAGTATCAACCGTCTCCGGCAATCAACCTTAAAACATACATTGATGATGTAAATTCTTACAAACGAACATGAAATTATGGGGCGTTTTGCTCCTTGAAGGCCACTGAAAACAAAGGAATGAATCTCATTCATCAATTCAGCACATAAAACATTTAATTTAAAAAATTAAGGTTATGGTTTATAAACAATTTTGAAAAATTAGATTTGATTCAAACAAAAATTGAAACAAAACCATGCAAAATTGAGACCTAAAACCATGAGGCTATTATTGTGCAGCCTAAATACTACAAAACAGAGTCATTTAATGGTGATTTTCAGGAAAGGGTGGAGCCCAAAAAGCTTCAGGAGCATTCAGCCTTAAAGGAAAAATTTCAAGTTCCATGGTTTCTGGTAACCCGAATCCTAACTCGATTCCTCTTGCTGTGTCCAAGTGGGCTAAGTAACGTCATCCAATTAGGGACTAGGTCACAACATTTATCAAACTTAAAGGATTAACTCACGATGAGTCACATTTTAAAGACTAACTCGTGTGAATCACCAAAGTTAAGGGAACAATGGCGCATTTAGGCCATAAGTCAATCAAAGTAGTTTTTAAAAAATAAGCAAAATATACATTATTAAATAACTATAAATTTTTTAAGTATTGTTGATATTTTTTTGAATTATCATTTGTAAGTAATTTAATCAATTAACTATGTATTTAGCAATTTAGTAAAAATTATTAACCTATGAGCTTGGCAATGATGAAAGATTCTAAATAGGTCATTTTGTCAAAAGATTGAAAGTTAGCACTTAGGTTGTAGTTTATTTAGACAACTAAATAGGGGTGAAAGTTCGGGTTAACGGGCTAGGTTTGGGTTAAAACCTGATTTTTACCACTTGTCTCTAACCCGAAAAATCCCACCTTAACCCGACCCTAACCCAAAAAATTTCAAGTTAGGGTCATGTTTCTACTTCCCTTTCTCCCTCCACTCAAGCTCAGTCCATGGTGCTCCCTTCCTTTGCCCGCCCGCCGCTACTCTTCGTGCTTCATAACCTAATAACCACTTGTACTATGTCATCTTTAACTTCATCGCAATAAAAAAAGTCATTATGTTGAGAGCGGCCAAGAGATGGAGGTGAGAGATTGACTACCTAGAGATTGTGCGTGACGGCGGCAAACTAAGAAGGAAAGCTAAAGAAAGAGGAGAACTAAAAGAGGGTGGCGACTGGTGAGAGAGCAAGGAGAAGGACGATGTTAGAGCGACAGAGGAGAAGGACGGCAAGAGAGCAATGGAGGGAGAAGGACGGCAAAAGCGTATCGAAAGGGTGGTGGTTGAGGCATGAGAGAAGTAGAACAAACGCATAAAATAATTAGGGTTAAATGTATAAGGGTGCCAAATGGGTTGGGTTCTTAGGAGAAGTGGGCTGGGTCATATTATGTAATGGGTTTGGGGTCAGATAGGATAGGTTATAAGGTAGTGGGCTGGGCTGGGTATAGAAAATTATATGAAAACATATTGAAATTAGGTTATTTCGGATTAACTCTATTCAACCCGATTTTAGAGTTCTTAAAATTGGGTCAAATTGGGTTGGCCCAAACTAACTTTTTTTTTTTTAACATTCTAACTTGATTCGAACCCGAAATTTAGGGTCACTTTTAGGTTCAGATTCGGGTCTCGGGCTGTCACTTACACCCCTACAACTAGAGGATTAAATTGTACAATGTTACAAAGTTTTAGAACTAAATAACATAATTTTAAAAAATTTAAGGACTAAGTCATATTGAGTCACTGTGGACCAACTCATATGAATTGGCAAAGTTGGACAACTAATTGTGAAGGTAGACATAATGTTTTTTACTTCCTGAACTTGGAAGTCGTTATTTGGTTACTGATCAAGGTATAAAATGGATTGCTACGAGGCCTATGGGCTGGGCAATTCCCGGCCCTAGGAAAGTGGAATTTGAAAATGACTGAAAATCCAAGACATAGATTTGGGTGTCCCCAAAACGCCGACGTGAGAATGATTGTTTACCAAGTTGAGAATAATTAATTAAGAGTGACAAACTAATTAAATCAACCAATTGAGGAATTTGGTTAATTAGTCATTAGGCAAAAGAACACAGTTAGTACTAAAACTTTAATCATTACTCTATTTAAGTCTTAAAATTTCAAGAGTTTTTATTTAAGTCTTTAAAGTTTCAAAATATATAAATGGTTAGTTATAAATTGTCAACCATTTGTTCTGGAGTTAAACTTAAAACTAATTCTTTACATGTTTTACAAGTTTTATGATTCCAATAGAGATTCATAAAGTTTTAAAATTTAAATAGAAAAGTTGTAAAAGATTAGGACTGAAAGTGGTTTTTTCCCCTCTTACTTAAAAATATTTTTTTTAGAAGTAAGATGTTCTTATAATTTTTTAATTTTTGTATGAGTACTTGTTTTTTTTATATATTTTTTATTTTTTTTTCAAATTTAGAAAAAAATAAAATTAAAAATATATATTTTGTAATAATAAAAATTAAAAATACTTATTGAAAATTTTAAAGGATGATTAAAAGTCTCAAAGAACAAAAGATAAATAAAAAAAATACTTTTAGTCATTAAAAATAATCTTCACCGAATTAATGCAAAAATAAAAATCATATTAATGAGTTTGAAAATTTTCTAAAAGGATAAATAAAATATAGTTTCAACAAACTGGAAAAGAATATTGACGGAATGTATTGAACAAGAACCAATTTTGCATACCACATATGCTCCAGGGCAAGCTAGCATTGCATTAATTTAAATGACTACAACAAAAAAATCCTTCACAAAGTGTGATTTTTTTATCATTAGATGCATAAACTGGAAAATATTATATCGTCTTTCAAAAAATTGAAAAGGAAAAAATTTCTTATTCTCACCGTAAGAAAATGATGGATCAATTTTAAAAAGCACTTGGAAGAAAAAAAACGGTAAAAGAGAAAGTGATATTTTATCAAAAGGTTTTGAAACTCTACTGAAACAAAAGCTAGAAAAAAGATCACTTTCAGTTCTAAATCTTTTACAATTTTTCTATTTAAGTATCAAAACTTTACAAATATCCATTTAAGTTCTAAACTTTGTAAATTTCTATTTGAGCTCTAAAACTTACAAATGTGTAAATAATTAATCCTAAAGTTAACCTCAGAATAGGTGGCTAGTGGTTTAGAACTAATTGTTACACGTTTTAAAAGTTTTAGAGCTTAAATAAAAACTCATAAAATTTTAAAAGTTAAATAGAAAAGTGACTAAAGTTTTAAGACTGAATGTTTTCTTTCCGAACTAACCAAAATGGGGGTGTAGTCTCTGCAACTTAGCCTGGGTGGTAAGGGCTCTGCCCTTCCATACCTAAGGCCCTAGTTTGAGACATCTCTTCCCTCTATCCTTTAAAAACTCTCAACTATGATAGTAGATAGACAATTTTAAGTAACAAAAAAAAGGGGGGGTTCTTGAATGGATGGATGTTTTTTGTGGCATGCATTAAAGAAGTCATTTCACTTGAGAGTAAATTTCACAAATGATCTCAAACCTTTAGCCATTATTTCCTTTTAGGCCATAACCTATTGAATATTTTATTTTAGTCCTAAATCTATTAAAATGTATTATTTTAGTCCTAAATCTATTTAAAATGTTTCATTTTGATCCCAATTTGATGAAATTTGTTAACTCAAAGTATTTGTCTGATAACAACTTTTTATATCATAATTTAAACTATCTGGTAACTATTTTACAATAAATTTAATATATATAATATTTTTTTTATAGTTAATAAAAAATTCAAATCAGTTTTTTTTCTGTAAATTTAACTTATTTTATTTAGAAATAAAAAATTATTAATTTAAATTGTCTATTTACTATAAAAAAATATTAAACTGTTTAAATTTACTAGAAGAGAGTTAATGAATATTTAAATTAAAATTTCAAAAGTTTCTATTAGACCATTTTTCTGAGTTAATAAATTTTATCAGATGAAGGACTAAAATGAAACAATTTTAATAGATTTAGGACCAAAACAAAACATTTAATAGGTTAGGGACTAAAAGAAAATAATAACTAAAGGTTAATGACCATTTACACAATTTACTCTTTCACTTAAACAAAAGCGATATAGTGGTGACACTTGACAAAGTAATTATTTTAGGCAATAACTTAACATTTTTCATACTAGAATTCCAAAACTACCCATAGACTAATATTGCTATATGAAAGGGAAACTTTGACTTTAGTTTTCTTTTTATGTTTACAATTGAACTACATCTATTTTCCGAAAGGCCAAAATACAATAAAGACTCTCCAACTCAGTTGACTAAGACACTTAACCCTCTAAATTTTAACTCAGGGCAACTCACCCCCTGAACTTGAATAAACAGGTCAGTCGACCTCCTTGACCTTGTGTATGCCTTACGTGGCACTAGAAAAGATGAATGACCCTCATTTCTTTCCAATTAAAAAAGGATAAACCACTTGGCAAACCAACAAACTTGATGATTTTTCTCTTTCCCATCCTACACTTTTGCCAACCATGACTTCAAGCCTTCATCCCAAAAAGCCACCAGCAGCTTATTACTTCAGGCCCTTATCCCAAACTTTTGGCTTCATATTATTCATATTTTGCATTGTTGGATCCATACTATATATTCAATTTTCACTACAAGAAAAATCGAATTTAGCGACGGTTTAATTAGCGACGGTTAATAGTCGGTAATATTCCGGTGAGACTTTAGCGATGGCTATTAGTCGCTAAATTTTCGTGACGGTTTACCGTCGTTAAATTAGTGACGGTTACGTGTCGCTAAAATTAGCGACGGCGTACCGTCGTTAGAATTAGTGACGGCGTACCGTCGCTAACTTAGTGACGGTTTACCGGCGCTAAAAATTAGTGACGGTGTACCGTTACTAACTTAGTGACGGTTGACCGTCGCTAATATTAGTGACGGCTTACCGTCGCTACTTAGCGACGGTTTACCATCACTAAAAATTAGTGACGGCGTAACGTCGCTAACTTAGTGAGGTTGGCCGTCGCAAAACTAAAAAAAAAAAAAAAATTTGGGTTCTCATGTAGCTATTATTTAAATATGATAAATTGTTATCTCATTGAACATAAATAATTGTTTATGAATACACTACCACAAAAATGTAAATATTATAGCTGAAAATTGTGTGACGTCTCAAATTCTCACACAACATAAATTATTTCAGTTGATATAATACAAATGTATTTAGATTGTAGATATTTTTTAATTGTCACAAAACAATTTTAAGATTAGACGAATTTTATTTATGTTATTGATATCCTTCTATCCAACAAGTTGCTGGATCTTTACCATTACAATAAACAATTTTGTTTAAAGAAATAGAATAATAAAACAAAAATTTTAATACACAACGAATGCATGCGCATGCAGTAAATATCATGACACGTAGTGTAACTTCTGCAGACTTTTCAACCTAATTAGTTTATTGTTTCTATATAGGGACTGATATCCATCGCTAAAGTTTCACCGGGCTCTACGTGCCAATTTACTGTTGCAAATTTAGTGACTATTAAATGTTGCTAAAGTTTGTGGTTGGTTATCTTCGCTAAATAAGTGCCGGTTATGCGTCACTAATGTTCTTGATGGCTTAAAGTCCATAATTTAGTGACGGTTATGCGTCACTAACATTAGTGACGGCTTACCAGCGCTAATTTAGTGACGGTTATGCGTCACTAAATTTAGTGACGGCTTACCGTTGCTAATTTAGTGACGGTTATGTGTCGCTAATATTATAATTGTATAATTATAATTTTTAATTTGATTAATTAAGCATACAAATCTCTAAATATTTTTTGAGTAATTAACAAATAATCTATTTAATGAAAATTATATTAATTATTTAGTGACAGTTAGCGTCGCTAAACTTAACAAAATCCCTAAAAATAGTAATAGTTCTCATGTATTAGTCATTTTTTTCTGCTAACTTCTCATCTATTTTAACATAAATATTTCTTTTTGTGTGAATGATATATAATGGAGATGTGAACCTTAAAGTCGCATCTCAATTTAGTAGAGGGTTATGAGCCGCTGCCTAACATTTTCAATATGAAAGCAATTAAATAATCTAGCTACTTGATTATATAACTTAGAAAAAATATTTTGGCAAATGAGTGGTGGGTAAGCTATTATTTTATTTCAATATAATTAAATATTGATGTATTATTATTAATAATAATAATACATTTTATTATTTATTAAACTAATTTAATATTGTCATTTAGTACCGGTAGCCGTCGCTAAATTTAATAAAATCCAAAAAAATATTAATAGTTCTCATATGTTAGTCATTTTTTATGTTAAATTTTCATCTCTTTGAACATAAATTTTTTGTTTTGGAAATATTTTCATTTAGTGACGGCTTACCATCGCTAATTTAGTGATGGTTATGAGTCACTAAATTTAGTGACGTCTTACCGCCGCTAATTTAGTGATGGTTATGCGTCACTAATTTTAGTGACGTATTGCCGTCGCTAATTTAGTGACGGTTATACGTCATTAAATTTAGTAACGGCTTAATGTCGCTAATTTAGTGACATTTATGCGTCACTATATTTAGTGACGGCTTAAAGTCGCTAATCTAAAATCGGAATAAAACCAGTTATCGTTTTATATGTCACTTATTTAATTGTATAATTATAATTTTTAATTTGATTAATTCAGCAAACAAATCTGTAAACATTTTTTTAGTAATTAACAAATAATCTATTTAATGAAAATTAAATTAACGGACCATTAGTTTATTGTCATATGACACTTAATCATTTATTACTAATTTATTACTATTTTATAATTAGCCTATTGGGGTGATATTAACACAAGTAGCGAGGGCTAGTAGTCGCTACTTGTAAGCGACAGTCAGCCGTTGCTTATCTCATTATATTTCCTTCACCTCTCTTTTTAGTCTTCGTGTGAAGCCTCCCTGTCTGATGGTCTTTCGCACTGACTTCTTCAGTGATCTCTCCATTTCAAACTGAGGCTCGCCTGCTCCAATCTTCTCTGCCTCCTTTCCCCTGCCTACATTGGCAGCCATTTGGCCGAAAATGCCCAGTCGTTCAGCCTCCCCGCCCGCAGGGAATCGATAGTTTCCCCCACTGCTAATCGCCTACTGCGTCGGCCCGAATCGAAGGTAATCGGTCCTCCCCACCTGTTGAAAGGCGCGCCGATGTTCTCCTGACTCAGGTAAATCTCTCTAACTTTCGGTGCACATCGATTTAGGGCTCCAATCGTCTGTTCTAATTAGGGTTACAGTTTATACGCATTTTGATTTTTTTTTTTTGTGCGTTGCTAGTTTCGGTTTAATTGGTTTATTTCTTGTAGCTGTTACTGCGACAAGCGTTCGTTTCCGGGATCTTAGCCTGCTCATCTTCGATTTCACTGCTTACACAGTAAGTCCAAAGATAATTCATGTTTGCAAGGAGATGGTGAAGATCTTGTAATATGGCTTCTTTCAGTTTGTAGAATTTCAGCTTACCTAGCCTGTAGAATTTCACTTGGTTTGCACTTACGCAGCCTGTAGAATTTCAGCTGTCAAATAAGCATAATTTTTTTTTTCTTACCATTATCATGAACTTGTATCTAGTTTGCCCATCATAGACCCTTCATCTATTAGTATCTGCTAGGCCAGTAGAATGGTTATGCAGAAATAACCATGGATAAGTTTCTTACTTCTCCATGATTATGCTTCAATGTGGTAAATATATTTAAAAGGGAAAGCTTTTACATAAATTGATGTACTCTGGTTGCTTTATTACTTCATCTAAATGTTTCTCAAGCTATCAAGTAAAATGTGCAGGACGGCTGCTGTTGGTGCATCAAATGGTTACGGGGTTGGAGGCACAGTTGATGGGCTCGTATCTGTGTGGGAGCTGTCTACAGGAATAAGGCTTGGCAACTTGCACCATTTCAAAGGTATGTTTCAAAATAAAGTAACTGCTTATAAGTGCTTTGTTGCTTTCTTCAGTTTTGATTTTGAGAAAGATACCTCAAGGCCATGATTACATCGCATGTGCTAATAATTACTAAGGTGCCTTTTTAAGGAGTAGATTTGTTTTACAAGAAAAAACTTTATAAATGAATCAAGAAAAGAATCAGCAAGAGGGTATTTATAAGAGAGATAATCTAGAGTTTCAGACAACTCTATTTCACTGAAGCCTGAATCTATCATCTATCACAAGAGAGATAATATAATCTAAAAGGGTGAGATTACCTTCACGGCAACAAAAATAAGAGGATCTGCAGGCGTATAAATCATGTAATGTGCACCATCCTGGAATGGACATAAAATTCAAGCAAAAGAGAGTTAAGAGCTAAAAAGGAAAGTAACCAAATGTACACACTCAAATATAGAATTCTCCATTCACAGATGCATTTTTATGTGCATGACTAAACTCTTGTGAATTGGATAGCATCTCAAATGACTAACGTCACTCAGAATTTCATTGAATACTTAGATAATTGGAGATGGGAGAAGGGATCATCAGACTAACAAAATATGACCGAATGGTTCTTTTATCAACTATCATGCCAACAGACATAATAATTCAGTAGTGAAAGAGAAAATGAAAGAAAAAACATGCAGTTTATGTTTCTCAAATTCCATAAAATGATCCTAGCAATCACAGGTACATTCCAACAGCACTATTGTGAGTGAAGAGTATAAAAACAATGAGAATAAGAAACAGTGTTCAGCCAATTATGAATTGGACCACACAGCAGCACCTAAGGGATCTTGATGAACATTTAAAAAGCAACCTTGAGATATTTACGAGCAAACTTAGCATGGTTAATAGTATTTTATTCTTCTATATGAATAGATTAGAGACAAGAAATAAATGCTCAATTCTGTGGCACAATAACATAATAGAGCATCTTTCCCATGAATACCAGTCAAAACCTTATGTCAAGTTTTGCTGGATATTTCCAGTTGGTAGAAAAGATAGCTCTACAATTTTAGACAAGGGATGTATCTTCTAAGAGTCTTTTTCGCTAGCGACTATGGACTTTATAAATCCAAGTTTCATAATGTACTATAAATTAAAAAGAGATGCTCCATTCAGCCACTGTTTTGACAATCCAGTAGCAACATGTAGCAATTCCTGTAGGTGACCTGCTGACAGGAGGATTGCACCTCATCTTCACAGGGAAGGCAAGTGAAAATGTTCAGGGCAAATATAACATAGGGCGGAAAGGTCATAAGGGAAGATCAGTAAAGTTGAAAGTCGACAACATAAATCTTGATAAAATACTTACAAAGGTTATCTTTTTTCCAGTCAATTACACGAGTACCAGTTTGCAATGACATTTTACAGAAATTCAACTAAATGGCAGCGAGTTTAAATTGTTGTTGCCTTACCAAATGGAAACAAGTGATCTCTATGCCTTCAGAAGGCAAGCCCAAGCCTTCCATATCTTGATCATCATCTACAGAAATTGAAGCACAAGTTAGCATGCTGCATTCCATATAGAGGATGAAGACACAACAACCACGGAGGATGATGAGGAGAGTGAAGTTGAACTCGATGAGTTAGAAACCGAAGATGAAGAAGATGATACTAATGATGTTTAACATTGTATTCCAAACTAGAAATTCTGTTGTAATATTTTTTATTTATGTTTTATCAGTATCGTCGTTATAATATACACCATGTGAACAACCAGTAAGTATATGAACTATTCTGAATTATAAAGTCAATATTGTTATGCTTATAATGAATTGTTACAGTATTGTGCGAATGGCTGAAAGAGAAGACGATGTCGGTACCCCAGCAAACCAGTATAGAAGGCGGGGACTGCCAAAGAAGAACCTGGTGAAAGACTTTGCAAATGCTATTGGCCTTAGAGCATTGAGCAGTAGTGGAGGGAAGCAGCCGTCGAGGCATACGGTTGTTGATATGACTCATCCTATACATGGACCATCACCACCAAACGATACGATTGTACCGGACACGGGTGTTTCAATGGAGCGTGGAGGCTCAAGATCATCGCACTCAAGTCAGCGTGGAGGTACACCAACTGAGAGTAGATTGCCTAGAGGTCACTCCCACGAGTCCTCTGATCAGCAAGACTCCTTAGATGGTGGCATAGATTCTTTGAGCCCCGACCGATCTGGTGGTGTGCTATCCCGACGTATTCACATATCACCTTATGCTGATACATGGTATGGTAATTAGTAAACCTCCTTTTGTTATCTTGTTCTAACTTTCTGCACTACTTGTTGACAATATTGATATATGTTTTCATTGTCTAGCTTCGTTCCATACGCTACACAGGACCAGATTGCTTATTGCGTAAAGGGTCATTTTCATGGACCATATAGGTCATGGGAGGAAGCTGCCATGGCCGGAGCTGTTGACCAATGGTTTAGCGTATTCCAGGTTGCTAGATTCATTGAAAGATATTACAAGTATTATATAGCGTAGCTCACTAAAATTGAATTTGTTCATAATTTTCAGACTAGATGTTCGTGGGACCCTTCTGATCATAATCGGATATTTGCCATTTTTTGTAAATTGGGGAAGAGGCGGTTGATGCAGTCATATGAAAAAATAAGACGAGAGACAGATCTGACGAAGCGAAAAGAAAAAGCAAATTGGATGACGACAGAGACATTTGAGGCACTTGAAGCTTGGTGGGCTTCACCTGAATTCAAGGAGATGTCATCTAGGATGAGACAGGTTAGATGTGCATCTGGTGAAGAAATGGCAAATTGTGCTGGAGGTAGAGTTGCAGTTTCAGGACATAGGCTGAAGATGGTAAGAAAATAAAAATTTCAGTTCTTTGAAATTTGTCACAATAAGTATGTAAGTAAAAAATTATGTCTGAATATTACTATGCAGAAGGAGGCAGATCTGGATAAACACGATCCAGGCTTCTTCAAACCATGGAACAAGTGCTACACAAAGAAAGATGGAAAGAAGGTTAATAAGAAGATGGAAAATTTTGAGGTCAGTATGAACGAACTTGCTAATAGTGGTTAAAAAGAAATTACATATACTACCGTTGCTTGCTTGATTAACATCGAGCATTATACAAGCTCAATATATTGCAGAGGTAGAGGAAATAACACAGCGTGCAGATGGTGAGGTTGAGTTCAATGAGGCATTGGTGTTTGCAGAGATTGCTGGGGGGAAAAAAAAGGGCCGCATCACAGGAATGGGTTTTGAGAGTCATTTGGTGCCTGGTCATCGTCATCGTTCGTACTACGGTGATGGGTCTAGTGCACCAATCTCATTCACTCAAACATCTCAATTCCAGAATGAGGTTGACCGTCGGGTGGAGGAGAAAGTCTCCGAAAGAATGAGCCAGTTGCAGTCACAGGTACAAGAGGACATGGATAGGCGTACTGCACAGATGGAGAGGGGGTATCAGGATCAATTAGCACAGATGGAGCGAAGACACCAAGATCAATTGGCAGCCATTTGGCAAGCAATAGGGAAGAATCCGCCAGCTGCACCAAAATCTGATGGTTAGGTACTAATAGTCATAAAACTGGTTGTCATTACGGTAGAAAAATATTCCATTAACTTGTTTGACTATAATTATTAACATTTTAGAGATGCAAAAAATACATTGTGACACTGTATGCATTCTAAATATCAATTGTGATGTTTCTGATGTTTGGACGTGTTTCACGTTACAATTGATTACTGGGAGCAACTTTTGTGTTTGGGTTGTAAGGAATAGACACGTACAGAGGAAGGAAGGTGAAAAAATTAGCAGACATTAGCGACCGCAAAGCGTCACTAACTAGCGACGGGTCCACGTCACTAACTTGAAACAAGTTTTGTGCTCGGGTTGTATAGAATGGATACGTATAGTATAGGTTTAGGTGGAAAATTATACGCAGTACGTAGGGGTAGTCAAGTGTCACAAGTTAGCGACGGTGACGCGTCACTAACTTTACCAACTAACGACAGTTACACGTCAGTAACTAGCGACGGCTACGCGTCACTAACTAGCGACGGCTATGAGTCACTAACTAGCGACGCCTATTCGTCACTAACTTCACTAACTAGCGACGGCTACGCATCACTAACTAGCAACGGTTACACGTCACTAAGTTACCGGCCGACTAACCACCAGAAAATTAGTGACGGTCTCGGTAGCGACGTTTGGCCGTCGCTAATTACCGACGGTAGCCGTCGCTAATTAATTAGTGGCGAGTAGATTAGCAACGCCCCATTTAGCGACGGTGTGCTGTCGCTAATGACTGTCGCTAAATCGGCTTTTTCTAATAGTGCTTGCATGAACTCAAAAATCAATTGAATATATTGATAAAACAATTGTAATTATATTCATCGTTAAACAACATAAAAAATATAGAACTTCATTAATCAACAGTTTTTTAACTCCATATGATATTAAAAGATTGGTATGGTAGCATCTCCTTAACCACTTACAAACCAACTTGCACATATTAATGTTTTGGATGCTTCTTCATTCTCATGATCAAACTGAAACTTGAAAATCAAGAAACATATCAAGAATTTTTAAGAATTTTAAATTCACAAGGATATTTTTATATGTATTGAAAAATAAATGAGATTCACATACATATCAATTTTTTTTATTTCAAAATTCTTTTAAGTATATGGATATTAAACTAAAACTTAATATCTTACTATAACAATATCGACATGTTAATTGATGATGATCATTTTCTTACTCTAAGATGTTGTAATTTGGCATTATTACAAAAAAGTTTGTCTTTGGTCGATAAAACAAACATGTTAATGATTATGAAAAAAAATGTTTACCTAGAAACTAAAGATGGTGAAAAAGCATTAAGAAATCATGAACTATTCGAAATTGATGAAATTTGAAGGGAAAAAACCCCAAACATTTTCTGAAACAAGACACAAAATTTTAGGGAGAGAAAGACATAAGAGAGTATAATTGATTAAATAAACAACTTGTGTGTTGATTTCCACAACAAACAAGCTAGGATAATTGAAATCAATAGATGTTAAGTTGGGAAGAAACTGATTCCTTGATCAATGAGTGACCTCTTTTGCTTTTCCTCATACAACTAATTAATTTGAAACTTATATGGGTAAATTTTACTAGTCATCTTTAAACTATATCTAATATTGCTAATTCATCCCTACATTATCAAATGTTGCACACTTATTCCTAAACTATATCCAGTGTTACTTAATCATCCTGCTGTATATTTTACCGTTAAAGATGAATGGAAAAGTGATGTCACATTAGCAGCCACGTCATTTTTTCATGCCACATCTGCAGCCACATCATTTTTTCTTCTATCCTTAACGGTTGTGATGGACGGCAGGATAATTAAGTAATACTGGATATAGTTCAGGAATGATTAAATAACATTTGATAGTTTAGGGAAGAATTAACAGCATTGGATATAGTTTATGGATGACCAATGGAGTTTATGGATGACCAATGGAGTTTACCAAACTTATATTTTTCAATCATGTTTGAGAAAAAATTGTATAAGAAGATAATAAAATATTTATATTATTGAATGGGCAGGGTTTTGAATTCACTTGCATTAATTCATGATGAATTCATATTTTTTGAAGAAAAAAGAAATTGAAATTATTGAATTAAATAAAATATTGCTGATAAAAAGAAAATATAACAAAGTAAATTTTAAATATGAGACCTAACTATTGTAGATTAAATAGCCTAAGTAGTGAGCTACTGGTGGTTGCGATTATGGTGGCTTCAGGGGAAGACGATTGGGATGAGGGCTTGAAGTTATGGTTGGCAAAAGTGTAGGTTGAGAAAGAGAAAATCAAGAAGCTTGTTGGCTAGCCAAGTAGTTTACCCTTTCTTATGGGATAAATAGGGGTGTAAACGAACATAGTGTCTTTCATAAGAGTTCATTTATATTTGTTTATTTAGTTAAACAAATGAATACGAACAGATTTTTTTTATTCGATTTGTTAAACGAATGAATATGAATAAGGCCCGGTTTGTTCATTTACATTCACGAACTGTTCGGTTATTGTTCGTTCATGTCCATTTGTTTATTTATTTATATGTTGGTTGTATTATTATTAGTGTCCACTTACTCCACATACACATAATTATGCTATAATCTCCTCAAAATTAATCTATTGTCTTTGTTTTTCCAAATATAATCAGTTATTTCTCTCACAGTATGAACCTGCTGCAGCATTAAGTTGAGTCTCATAGCCTTAGCTCATAATTTCTCTTATTATCACCAATTGCCCTGATAGTCATTGCTAGACTCGCTCTAATTCAAATTAGTGGTAGCCATCAACTTTAATTGCTCATGTTCGTACTCGTGTTCATTTATTAATAAATGAATGAACACGAACAGAGAAGTTACGTTCGTTTATTGTTCGTGTTCGTATTCGTTAAAGGTTAAACGAACGAACACAATCATTTACAGCCCTAGCGATAAAGATTTGATAGACATGAGGGGCATTCGTTTGTTTTGGTGTCATGTGAGGCGCACAAACAGTCAAGAAGGTTGACTGACCTCTTTATTCATGTTTGGGGCTGAGTTGTCCCGATTTGAAGTTCAAGGGGCTAAGTGTTCTGGGTAACCGAGTTAGAGGGCCTCTGCAGTATTTTGGCCTTTCCAAAGCCGTACCAGAAAACTTCATCGCTTCCCTCGTGTCAAAGCTTCTGACTCACTCTTCCATCCTACCTTTTCTCAAGCCATGGCCAAGAAGCAGAAGAAGGGATCGTCTCAGAGCTCACAGTCAAGCTCAATCCCTGCCACCAACAACCAGGCTCAAACAGCTTAAAGTCTTCGCCTTTCTCCTTCCGCGGGCAAGGGCATTTCCCTTTTCCCTTCCAAGGTTGTTTCTTTTCTCTCGCTCATTCCTGTATTCTTTAATCATATTCATGGGTATCAAAGAATCTCTCGGTGTCAATCAATGTCTTATTTGTGCAGACTCCATTAAGCGTGATCATACTGGAGATCTCATAGCTGTTCATCATTTATTTGCTTGAGTGGAAGAAATCCAGTTCCTTTTGTCATCTAATATGCTCAATTCATGTACTACTCGATTGGATGATTCACCGTAATCTGATTGGTCTGTCTATTAAATCGATTCAGGAGAGGAAATTGATTCTGTTCTTGGGAAAAATCTTGCTGGAGTTTAGTGGTAAATGTGATTCTTTCTGTAGATAACGTGGCCTGTATATTTTCTGATGAACAAGATTCTTAGACCTGAAGATTAGGAACAACATGAACTCTATCATTCAGATGAGGACGGACAATTGATTCTGTAGGTTCGTTGCTTAACTTTTATTGTCAATTTATGTTTTGGTTGCTAGCTTTTTAGATTTTTGTGTGGAGTCATTTTCATTGAACCAAATGAATGAGAAGTATATGATTGTGTTGGCCCAAGTGTAAACAAGAAGGGGGTGAATTGGTTGTGTTCCAAAACAAATCACAAATGAATTCTTGAACCCTCAAACTCAAATTTAATTTAAGGAAGAATAATTAACTCTATTTTAGCCAGAAAATAACTACCACAATCCATTTAAAATTTACTTTAAAAGCTACCTTTGAAATAATTTTGAAAACAAACAAGTTTAATTACGATAGGTTGCATAAAACACCAACCAAAGCTCAAGTATGTAGAGAGAAGGAGAAGCTTACACAAGAGAATTTTTATAGAGGTTCGAACTCTTCATTTGAGAGCCTACTCCTTTCCTCAAGTTCACCACTTGAGAGTTTTCTACCTTCACCTCTCACTAGTTTTGTTAAAGGCTAACTAGAAACCTATCTAACTCCCTTTTCCTTACAAGGAAATCACTCAACCACCCAAGGCAAGCTCAATAATCTTGTGGTTATAAGGTGGTAAGAATTAAGGAAACACTCAATACTAGATAAGCCAATGAAAGCACAAGCACAAGTTTTTGGCAATTTTTCTAGTTCAAGCTCTTTGATTAAGGATTATTTCTTCTAGTTGCCAAGAGGGATTTTCAACTTGTATGTTAGTGTAATTATACTCTTTAGGAAGCTATTTGACCGTTGGATTCCTGCTGGAGACGCTTGAAAAGGTTCCTTAAAAACTGGAGACTGTTGCCCTGTTTTTGTCACAGAAAACGATGCTTCCAGACTTCGCGTTAAGTTTTGAGTTTAACGGGTTAAACTCAATTTCTCCTTTTAACAGTCAAAAGCAGCTGGAGACAAGGCATTTAATGTTCTGCAGGGCTGTACAAGTGGCATCCTCTAATTCGTTTGAGTGCCATTTGAATCTTTAACTAAAATCATGTCACTCTTAGAATTTGAACGAAACTTTCAGGCTTCGACTTAACAAGTTAAAACCAAAGCTTAACGCATTAATTGATGGTTTTGAAAAGTTACAGGAAACTTAGACTTTGGATTAAAAAAGTTTAAAGTATTAAAGTATAAACTTAGGAGCAGGTTAAACTTAGGTGAAAGAAATACCTGTTTAAACTGTGATTTTAATGGATTTAACTTGAAATAACTTAGAAACACTTGTCATTTGGAAATCAACTTGATTCGAACATTAATATAAATTAATAACCTACTAATCTTCTTTTCAAAAACAAGTTTCCTCAATAATCTTAAAACATATATTTTTGAGATAACACTTGACACCCTTAAAAATTAATCATAAGTTCAATTTACCCTATTTTTACCAATGAAGTGAGATTAAAAACATTAACACAAATTACTTATTATTATCAAAATTAAAGATTTCTCTGGAACAAATCCAACAAATTGTCTGTGTGGTTCTAAAATAGGAACACGCAAGAAATCATGACAAAGCTTATACAGCACTTTTACAGAATTTGTGTGTTTATGTTGGATATTTCATTGTTTTAGTTGCTCATCCATTACAGTCCCGGTAATGATATGTACCCAAAAGAAACTCTTTACTGTTTTCCATTAACTTTATCTTTAGATCCCTTAAGTCAAATAATAAAATGGTATTCATAGGAACATAACAAGACCAATATTTTTTTTGGATGAGCACCACTTTCAGTATTTTGATTCTGGGGTGGTTTCTTACCTGCTGCTTTTACTGTCTACTTTTTATAGGACTTCAATAGGCATCCAGTTTATGCTCTATTTGATTTCGTGGTTGTATAATTTGAATGCTGGCTTGATTTGTTTACTCATGCCTTCATACCCAGGTGATGGGTTTATGCTCTATTTGGGTCGAGGCAGAATTTTTCTCCTTTTCTTGAAAAGCAACAACTTTAAGGGTTGTTAAACTGGCAGCCTGTGGACAAACTTATAGCATGGTTTAGGGGAGAACGAGGGCTGAAAAATTTAGCATGGTTTATTCTGTATCTCACTTGTTATCTCTTGAATGTATGTGCTCATTCTGGGCTGGACTGCTGTAATAAGTTTGCGGAGCAAGTGAACCTACAGTGAGCTTCGTGATGGTGAGGACAACATATATGGACTGACAAAGGTACCCTGTTACCTATAAACAATTTAAATCAATTGTTGCTTTTGGATATTTACTAGTTTAGGGGAGCTATAGGTGCTGATAGTTCTCATTTTAGTTTTTTATGGTTTTAGAAAGTCAGATGAATATTAGCTGTGAAAACCATGTTGTGAAGACCATGTGTTGTGTTTATTTTCAATTTAATTAGTCTCAAATAAGAGTGTAAAATTGCAGAGGAATGGTACTGGGCATGCTGTATGAGGACTGGTTCAGGTGAGTCCTTGAAAAAAACGGGAGAGCAATAAGGATTTCTTTTCCTAATACGTTCGTGCCAACAGTTGCAACAGAATAGCTTACAGGGCGAGTTTAGATAGTTTTGTTGCTACATTGATTTTACTTTTGCTGACAACTGGAATACATGATGTCTTTTGATTTCTATCTACAACAAGAACTAGATCTCATTATATGGGTCAAAAAAGTAGTTTGTTGATGAAAATTTGAAGCTGGAAAATCAGGGCAAATTCATTATGAAATTGCTTCTATTGATATCTAATTTTCTTAATATACTTATGCTACTATCATTGTTAACATTATGTTATCCTTGAATATTTGCATCACTTTTTTCTTATTATTACAGATTACTCAATTATAAACAAGTTGGAGATGAAGAGAAGATGGATTTTTTACCGCTTTTGAGCCTTTAAGTATTTGCATTTTCTTTCCCAAATTGTGTTTTCAAATGTGTCCAAAGTTGTATTCTTTAGATGTTGTTTCTCATGCCATTATTGATTCTGGATAATTTGGACAAAGTGTAAAATGATTTGCTGTTGCAACTGTGTACAATTGTTTATTTTCTTGCCAAATTCCAAATCCCAGCCTTCATGATTATGTTATATGGACTGGTTCTGCAAATGGTCAGTGTTCCTGTAAGAAAGGGAAGCTAGCTAGTGCTTCTGACCAATTATCCCAGAACTCCAGTCATTCCTCTCATCTGCACATTAATAGGCAGCAAAATTTGCCTCCAAATTAATGTCTTTTTTCGCAAAAGGATGCTTTGCCCGTCAGAGAAAACCTTGTTAAATGGTCGTTGGTTGATGAAGCGATTTTGCCCACGATGTTTAGCTTCAGCTGAGATGTCATCCATCCCACCTATTCATCCAATGTCCTTCCTCGATTGCTTTGTAGACTCGACGAGCTCTTCATTGTCACCCAGCACGTACGGTGCTTTACCTTCTGGAAAACTGAAATTGCTAGACCTCTTTATATCATGTTCATGGGTTAACCACAATGAGTTCATTTTCAATAATGTGCCTTTTCGGACCCTTTGTCTTTTGTTAGCATACCACAAAGAGATGGATCTTCTTCTAGCTCTTCAAGCATCCAATAAAGAGCATGCTCTGAAAGCCAGAATAGTTACATGGGTAGCTTCCTGGCTTTCTTGCAATTCTTCACTGGAAACTTGTCATTGTCAATTTCAAAGTCGATGGGGTAGCACACAGTGTGGGTAAGGACATTAATTTGTACCCTTATCCATGGGTATCCATCCCTACTCTATCCGATGAGTAGTTTTTTTTTTTTTTTTCCAAATGAACGGATTTGAGCCGGGTTCAGGTATTTTTTGTTTTATACCTGCTAGGTACAAGGAGGGTATGGATTTAGAGGTCTATCCTCCTGGAACCCGGTCTGTTCCATACCTGCATATTATACATAGTATATAAGTATCGAGAATATTATATATATTATATATACATACCAAATTCTAATCCTATATAACTCAAATATATAACATAATTATAACATAATATACCCTAAAATTCACAATTATATGACTAGACTACTTTGTTTTGGTTATGTTGTATATTCAAGTATGTCATGTTTTTTTTAGTTTCAAGTTTATATTATGTGATTACTTGTGCAGATATTACGGATACAATACACAACTCTACTCATCCCAATGCAAGAAGAGTTTTAGTGAAAAAATCCTCCCCATTATTGGTTATAGAAAGAATTTGAGTACAGTTTTTATATTGTAGATAGAATTTGAGAATTATTTTACTATCCCAAAATCTGAACGGTTGACATTCGTATGCGTGGGTGCTTCCGGATAAGTTGGGGGCTGTTCAATTTGCTCAGGCCACCACTTTAATACATTCCTCTTGTCGTTGGCCGTAGAAGACTTAACGCTATTGATCTTGTAGCCCCATTCTCTTGATTTGACAATGGAGGTGGGTTTGCCCTTGAGCCTCGACTTGGTTCCTCCGCAACTCGTTACTCTTCTACTTTAATCGTTTCTTCCTTGTTATTTTCTTTCTCTTTTGTATCTTTTCCTCATAATAAACCCAATTCTCGTTGAATAACGAGTAATTAATTACAGTGCAATATTATATCTATCATGCGGCGGCATTTCGGAGTTGAGTTTAAAGTAAAAACATAAATCTTAGTTTAGTTTAGGGGTACCTTAAACACAGAAACACCAAACAATTAATTGGTGTAAATAAAGGAAATACAAATTCATCTGTGCAGCTCTAAATTTGAGTAAATTGCACACGTTAATCCTAATCTTTTAATTATATTTGAGTTCTAACTCTAACCTTGTGCCTCCCTAATATGTTTAAAATGTTTTATTTTAAACTTTTTTTTTATGGAATCTGTTAACTTGAATGTAAAATGATACGTCAGTATAGTATTATAGGGGAAAATGCACTTTCTAATCCCTAAAATATTTTCTTTTGTCATAATGACCTCAAAATTTTTCTATCTTACCATTCAACCACCTTCTTCAACCTTTTGCCCCCATTTCGACCTGCTCCTCCTCTCCGTCAGCGTCACCCTTCTCCCCGCCATCAAGAGACTACACCACACACACAGGAAACAAGAAAAAAAAAAAGAATCAAAACTATCACATATTGAAATTGAATCATCACGACTAAACAAAGAGCGGAGTCATACGCTTCGAGCTCTTGAATTTGCTGAGGAGTATGTCGATGGTAGCGTTTCTTCTAGGGAGGTTTGTCGGCGGCGTCTTGATTGCCACTGGAGGCACCCTCTAAATTATCACTTCCAGATCTGCTTTCGTGCTCCTCCTCCCTGCTCCACCGCCCCACACTGCCCTCGAAATTCTCTCCCATTCTAGCGCCGTCGCTTTGGTTGTTCTCAATAAGCGGCTGCTGCTACAACAACCCTAACCAAAAAACCCCAAAAACGATCAGAAACCCAAAAAAGGTAAGTAATTAAAGAGGTGAGCTGTGTTGAGAGTGAATTAAATTACAAGAGTCAGGGAGAGGCCAGGAGAAGAGAACATATTCTTGGGGAGAGAAGGAGAGAGGAGGAGCGGCGGAGCGATGGCGTCGGTAGGCATGCTATTGTTGCCATTGTAAGGTATATCTGCCACGATTCTCGCAACAGTTGAAAAGCAAGCGACGGTGGGCATGGAAAAGGTACCAATTCGTCGCAGGCCGCTTATTTCAGACAGGGAACAAGCTGGAATCGCAGGCAGAAGAGCTCTCAATCGGGCGTTGATTTTGACGGCAAATCAACGACGGCAATGAAATCACGACATAAGATGGAATCACAAACGAAATCATGATGGACGACCGCAAATCGTAGACGGAATTGCGACGGAGGGTGGAATCCCAGATGAAATCGCGACAAAGGATGGAATCAAAGAAGAAATCGTAGGCAGAAGGAGGTTGATGGAGGACGGAGGACGGGTGTTGGCTGGGGATGAATGACCGATTCATCATCGTCACCATGGAGAGGAGTCCGGAGAGGTAGGAGAGGGTTGGCCGGAGAGGGAGGCTGGAGAAGAAGGAGAGGTAAGAGAGGGTCGGCGGAGAAAGTTATGGGATTTTTTTTGTAAAAGGAATTTTTATTAGGGTTAAAATAAGTATTTTCTCCCACAATAATATGCTGACGTGGTTTTTTCTGTCCGAATTAACGACTTCCTTCACCAAATGATTTAAAATGCAGCATTTTAATCATGTTAAGGAGACATAATGAATAAATTGTAAGTTGGGGTTAAAACTGAATAGAATTAAAAAAATGGGGTTAATGTGTGCAATTTTCCCCTCTAAACTTTTTTTCATTTGTGATTTGTTACAAGAGTAAATTACATAAATGATCCCTAACTTTTAAACTATTATTTTGTTTTACTTCCTAATCTATTTCATATTCTGTTTTGGTCCTAAACCTATAAAAAAGTTTCATTTTAGTCCTAAATCTATTAAAAATATTTCATTTTGGTCCCCACTGAATGAAATACGTTAACTTAAAATATTCATCTGATAAAAAATTTTTAAATTATAATTTAAACTATTCGGTAATTATTTTACAATAAATTTAATCTATATAATAATTTTTATTGTTAATAGAAAATTCAAAACATCTTTTTTTCTATTAATTAAACTTATTTTATTCAGAAAGAAAAAATTATTAATTTAAATTGTTTATTTTCTATCAAAAAATATTAACCTGCTAAATTTACTGGAACACAGTTACCGAATATTTAAATTAAAATTTTAAAAGTTTATATCAGATAGTTATTCTGAGTTAATGAATTTCATTTGATTAGGGACCAAAACCAAACAATTTTAGTAAGTTAAAGACCAAAATAGAATGTTCAATAGGTTAGGGACTAAAACGAAACAACAATTAATGGTTAGGGACTATTTACGCAATTTACTCTTTGTCGCAAATATTTGGATTACTTGCACTACCCTAATTTTGGTCGCAAAGTACATGAAGCGGCTACGAGAAGGAGGGAGAGATTAGCCATTCCTCAAGTCATTATTTAAACTCTTTGGCTTCCATTCGCTGATCATATTGACGATATGCTCAACAAAGTGGAATACGGATGGGTAGCGGTAGCCGGTGGGCCACCGTTGTCGTGTTCAATGACTGTTTAAAGATATGAGGGGAAGAGGAAAAGAAGAAACCAAATTTATGAAGAAGAGATGCGATGGCTGCTTGCCTCAAAGGTCGAAGCTTTACACGTCCTCGCTTACGTTGGACGGGGCCCCACGTCGAATCGGTTTTTAGTTACTCCTCTTATCAATTCCTCTTTGTCCTCGGCAATTCTGGGAGTCGATTCTTCAGCATCAACCGGCTTTTCACCTTCTCGTCCATCGGCCAGATAGAAAATGGGTTGGAGAGGGATTCTGGGGTTTGATTATGGAGTCATTCAGGCGCCGCTGGGACCTGATATTTCAGGGCCAGAGCTTGTTGCTGCTGTTGCCAACTCCGGTGGACTTGGCCTTCTTAGAGCTCCTGACTGGGTACATATCATTTCACTCTTCCAGTACTAATAAGCTTTCTTCTCCGGAGTTTATTACTTTGCTCCATCGCAAGTTTCTGAAAAATTAGCTCTTTGATCGGAGATAACGTCATAGGACTCGTTTATTTTAGTTCTAAACTCTCTCTCTCTCGTACACGGTTGTAAACTTTTTCGGTTATTTGTGTTCTGCCTGTCCTGGATATAGCATTATAAAAACTGTAACAAGAACACATTTCAACCGTATGATTCATGTTTCAGTTGCTACTAATTCCATTCAAAGCTAGATACATTTGTCTGCCTACTCTGGACACAGGTGTTGACTTATGTCCCTTGTCACTTGTCAGTGCTTCATAGGTTAATTTCCAGCGGGGAATTCATGTTGTTTCCCCTGCATTATTGGCATTCTGGCTGTGTTATGTCTGTTTTGGTTATCAGAAATGGTACTGCAATTTGCACTGATTGGTTTATCTTCTTCAACTGGTTTATTAGGAAGCGCCTGATCACTTAAGGGAACTAATAAGGAAGACAAGAGGCTTAACCGATAAACCATTTGGGGTTGGCGTAGTTCTGGCATTTCCCCATGAAGAAAATATAAAGGCTATACTAGAAGAAAAGGTGGCAGTATTGCAAGTATACTGGGGTGAATGCACAGAGGAGCTAGTACTTGAAGCCCATAATGCCGGGGTCAAGGTTATTCCTCAGGTAAGTTGTTTTTGGCTTTTGTTTAACACCATCACTTGTGTGAGAATGCTTTTACTTGGTTTCCATGACGTTAATAGGAACGTCACATGACTACGGAAACTGATTGGAAGCAGAGAAGAAGAAGAAGAAGAAGAGAAGAAAGAGATAAAATCTAAGTCACTTGCAATAAATTTCAGGAGTCATGCAGTGGGAAAATTAGGGAAAACCAAAACCATAGGCCTAGGGATTGTGCATTAGCATCGTGGTTTTTGGTTGAAGGGTTGATTGGGGAGCTGTCTTGTGGTTTTTATTCTCCCCTGCTGCCTTCTGTATCATAATTCATAACACTGTGTAACTTCATTCAAGGTTGGGAGTTTTGAGGATGCGCAAAACGCAATTAATGCTGGTGCAGATGCAATTATTGTTCAAGGACGAGAAGCCGGAGGGCACATAATTGGACAGGTAAGTGGATCCGCCAGTTCCCCTTATGCTCCCTTTCTTTTGTTTTGTCTTGTGTGGCAATCTTCTAATTGCAGCATCTCTTCCTAAGTATTTTTTGTATATTTCGGCTTAGCTCCCTTGAAACTGTAACAACTTAGTTCTGACATCCTGGTGCTTGTTATAATCATTTGCAGGATTCTTTGTTTTCCTTGTTGCCGAGAGTAGTGGACCTTGTGGGAGATCGGGACGTTCCTGTAATTGCTGCGGGGAGTATTATAGATGCTCGCGGTTATGTAGCTGCCTTGGCTCTTGGTGCAAAAGGTGTATGCCTAGGCACCAGGTTTGTAATAACTTTTGATTAAAATGGAGTTTGGTCCAATTTAAGCTTGCTAGAATGTTTGGTGACATCAGCATCCAGTAAGCATTAGGTGGTATTAGTTAAAATGACTGGAAGAGCTAATCTTTCTAATTGAAATCTCAAGACCTTATTTTCTTTTGCATTTTAGCACTACTCTGTCCTTAGTTTCATGCCATGTCAGTACTGTGAAGTCTCACTTTTTCTCATGTTTCACAGAAATTAGTCTTTGGAAAACAAGCAATCTCAAACAACTGCAATTTCCACACGAGTAAAACTAAAAGTGTGACTGTTTTTTCTTTATTGTTTTTCCTGAAGTGGTGTTGACAGGCGTTTTGAAGCTGTGCTCTGTCCTGCTTTTGGTGTGCTAAAATTCCCATTACTTTGATATGAAAATGATATTAGCTTAAAGAAACTCATCAAGTGCTGAAGTCGCAATAGCTTAAAGAAATTCATCAAGTGCTCAAGTCTGGAAATTTGCAGGTTTCTTGCAACTGTAGAAAGCTATGCTCATCCAACATACAAGCGGAAATTAGTTGAACTTGACAAAACAGAGTACACGAACGTGTTTGGCAGAGCAAGGTGGCCTGGTGCACCACAACGTGTCCTGCAAACGCCTTTTTTCATTGACTGGAAATTCCTACCAGCTGAGGAGAATGAGGTTAATCAACCAGTCATCGGTCGATCAACAATTCATGGTGTGGTGAGCATTCTGTCCTCAATAACCCTGTAGGCATGATTAACACTCTGTTTGGAAAAGAAATCATAAAGATCAAGGATGCTAAGCTGTATTCTCATATTTAGTGTGTGACTTTTTTTTCTTTTCATTGCTTATTTGTTGCCGTCCTGTAACAGGAAAAAGAAATTCGTCGTTTTGCGGGTACCGTTCCAAATGCAACAACAACAGGTGATATTGAAAGCATGGCGATGTATGCTGGTCAAGGTGTAGCTCTCATTGAGGAAATTCTACCTGCAGAAGAAGTGGTGAAGAGGCTAGTTCAAGAGGCCCAACTTCTCATCCGCCAAAAATTTATCGGCCAGCAGGCCTAACGTGGACAAAGAGCTCAGTTTCTTCCTTTCCTTTCGTTTCCCCCCCTGCAGTTTACAATGCTACAGTTATGACAGAGATCGGAATGTGCCACCTGTCAGAGGCTTTAGTTTATAATGCCTGTGTTAGTCTTCAGTTGATGGTTGCGTTCGTTCAGGTCCTCGCATATTTCCTGTGGATAGTTATATTCCTGTGTCTGTGTGTGCGAGAGGGTTAGTCAGTGAACATTCAAATGGTCTCAGCTGAAAGAGGGGGAAAGTTGCGGGGTGGAATGAGCTCAAATTTTTCATTATCGTGTTATATCCATTAATAGCCCTCCATAAGTATTTGTTGTTGCCAACGAGTCACTAGCTACTTCCAGGCGGCGCTTTCTTCTCTACATGGGAAGTGCCATGTCTTTTACCCGCAAACAGTGGCATTTGCTCTCATAGTGTGTTTAATCAACTTCCTAAATGTTTCTAAATCTATACGACACTGTAAAAGGAAATTATTCATTTAAGTATAGTAAAAAATTAGAATTACGTCAAACCTACAAAATAATTGGGAAAAAGCCACTTCAGTCCTAAATCATGTGCAACTTTTTATATTTAAGTCTTAAAACTTTGCAAATTTTTATTTAAGTTCTAAAACTTGCAAAATATGTATATGGTTAAACCTAAAGTTAACCTTTGAACTGGTGGCTAATGATTTAAGATTAATTATTTACATTTTTTACAATTTTTAGGATTCAAACACTACTAGAAAAACCGCATTTAGCGACAGTGCCGTCGCTAACCTGCCCGTCGCTAATTCACTTGCCACTAATTTTCTAGCGACAGCTAAACGCCGCAAAACAGGCCGTCACAAATTTTCCGGTAACGGTGTCTGCCGTTTCTACTTAGTGACACGTAACCGTCGCTAGTTAGTACTAGTTAGTGACGCATAACCGTCGCTAGTTAGTGACGCGTAACCGTCGCTAGTTAGTGCTAGTTAGTGACGCGTAGCCGTCGCTAGTTAGTGACGCATAACCGTCGCTAGTTAGTGCCAGTTAGTGACGCGTATCCGTCGTTAGTTGGTGCCAGTTAGTGACGCGTGGTCGTCGCTAGTTAGTGACACATAACCGTCGCTAGTTAGTGCCAGTTTGTGACGCGTAACCGTCGCTAGTTAATGCAAATTAGTGACTCGTAGCCGTTGCTATTTACTATAGTTAGTGACACGTATTCGTCGCTAGTTAGTGACGCATAGCCGTTACTAGTTAGTGAGTTAGTGACGCATAGCCTTCGCTAGTTAGTATAACAATTTTTGACTTAAATTGAGGTGATTATGGAATGGAGTTCAAGTTCTAAGTTTGTTGCTTTGGATTCGAATAACTTGTTTTTGCAATATTGTCATCGATTTCACATAAATGCAACAACTAGGGTATTGAAGTATTTTTCATTAATACAAAATATGATTAACATATTGTCCTGTCATGTCATTCGACGATTAAAATACATAAGGTTACAAATTTCCTTTACAAAATAAAAACTGAGCTCAAATTCATCATACCGCAGGATTGAGCAAAAGATTCTTCAGGCAAGATCATGAAAACAACAATCAACCTCCCCTTCCCTCAATCTACAAGAAGATAAACATTTTAATCAGCCAAAGGAACATAAATTTATTAAATAAAAAAAAGGTAAATACAACTTTGAGTTAAGATTTTAGGGAAGAAAAATTAAAGAGCAGATTTTAGGGAAGAAAAATTAATGAGCAAATAGACTCAAATAAACAGTCATAGAGGGGGGTGGGGGACTGTTCAATCTGTTCAATATCGGCACAAAAGGCATGCATAAAATCAATGGTTAGACAAGTATATTTGAAAAAGTTAGCTGAGATCCATAGTGCATTCTGTGATAATTGATGACTGCTTGCTCTAAATTCTGGTGCAAAAACCCTTAGAAATTCAGCTACTAATAGTTTAACGATTTGAAGTAATGTACAAAACGAAATCAAACCAAGCAGGCTAAAGAAACCCTTGAATGTAAACAAAACCACACAAGGCAAAAAAACACATTAGATGCTCAACACTAATCTTCTTGGGTTGTTGCACAACATTAAGGAAGGCCTAGAATTTGCCAATATTTCCAACAAGACAATTCAAGAAACTTCTAAATGGGTTCAAAGAACTCCTCAACCATAACAAGCCATAAACTTCTGCAATAGGCAAACAGTCAAATTTAATAGTAACAAGCACTATAAGATAGAGCAAACAACCTTCCATTCCGAAACAAACATTGGACATCGAAGTAGAAATAGTTGCAAAGAGTCGGAAGCTGTCTGCTGCTCTAACTTCCTGCAGAAGTCCCAAAGAGTCCATTGGTAGTTCAAAATTACTAATTCTTACTATAAAATACAAAACAAAAAAAAAACTCCAAAAAACATGTAGTAACTCTGAATTAAAAAAAAAGTACTTTTATCTCAGACCATACAAAGTGACAAGGACGAAAAGAGACTCAACCCAAAGAAAGTTTGTCATGTGCTCATATTCCACAAACGTACCCAATTTATTGAAGATAAAACCACCCTTATGCTTTACCTTTTTTTTTTCAATAAAGCAACATAAAATTAGGTACTGTGATAATGAAATTCCCTCTTCTATCTACATCACACCAAATGATGAACAACAACAAAACTAAAGAAATATGCAAATGTATTTGCTTGCAAACTAGGGTATATAAATATTTTGATACTTAAATGGTTAAGCTCAAGCATTGTATACCATTTGGAGCACGATGCTCACAGCAACCCCCCCAAAAAGGATCAACAGGAAAACACCAATCTATGATATCAACTATAAAAAGACACAAAAAAGAGCATCTTATAAAAAAAGCTAAAAATGATTTCATGCACACATCCAAATGTTCAAGCTAAAAATGATATTTTAAATTTCTAAAAATAGCACACTAGTAATTTTCACTTTAATATCCCAACAATTCAATAACACGAACTAAAAGATCATGATACAATCACCACACTGTAACACCCCTGCAGATTTGATGAGTACTTAGACACAGTTGTTAATTATCGAGGAATGCATGACCAAACTTCTTATGGAGATTATGAAGCCCCAGACATGCTTATGTTAGTTTACAAGAAGTTTGTTGACTGAAAAAAAAAAAAAGCTAAATAATGTAGAGTAAAAAGAGTGACCACCTCGCCATTCCCAGTCATGACCCTCCACATTTTATGTAACAAACCTCCAAATAAACCAGGACATTCATCAAATAACCAAGAGATTTATGTGCCAACAATCAGCACCCAAAACACATTAGTCTGACCTCTCAGAGGTTAACATTTATCAAAGGCATTTTATGACCCTTCACTTAGTAAGCAGAAATTAAACCACCAAATAAACCAGTACATGTATCAAATAACCAGAAGGACTGATGCATCTTTCTATTTTCCTGATTAAAAGGAATGCAAACGGGCAATATAAAGTTACCCCCGTAATGTGGCTCAGGCAAAAGAACTACTTCTATAGGCAAAAATTATTAGCCACTATTTTCAAACCAAAGCTCTGCAAGGTAAGTACGACAAAAAGTAAATGAAAAGGCAAATGAAATGGTCTAATGGTTTGACTTACATTTTTTGTAAGCGATGCAAAAGTAGAATATAAATAGAACTCGTTCATCTAATTTCCAAATTTCCCAAAAATGCGTAAAGGTTTTGATAGTGGTTAGATGCCACACAAAGTAGAGAAGAAACTCTCTTACAACTGACACACAGCCTGAAGAACCAGGAAGATAAAACCGTTTTGGTTTTGCAGTGATTTCCTAATCTAACGTTGATTTCGTGAATATTAAAAGACAACAATGGAAAAAGTTGTTCCCTTATTCCCTTCCCTAAAAATTGAAACCATTCCAGGCATAAATAAAAGTGCAACATTTTGGGGTCTTGGAAAGGCATATATGCATGCCTAAATGGCCTTACTCGGACCCAAAAGCTAGAGTTCACCATGGCGCCCTAATGATATACTATGAATACCTTAGATGTATTTCAGAAATACGGGCTGGAGACCATATGCACATCCTTGACAAGTGAAAATGAAACACAAATGCAAGCTATTTCCTCAGCTTATACGAGACAAATAATAATATGATTAACTAAAAAATCAAGAACAACTTTAGTAGCTACCAAAATGCCCTATGAAGGAGGAAACAAAATACAACTGGATATCTAAATTGCAGTCAAATAAGGATCACACAAACAAGCAATAAAAAAGCAAAACAATATGGAATCACAGGGCCAATATTTCCCAAAAAACAAGAGGCAGTTTAACAGATCAGGAAATTGACAATAATACAATCATGAAAATAAGAAAGAAGAACATGCCGCTACATAAGAATAAACTTGACCATTTTACGAGGGGGAAAAGGGTGCAAGAAAAGAAAAGAAAAGAGCTTATATGATGGAAGTAGCTATCAGGACATCATCAAATGTAAGTACCTAGCAGCATATTCAGAGAAATGTTTTCTAGGCTGCCGTTGTCTCAAAGTGTGTAGGTCACCACCAGGGCAATATTCCATCACCTTGGCAGACCTCTCTCTCATTTTCTCTCTCTCTTGATCTTGAGTCGGCAGACCATTGCCCAAATTGTGGGATGGGAGCAGTGAAGTTCTGTTTGCCCAAATCGTGGGATACACTCAAAAGCTGCCTCTCTGTAGTAGATGCCCATAGCGCCAAGACGATGACCTCTTTCTCGCTTTCTCTCCCATAGTGCCAGAAGCCGGAGGGCAATGACGGCAGCCATCGCAATCGTGGCCAGAAGCTGGAGGGCACCGTCATCGTTCACTGTCAACGGGAGATGATTCCGTTGAAGCTGAGCCGGACTCTAGTGGAGGCGAGGCGAGGCGACGGTTGGGGAGGAAATTAGGGATTTCACCATGGCATAAAACCAACAAAGCAGGCGAAGAGATTCAGCCAAGATATCAGAGAAATTAGGCGAATTTGAGAAGTTCGGTGCACCTCCACCTCCTCTCAACGAAAGAACAGACAAATCACGCGCGAGGCGCCCGTTTGAGTTCGTCACCAGGGGAGTGAGGTCTGACTTCGTCACCGGAAGGAAGAGGAGACGGGGACTGAAGGAGTAGGGGTTCCAATTTAGGCTGGGGAAGGGGATGAAGACAAGACGGGAATTGAAGGAGGAGAGGTTTCGATTTAGAGGAGCAGAGGTGCGAAATGGAGAGGAAACAGAAGGCAATTGTTAGTGAACAAAGACTTAGGTAATTTGCAGATGGTCAATAGCGGAGAGAAATAGGCGTGTTAAAATCCAATATGCATAACGACGGTAAACTGTTGCTTAAAACTAGCGACTAACCACCCTCGCTACTTCTTAACATATATTATCTTAATCCATAATTAAATGATAAATATAACTAAATGGTTAAACATAATGTCACAACAAACCATTGGTCCATGAATTTAATTTTCATTAAATATATATTTTATTTAATTACTAAAAATTATATTAAGACATTTGCATGCTGAATTAATCACATTAAAATTTAATTATAAGTATACAATTAAACAATTGATATATAAAATGAGAACAGGTTTTAAGGTACACATCTCAACTTCAGTACATATATTTAAAAAAAATTATTTATGTTACGATAGATGACAATTTAGCATAAAAAATAATTATTACATGAGAACTATTAATATTTTTGGGTTTTTTTCATTTTAGCGACGATTAACCATAAAACAAATGAAAAATTAGCGAAGGAGAATGAATAATCTTGTAACCATAAAACAAATTTTAGTTTAAATTTTAGTTTTTTTTATACACACATGGATACATTGATCCATACATTTTCATTGAAAAATAAACTGAAAGCAGTTAAAATTTATCATTATCAAAACAAATGAAAAAAAAAAAAGAGAATGAACAATCTCATAAAAAGCCAGTCATAATTAGTCATCACTAGTTTTTGGAATATTACCAAGGGCAAGCTGTATGTAATTTTTGAACAACTTAAAGCCAATTAGCGACGGTTAAT